>WOXC01011748.1:600000-1027219 GCA_011680675.1 Gymnobelideus leadbeateri | reverse complement strand
ACATCTGACCCAAAATGCTTTCAACGTCATTCCTGACTAGTCTAGGTCATGGGCCTGTTTGTAAAATTCCAGTAATAGAAAGTCCATTTTCAGGCAGCTCCTGTTAATCTTGAGCATCAGAATAAATAGATTCAGAGCTGGGAGGGAACCTGGAGGCCATTCATTCCAGCCCCTATTTTATATATTAGGAAGTTGATGCCAAGAAAGGTAAAGTGATTTGCCCAGGTCATGCAGTAGAAGAGGTGGAATCTGAACTCAGTCCTCTGATACCAAATTCAGCAGGCTTTCCTACCTTGCATATCTCCCTCTTGGACATATGCCTTACACAGCCCACGGAAAGAAAGAGCTTGGATCAGGGCCCTGCTCTCCTCTCCCTGCTTATAGGGACAAAGTGCTCCATTTCTGCTCATGTTCTGTGGGGGGGGGGGGGGACCCTCCACCTCTTTCCCCTTCTTCCCACCAGGATATTCAGCTGGCATTTGGGGACGTGGGGGCAGGGAGAGTGTGTACAGACCAGCTATGTCTCCTTTGCCTATGTGCATACCCCAGGGATGGGGAACATGATGGGCAGTGTCAGGACCAAGGGTACAGGGAGCAGCAGAAGCCAGCCAGACCTCCCGGAGCCCATGGATACTGGGGTTGCTAAGGAACCAGGCTCTGGAGGAACCATAAAATATTGATGGAGCTGATGCTGTGGTTATCAGGACTGACAACAGCTCTTCCATTATTGATGAGCAGCAGCAGGGAGCAAGAGGAGGTTTCCAAGCCCTCTGGGGCTGTTTTTAAAGGGATGATTTAGGGGAAAGGCTGAATCTCTCCCTCTAGACATTTGAAGCCACAGCTTCAAAGAAACGGCAGACAGGCTAAGTAAGGGCTGGGGAGTGGAAGGCTTGGGATTCTACCCACATTTGATTTAGATCCAAAAGACAGCTTAGCTCTTAAGTCTAAGCACCTCTTTTTTTTTTTAAACATTTTTTTGCCTTTTTTTTTTTTTTAGGGCAATTGGGGTTAAATGACTTGCCCAAGGTCACATGGCTAGTTTTTGTGTCAAGTGTCTGAGGCCGAATTTGAACTCAGGTCCTCCTGAGTCCAGGGCTAGTGCTCTATTCACTGTGCCATCTAGCCACCCCTCCATGCACCTTCTTTTACAAAGGAGTTTAAATCAGGTAAGTGACTTGGCTGAGGCCCCATAAACCCTGACCACTTTGTGTCTGCCTCTGGGTACATTTGTGCTTGATTGTGGGTTTTTAGTCTATGAACATTTGTGTTTATACACATGTAGGTATCCATCGGTCCCTCTGTATTTGTACATGTGCCTGACAAATATGTGTACGTGAACCAGTATAAAGGAGAAAGAGAGGCCCACAGCTCTAGGGATGGAAGAGACCACAGAAGCCAACTGGGTCAACAGTCTCGTTTTACAGATGAGAAACCTGAGGCATAAAGACCTTCAGTGACTTGCCTAAGGTCACACAAGTAATAAAGGGAATCACAGATTTCAAGCATGAAGGGACATGAGGTGATCTGGTCCAAACTCTTCGTTTTACAGAAGCAAAAAGAGCAACACACCTTTCCCAGGGACACACAAAAAGTGAGCAACAGAGGAAGGATCTAAACCAAGGGGACTTCATCTTCATTGACTCCTTCCCCGGCTGTATTGATCCACTGCCAGGAAGTCCCTTCGATGGGGCTGGAGGGCTGGCTAGCTCTGGCTCAGTTAAAGCCCCTCTCCTTCACGTTGCTGTCCATCAGTGGCTCCCCACAGCCACTCTCTAGATCTGGAGCAGGAAGAGCAATCATGTGGAGGGGGCATCCTTGGCTGCCAGAGCACAGGCAGGTGGCACCAATTTGCAGCAAACACAAGGATGTGACTAATTGACAGGATAATGACTCATTAGTCTCTCCACCTTCCCCAGGGTGCAGACAAATGGCTAGAGAGGCAAGGCTGGAGAAGTGGGGAAGCAAGTGGCTTGGCTTCATTGGGGGCCCATCGAGCCCCACCCATTCTGCAGGGGCTAGAGGAGAAGCCATGACTCTCATGAGGAGTCAGGCCTATGCCTGGCCAGTTGTTTCCAAGCTGAGAAGCAATTCTCTTCAAGGCTGGAACCACAATTTCCCCCTTTTCCATCACTAGCCATGGGTCCTTTAGGAAGATGGCTGCCGAGTGGAAGCTCTTCCTAAGCCCATGCCTATCATTCCCTATCTTCCACCCATCACAATGATTTAGGAAAACAACATTCTATAGTTGCACCTTATACCCACCATCTTGTATGATCCTTATGGAATAAGCCCTGGGGTTGGAGGCAGAGCACTGGAGTTCAAGACCCAGAAAAGTATGACTTATTGCTAGTATGACCTTGAACAAGTCACTTGATTATTTCCTGGGCCTCAGTTTCCCCCTCTGTAAAATGAGGAGGTTGGATCACATAGCCTCTGAGTCCCCTCCCAGCTCTAGATCTGGATTCATATATATGATCTCGGGTCCAGGTTCGAATCACAGCCTTGCCATTAACAAGCTGTATGACCATGGAAGTTGAGCTAGATGATCTTCAAGCCCCTTCCCAGATCTCTGTGTCCAACACTTCAAGGTGGATACCATCAGCATTATTTCACAGATAGAGAAACTGAGGGTTAGAAAGCAAAATCTCCTGGGTACTTTCCTACTATGGAGCCTCCTCACATTTCTGGGGCCATGAAAGGAGATGCCATGGTCTGGGCCTCTGTTTCCCTTTTAGCTTAGCTCCTCCTGTCTGGGATTCCTCCTAGACCCCTTGCAGCAGGTCCTGGGGTGGGGACGGGTCCCATCCCCACAACACTTGTCTGGTGGGCCACCTTCATTCCCCTCCCCCTCCTTGGTCATACTATAGTTGGGATGAGCTGACACTGATGCAGGGCTCCTGCTCCTGTCATCTGGGGGAAAGTGTGCCCAAATTGCCCAATTAGAGTCAACACCATTACTGGTCATTAGAGATGCCATAGGAATGAAGAACATGACTCTGCCTCTGTCTCTCTCCTCTAGACTTGCTTTGCTCCCTCCAGTCTCTACCCCCTATAATAATCCAATCCAGACAATGCTGCCCCAGCTCCAAACCCCAATGGCTCCCTAATGCCCAAGAGGCAAAGCCCACATCGCTTAGCTTGGTATCCAATGCCTTCCAGCCTCTGACCTCTCATCTCATCTTCTGTTTCCTGCTGTAACCCCTTCACTCTGGTATAACTGGACTAAGAGCCCTGCGAACTCACTCAAAGGTCACCCCGCCTCAGTTTGCTGCTTGACTGGTTTCTAAATTTTACTTTTATCTTTTGTTATCTTTTATCTTTTCCCTCTCAGGGCTTGATCTGTTGTTGTATTGATTGTTGCTTAGACTTAAGAAAGCAATGGAGAAAATGTTAATAATAATAATAATAATAAAACTTAAAAGTGTCATATGAATTTTTTTCTGGAGAACTGCTTATTAAACATTACCAGCATACTACTGGGCTCGTGGCACAAAAGAGGAAAAGGGAGGTGGGGGGGAGGAAGAAGGGGAGAGGGAAGAAGAGAGGAAGAGGGAGGGGAAGGGAAGGGAGGGGGGAGAGGGAGAGAGAGAGATGGAGAGAGAGAGAGAGAGAGAGAGAAGATATCTGCTGTGTTCTAGAGTAATTCATGAGTATAAACTTGTAATCTAAAGAAATCTGTGCAGTGCCTTCTAGTTCTAATTTAGGACCTTATGACCTCTTCCCTTCTGGAACAGCAGTGGAAGCATAGTAGAAAGAGTAGCTCAGCTTAGTGCTGTTACTTACTAAGCCATACTACTTACAGGCTTAACAAATGCTTGTTGACTAAGTAAGGGATTCAGAATCAGAAGAGACCAACTCCTTACTGAGATTACTGTGTTTGAGTACTAGCTCTAATATCTTGTAGTTGTGTGGCCTTGGATAAACCAAGTCACTCTCTGAGCCTCTAAGCCTCCTCTAAGGGGGATGACAAACATTTGCACTACCTGATAGGGTTGTGGTGAGGCAGGCACTGGCTCCCAAGCATGCTACACATTTGCTCAAGCTGTTCCCCTTACTCAGAATATCTGCTTCTCTCTTCTTGACTACTACTGTCTTTTCTTTTGGTGGGGGGGCTCAAGGGAAGCCTTCTGGGAAGCCTTCCTGGACTACTCCAGCCCTCAGTGACATCTAGCACTGTCTGTGCCTACCCAAATTATAAAGCAAATGTGGTCTGTCCTTCATGAATGTGTGTGTGTGGGGTGTAGTCTTCCTGTCCAAAAATCTTTAATCGGGTTATCAGTTTAGAGCTGGAATAGACCTACTGGTCTAGTGCCCTCAAGTTACAGAAGGGAAACCTAAGGTCCAGAAAGAATGTAAGCACAATACAAGTGGGGATCACTACCCACTACCTAGCAGTGTCTAACACACAGCTGTTACTGTTAAGTTGTTCAGTTCAACTCTTTGTGACCCCATTTGGGATTTTCTTGGCAAAGGCACTAGAGTGGTTTGCTATTTCCTTCTCCCACTCATTTTATAGATGGTGAAACTGAGGCAAGCATGGTTAAGTGACTTGCCTAGGGTCACCCAGCTAGTAAGTGTCTGAGGCAGATTTGAACTCAGGGAGACTCCGGGCTAGGCGCTATGTGCACTATGGCGCCACCATGTGGTGGGCTCTTGGCACATCACAGAGTTCCTTAAATACTTGATTCATTGTCCAAGATCAGGAATTCCGTTAAGTGGCAAGGCTGAGATCTGAACTTTGGTGCCTGCGACCTTTGAGGCAGCTGGGCAAGTCACTTAACTTCTGTTTACCTCAGTTTCCTCAAATGTAAAATGGGGAGCATAATAGAACCTACCTTGCAGGGTTGTTAAGAGGATCCATAAGATAATATTTGTAAAGTCCTTAGCACAGAGTAGGTGATTTATAAATGCTTAATCCCTGCCTCCTGCTACTACTTTGGACTTTTTTTGGGGGGTGGGGAAGCAGATCTACGATGTTTTTGGTATGGGCAACTTTCCATGATAAAGTTCCCTCTACTAATGCAGGGTGCCCTCTGTTCTCCAACTTCCAATCAGCAGCTGCTTGGGGCACTGAGAGGTGAAGAGACTGGTCCAGTGTCATATAGTCAGTATGCATCAGGCTGAACTTGAACCTCTGAGTTCTCTGAGGCTGCCTCTTGTGTTACCTTGTATCTCACTTGCCTTTCATGTGCTTGCTTGGCCTGTCTCCCCAAGCATATTCAAAGCTGGGGGCTGCCCATATCCAGCACATCCCCTGGTGCTGGGCACCCACTGAATGTGTGCTGGGGCTGCTGGCCAACCATCAGAGGCAGGAGGAGTCACTGGAGTCACCCTGCCAGCTGCCTAGCTGGAGGAATGTCATTAGTTAAACTAGAAGCTAAATTTCTGGAGGGGGGCAGTACTACCTGGCCCTGGCATCTCACTGCCTGGCTGTGAGTCTCTGTGCATCCACAGAAAACCAGCTTCAGGGCCACACTGGCCCTGACTCTGCTTATAGGCCATTTGGGCCAACCAGACTGGGAAACTCCCATTTACATGCCAATGATCCTAATTTCTAGGAACATTTCTAAGGCTGCCATCCTGTAACCTGGCTTAGAGTGGAAGGACAGGGCGGGCCAAAGCTTGTGAAGAAATCAGACATTGGAGTGGCTAGGTGGCTCAGTGAATAGAGCACCAGCCCTGGAGTCAGGAGGACCTGAGTTCAAATCCGGCCTCAGACACTTAACACTTACTAGCCATGTGACCTTGGGCAAGTCACTTAACCCCAACTGCCCTCCAAAAAGCAAAAAAGAAAGAAAGAAAAGAAAAGAAAAGAAAAGAAAAGAAAAGAAAAGAAAAGAAAAGAAAAGAAAAGAAAAGAAAAGAAAAGAAAAGAAAAGAAAAGAAAAGAAAAGAAATTACAGACATTTACTGGCTTTGAGAATCACTGGGTAAGTCACGCAGACTTCTCTGTGCCTTAATTTCCTCATCTGTAAAATGAATGGGTTTGACTCAAAGGTCGATAAAGTTCCTTCTACTGCTAAATCTAATGACTTGGATATTCTTTCTTCTACCTCCCATGGAGTGGAGAGAACTCACCCTGTCTCTGCCCCCTCTGACTCAGCCTGAAGCTGAGCCCTGGTCTTACCTGCTGAGGTCACCCTGGCTCAGTTCTCCAGCATAAGCCATCATCCAGTCCCATTTCAGAAGACAAGTCAGCAAGGTGAGGGATGGGAGTCCTAGTACCCATCCACCCCCACATCTAGGAAGAAGGCTGAGTTGGGCTGGGGAGGCAGTGTAGTATGGGACTCATGAAAGAGGATTCAGGACACACAGATGGCCCTTCTCAATACCTGCCTACCTGCCCACACTAATTCTGAGGTCTCCCCTTAAAGACCAGATCCCAGGGTCCCAAATGCAGATGTCCTGAGCCCCTGAGACATTTCTTAGTAGTCCCAAGGCAGCACTGTGGACTCATCTCTCACCATGGGACCTGATGTGGAGTAGAAGCTGAGGTGCAGGCCTCCTTTTTGGAACGGTTGGGTACTATGGGTGTGGAATGCTGCATATACTGTCCAACATGGGTAATGTTTTGGTTGGTTTTGCTGAATGGTTTTTCTTCTTTGTTAATCTTTTTATAAGGCTCCCTGGTGAGGCAAGTCAAGAGCTATATGTTTATAAATCAAGTTGATATAAACACACAAGATACCAATGAAAATAAGAGTGTAAAAATAAATTGGGGTTGGGGTAGAACCAGGGTACCCCAATATAATTTTGGTCCACAAGAGCCCTATCTTGGGGTATCCCAGCCTAGGAAAATTGAGGAATGAGGCATAGAGACACTGACCTCTTTTCATGGTGTCCAGATGGAAGCCAGCAATCAAACTCTGGGCTAGTAGGGAGTGAGTGAGAAGAATGGGTGTGTGGCCCTCCTTTGCCAGGCTCCTGCCCCCTTCCATGCTGCCTATGCCACAAGTCTATCCTTTACTACCTACAGACATCTGCCCCCTCCCACCTAAGCCCCCTGGGGGAGCTGGGCTACAGTTGCTATGGAGACTTTTAGCTGGCTAGCCAGAGCCTCTCTACTCTAGTTTGCTGAGGGGTGGGGAGGGACAGAGGATGCTGCTGATTCTGTCAATATTCCAGCCCATGGAGATGGCCCCACCTGCCATGGCATCCAGCACTCCTTAGGTACAGGGGCAGAGATCCTCCAATCTCACTACAGAACCAGGGTAAGGGTCTTGCTCTAGTGGCCGAAGATGGAACAAAGCAAGAAGGGCCCCCCTTCCTCCCTCCCTCCCTCCTACTGCCCTCCTCTCTTCTCCCGCTGGTTATTTCTGTGTAGGGAGCATGGAGCAGGGCTGCCTCCACTTGGAACGAGCATCTCTATGGTAACTGAGGTGTGTGCTCCCCCAGCACGCAGTAGGGAAACTGGCTTTCTGCTCCAGCTTTTGGGGGAATTCATCCCTGCTGGCTCATCCCAGGAAACAACCCTCCCACCTAGGCTTAGCTGGAGACAGGAGAGCAATTCCTCCCCAAATTGTTGGAACTTGGATGGGGAAATGAAATCCATGATACACAATTTGCTTCCTTTCTTGTCTCCTCCCCAAACCCCCCTCTCGACAGATATAGCACAGGGTCTGCAGACAGTCAAGTTCCCTTGTCTTGATCCATATATCAACAGACTTTTATCTACCTCCAGGGGAGGTGGGGGCAGGGCAGGAAATGAGAAAGCTCCCAAGTGTACTAAGATGATCACTCCAGGCCATGGAAGTATAGAGCTCAGAATTCCACATAGATTGTTTGGTAAATCGATTTTTTCCTTGGTTTTTTGGCCAAGTCTGTGTGGGGACCACGGGATCAGAATTCTGTAGAGTGAGTTACTAACGTCTCCCTGGGAGATCAATTTTCTTAACTTCTCAGAATGCAGGTGCCAACCCCTCCAAGCAGGACAGACTTAATTTGCTCCTATGTGCCTTCTCCCTCCCCAAACTCTTCCCCAATATTTCTTTCCTCTGGCTTGGGCAAAAGCCAGTTCCAGCCAGGATATGAGAGCCATGGCCCGGGCAGAGGGCCACTCAAGATAGCTGGGCAATGGGGTGCTTACATCAACCAGAGCTAGGTACAGAACCCTGACTGGCCATAGCTAAAGCCAGAAATAGAGAGAGGACAGCTGTTCTCCCCTATTTCCAGGATATAGAGCTGGAAGGGGGGGACTTGCCTGAGGTCACACAGGTAACACTAAAAAGGGACTTACTCTTCACCTTGTCCAACCCTTCCATCTTACCGATGACTCACAGACAGGAGATGACTCACAAACAGGAAGTCACCATATCGTCTCTCCAGATTAGCAATGAAAAGAGTCTAGAGCATAGACCTCTCCAGATTAGCAATGAAAAGAGTCTAGAGCATAGACCTCTTCACTTGTTTGTGTGTCCTGGACCCCTTTGACAATGTCTGGTGAAGCCTATGGACCCTTCCTTAGAATCACATTTTTAACTACACAAAATAAAATCCATAGGATTGCAAAGGAAATAAATTCTATAAAAATACAATTATCAAAATATTTTTTAAAAATCAGGTCCATAGGCCCCAGGTTAAGGATCTCTGATCTAGCACCTTGCATGAAATTGTAGCATTTATTTTCATTTTAAACATCACCCCTACTAGCTAGACAGTCCTCAGATCTAATCTGGACAGGACATTCATCTCACTGAGACTCATGGGCTCAAGACAGTTAATACCATGTGCCAGGCCCTAGAAACACAACGACAAAAATGAAGTGGTCCCTGACCTCAAGGCTCCAGCTCCTTTCACTCATCACAACTACAACCAATAGACATATACGCTACAAAGGACTTTAGAGACAATGTCTCATCTGAGACTCCTAACTGAGTCTCAGAATCACACAGCTAGTAAGAGCCAGATTTAGAATTTAAACCTGGGTCTTCCTGGCCCTACTTCCTGTATTCTAACCACCATCACCTAGATGGATTCTCCTGGTTAGGATATAGCTTTAGCTCATTACCTCTTATTCTAAGCCTTTCCTAACTCCCTCTCCCCTTCCTTCACAGTCTTAGCATAGACTTATCCAAGGCAACACAAGGGTTGAGCATTAGAGAACCCAAGTCCTGTGATTCCAAAGTCACTAGTATTTCTATTGAACTAGTGACACAGATATGGCCTTACCCTCTAGAGCTTATAAACCCTAAATATTAATGGGGCTGAAAAGAGAGGATGGATAAGCAGACAACAATATTATTGCACACAAACAAAAATAAAGAGTTAAGCATGGAACTTCAACATGGGATAGTGGAAAAGGGCACTGGGCACAGGAAATAGGTTTATTGCTGGCTCTTTTGCTAATTTACTGGATAGTAGGCTATGTCCTCTCTCTGGACCCAAGTGTCCTAACCTGTAAACTGAGACAATTGGACCAGAAGGCTTATGATTCCAGCTCTAATATTTTATGATTCCATATAAATAATTCCACCATTAGGTTAAAAAAAATCACTTGAAAGTTGACTAGGAGGCAACGTGTAAGCCTGATGGATTAGGAATTAGAGAGACCTTGGATTTGAATCCCAGTGCTGCCACTATCTGGGTGACCTTGGCCTTCACCTCTTTGACCTTCTTCACCTGAGGAGCTCATCTGTAAAAGAAGAAGGGTTGGACTATAAGACCTCTGGGATCTCTTTCCATGCTTCTATGGTCCATATGCAAGAGTTAATTCAAAGATGTAGTACGCTTAGCAAGCCAGTCAAACAGAATCTTTTGTAACTTCTTGCCCCAAAAGAACAATAAAAACCCAAGGCAGAACCAAGGGTAATGCATACAAGTCACTAAGAGCCAGAGTGAAGGTTGTTGTTCCTAACCCATTGGACTTATTGAAGCCTGGAGTGGATTTCATGGGAAGGTAATCATAGCTTCTGCCTGCACTGGAGGGTTTCAAGCAAAGGCTGGATAACCACTGGCCCAGGACATAGTAGAGGAGATTCTTATTGAATCACAGGTTACTCCAGTGGACCCTGAAGTGCCTTCCACTGCTAACATTCGGTGGTTCAATTAAATGGATATTTATTGATCAATGGGTGAGATCTGCTCAACTGGCTTTTTCTCTCTCATTCATCTTTATTCTTTGTTACAAAGGACAGCTCTCTGGATAGTGGAAGGAACATATACTGAAATAAAAGTGATTTTAAGCAAAAACTATCAATATAATTTTTTCTTAGAAAAGAATAAAAGGGGGCAGCTAGGTGGTAACAGTGAATAGAGTACCAGCCCTGGAATCAGGAGGACCTGAATTCAAATCCAACCTCAGACACTAAACACAAAACTAGCTGTGTGACCTTGGGCAAGTCACTTAACCCCAATTTCCCTACCTTTCCCCCTCCAAAAAGCAAAAAAAAAGCGGGGGAGATGGAAGAATTTAAAAGAGGCTTGAAAGAAAGGCCAGCTATTGGGCAGGTTTGGTTGAACAGGAAAGGGCACTGAAAGGTAATGGGAGCTGTGTAGGAGGTTGCTGTCAAGATGGAATCAAAGGATCATAGATCTGGAGCTGGAAGGTATCATAGTGGTCATATTGGTCAGTCCCCTCAAATTACAGATGAGGAAACTAAGACCCAAAGAGGGAGGATGACTTACCAGAAATCAGATAAAAATAGCAATATGCAGGCTGCGGGGGGTACACTGAGACTCCTAATTGTTTTTCAATTGCTCTCCCTTGTCTAAACCTGTGATTTCATTGGTATAGGGAACTCATGATATAAAAACTCTCTTTTCCAACACAGATTTAGCAACAAAATCAGACATAGAGAATTTTCTAGGGTATTGAGAAGTTAAGTGACTTGTCCATGGTCACACATCTAATATTAATTGGAGGTAGAATCTGAATTCAAGTCTTCCTCATGCCAATCCACTATGCCATGTTATTTCTCATAAGACTTGACACTCACTCTCTCTCCTTCCATATAATGTGTACACACACACAGACACACACACACACTTATGGGCTCAATACTGTTAATAAACACACATACATTTGCTTTCATCATACATTCTCTATTCAGATTTTTGCTCTCATTACAAAGTAAAAAGTCAAGCCTTAAAATATTTCTGGCCATGATGTCAAAGAGCCAAACGTTAGGGGAAATGTGTATTAAGGCCACTTAATCCTGTTTCTTAGAATCTGGCCATCTAGAACTTGGTAAACAGCTTTCCTTCAGACCAGAGCAGCTTAGCTCAAAGAATCAGCCTCCTTCTTCCCCACAAAGCAAGAGGGTCAAGGTTTCTTGAAAGGTTTACCATTTTTTTGGAGGGCAGACCTGTTGCCAAAGGTGTTTCTCTCCCAGTATGAATTGAGAGCCCACAAAGCACTATCACTCAACCCCACTCCTTCCACTGGCCACAGACTCTGTCCTGTCCTTTCTCAAGCTTCAACCCCTCAAGAGGGAGGCATAGGCCAGATTCACTTATTCACTGCCTTCCCTGTATGTGGTTGCAGGGTGACTTCATTGCCTAATATCCTGCTCCCCCCCTCAGTGAGTTGACCTTCTTCCTTCTGCCAGCATGCTGGCCACCAGGCCAGGAGAAGCATAGCATGACATGCTTGGAGAGAGAAAAGGCTGAAATTGTGGCAGGTGAGGAGTTGAAAGGGAGCCTGAGATCTCAGGGGATCGTAAATCTTTGACTGTCTAGTTTTTATGAAGCCTGATGGAAGATGAAGGTCAATCAAGAGCAGCAGCATCCCCCTTCCCACCCCGCCCCCCAGCCTTCCTCCCACGCATTTATGTCTGAAGCTTCCTGCATGACAAGGTAATCGTGTCTCCAGCTGCCCGCCCCCAGAAAGGCTGGGGAATGACTGCCAGGATGGGTAGCTGCAGCTTCTTTCTCTCCAGCTGCCACGTAGATGGCTGGGAGCTGTCCAGGGTCCTGGTTTCTGGGCAGCCAGGGAAGTGGGAAGGTTCTTTGCTGGAATTTCCTCTCATTAACTAATTGTAATGGAAATGCAGATTTGAAGATCTTCCCTGCCCATAGGCCCTTTGATTGGCTTAAGAGACTTTGATTGACTTAAGTGACTCTGAGAACCTTCCTTGATTTGAAAATATACTCTGCCCCCTAATAGGCTGAATGTAGTCACATGGAGCCTGTGGTAGGAGGCTTGGTTTTCAGGAATGACCACACCTTGATGCTGTGTGATTGGGCAGTGGGGCAAGAGGGTGGTTACATTCTCTGAGCCAGGAGAAGACTATATAATCCCTGATTTGAGGCTTTGCTTTGGGGCTCACTTTGAGAAGTATTGTGTGATTTGAGCAGATGAGACTCTGGGAAGCCGTTGTTGAGAGCCCCCCAGCTTTGAAAACCCAGATGTTGATGCTTCCCTCTCTGGTAACTGTGATTTGGTATTGATAATGGTTGGGCAGTTTGGAAGCCTGTCTGTTTGATCTGTATGTATACTCTGAAGTTCGGGATGCTGACCTTTTCCCCCTGAACTAGGTAATATATGTTTGTTTGATTAAAGTGTGCTTGTTAACTAATTTTGAGTTGCTTTCCTTTTGAAAAGCAGATCTAAGAACCTGTATTGGCAGTCACCCTGGTGATGTTGGGGTGCTTGCTGCTACACTAATCCATCCATCCATCCATCGAACAGTCATCATTAAACACCTACTGAGAGTGAAATATTACCCTAGGTGTTGGGGGACAAAGTATAAATTATTGGCAGAGCTAATTGTACTGATGTCAAGCAATCGGGGACCTGGAGACTGTCAGACTCATATAGTATAGTGGACTCATATAGTATAGCACTGGTTCTGGAGTCAGAAAATCTTGGTTAAAATCTCATTCTAACATTTACTACTTGTGTGACCTTGGGCAAGTCACTTAAACCTCCTAGGCCTCAGTTTGCTCATCTGTAAAACAAAGGGGTTGGATTAGATAGTCTCTAATGTCTCTTCCTACTCTAGATCTAGGAGCTATATGGGACTTAGAGTTCATCTTATCTAGACTAGAATTTTTTTTAAAGAGGCCAAAGCTCATGCTCTATATGCCAGTGAACTGTTTGAGAATGGACAGGAAAGGAGTCTTCTGTCTTCACCGGCCTTGGTTTCTAGACTATTTTGAGGTTACCAAGTAAGCCCTGCTATTTGTGGGTCATGGGGCTTGAGAATAAGTCCTTTAAGATTAGCATGGCTTGCACTAGTACAGAAATATTTATATCAGCTCATTTTGAGGTAACCAAGAATTGGAAATTGAGGGGATGCCCATCAACTGAGGAATGGTTGAACAAGTTGTGAATGTATATGAATGCAATGAAATACTATTGTTCCATAAGAAATGAGGAGCAGGTGAGCTTCAGAAAAACCTGGAAAGACTTACATGAACTGATACCAAGTGAAGTGAGCAGAACCAGGAGAACATTGTACACAGTAGCAGCAGCAGAGTAACAGCAACATTGTGTGATGACTGACTTTGATAGACTTAACTCTTCTTAGCAATGAAAGGATCTAAGACAATTTCAAGACTCATGGTGGAAAATGCTATCTAAGGGTCGGGCTAGGTGGCACGGTGAATAGAGCACTGGCCCTGGAGTCAGGAGGACGTGGGTTTGGATCCGGCCTCTTAACACCTTGGGCAAGTCACTTAACCCCAATTGCCCTCCTAAAAGCAAAAAAAAAAAAAATGTTATCCATATCCAGAGAAAGAACCATGGAGTTTGAATGGAGATCAAAGCATACTATTTTGTCTTTTTTGTTTCTTTTTTCTCATGGGTTTTCCTTTTTGCTCTAATTCTTCTTTCCAACATGACTAACGTTGTAAATATGTTTAATATAATTGTACAGGTATAGCCTTTATCAAATTGCGTGTCATCTTGGAGAGGGAGGCGTGAAAGGAGGGGAAGAAAATTTGGAACTCAAAATCTTATAGAAGTGACTATTGAAAACTAAAAACAAATAAATAAATATATATATTTTTAAAAGAATAGCATTGCTTGGTGAGGAGCCAGGATAAGAATAGTCTTTGGCAGCCTCCATCCCATCTTGATCATCTCAGTCTGATAATGGTAAAGGGCCTCGAGTCCTTGCCATATAAAGATCATTGAGTGAACTAGAGATTATTATCTTAGAGAAGAAGAGAGTTGTTGGTGGGGGTAGGGGGATGATAGCTATCTTCCAGTATTGTTAAGGCTGTTATATAAAAGGAAGAATTACACTTGGCCTTCCTGGATGCCAGAAGATGGAACTGGGAGCCAGTGAGTGGAAGCTGCAAAGACGAAGGTTTAGTCTCAAGGTCAGGAAAAACTTCTGGGTTATTAGAGCCATCCTCAAAGAGGAGGCTGTCTTGATAGGCAGAGAGTTCCCTGCCATGACAGGTCTTCAAGCAGAGGTCAAATGGCCACATGTTGGGGAGAAGGGCCGGATCACATGTGGCTGCTTAGGTCCCTTCCTGCTCTGGCATTCTGGGATTTTGAAGAGTGCGATTCGTGAGACACCCTGAAAATGACTAATTCATTGAGCAGGGCAGGGAGGAAAGCAGGGGGGAGGGGTGGCTGGAAAGGAGGAAACTCCAACCTGAGAAGGAATCCTTGTACAGAAAAGAGAGAAAGACTAAAAACAGCCAGGAGCCCAAGTCTTCCAACATGAGGCAACAACTTGCTTCTCAGCACAATTACCCAAGGTGGGATGCAAACTTTCCCTAGCATCTGCCTCTTTTTCATTTATTAGCATCTCCTTCCCATTCCCCAGAGCCACTCACTGCAGACCTTCCCTGTTAATGAAAGCTGCTTAGCAACAGGGAGCTAAATCATGAGACCCTGCTGCTGTTACTGCTTAGAGCCTGGGAGAACCCCTACCTTCCACTCCTATGGAGGAGGGGCATAGCCCCAGCCTGGAAGCAGCTCCAGTGTTAACACATCCTGTGATCAGAGGACAGCACTATGATGGCCTATAGAGCAGGAAATGAGCAGCCCCAACAATCAAGGATTTAGAACTGGGAGGATCTTTAAAAAGCATCTGGTCCAACCTCCTCATTTTACAGATGAGGAAACTGAGGCCCAGAGATAAATGACTTGTCCCATGTCACACAAGTAGTCTAGTAGCAAAGTCTGGATTTGAATCTGTGTTCTTTGTCTCTGAACCTACCATACTTTCCCCTGCACCAAGGAAGCTACTCTGGGGAGAAGCATTTCTGGAGTCTGAAGGCTGGGTGTCAGTAAGTGTCTGGGGCTTCTCTCAGCCCCCTCTCACAGTCCATTCACTGAAGGTGAAATTTTAGCAAAATAAAAATAGTAGCAAGTCTCTCCCCTTTCAGGGAAGGGGCAGAGGTGCTCCCTGAGCATGGGGAGAGGGCAGATCAGTTTTCTGGGAAGCTTTTGTCTTCTCCAAGGACCACAATTGGTGCCTCATTGTTTTTTGGAGTACCATGGCAGGCAGAGTTGCCAACTGCATCAGCTTTAGTGCTTGGAACACAGTAAGCACTCAATAAATGTTTGTTGATAGTTGATATACATATATGTGAGCAATGGAATTTTAGCTCGTGACAATTTGTTCTGGGAACCCTGACCTTATGGAACTAATTCCTAAAAAGCAAGAAAGGAGATAGTCTTGCATCCAGTTTGGGGATAGTGAGGCAGGAGATCCCTCTTTGTTATCCAAGTTAGGAAGGTGAACATTTCTAGTGGTGAGATACTATGGGTGTGTGCACGTGCACACAGGCTCCTTACCTCCCTTCCCCTTCCCCCCTTTACTGGCAAACAAAACCTTCTTCAAACAAACCATCTATGAGCAGGAACCTGCTTCTCCAACCGGACAGACAGGTTCCAGAGCAACGAGAATGAGCACACCCACAGTATAACAGCTTCCAGAATGCACAAGGATTCCCTGGCTCCTCTTAGAAGCTTCCTCTCACTGCTAAGCACCCAGGCCTGGTGCTCATCTACAGATAGCCCCGACTGGCCTTGGCTTCTGAAACACACCTGGTTTCGACTGGTACAAACCTTTGCCCCAGGAATCCTACTGCTTAACCTTGATTAATTCTAGCCCTTGTTTTTTAACTGATTTAGCCGTTTAGGATCAGATGCATAGTGTAAATTAGCAGCCCATGCATGTGTTATGAACAAGGAAGTGGGCCACAGGAGTGGTGTAAAGGATGTCATAAGAAAAAGTATAACTAGGGAAAAAAAAAGATGGGCTGCTCATGTAGGGGGAGTGGAAGATAATAAGCTGGACAGCTTGGTATCCAGAGAATGTCAAGAAAATGGAACCAGGAAGCCAGCATGTTGGGTAGTCTCTTTGTGACAGGACACATAAGAATCAAACAGGGTGGGCTACAGTTTGTAACCCTGGAGGGAATATATGCCTCAGTAAGATCACAAATCCACTTTGAGAACTGGGCTGGTTGTTATTATGGTTCTTGAAACATGAAAAGACTACAAGCCAAGACCAAAATGGAAAGGAGTATTGGTACATGATTTTTTTGTTTGCAGATGATTGTGCACTCAATGCAGGCTCTAAAACTGAGATGCAACAAAATATGGACCAATTCTCTGCTGCTTGTACTAATTTTGGCCTAACAATTAACACCAAGAAAACACAGATGTTCCACCAACCACCACCACACCATCCATATGTGGAACCATCAGTAACAGCAAATGGAGAAGTTCTGAAGGCTGTGGATAAGTTCACTTACCTTGGCAGTGTACTTTTCAGGGATATACACATTGATGCATGCATTGCCAGAGCTAGCTCAGTGTTTGGGATGCTCCAAAAGAAAGTGGGGGAAAGTGGGGCAGCTAGGTGGTGTAGTGAGTAAGAGCACTGGCCCCGGAGTTGGGACGGCCGGGATCGGATCTGGCCTCAGAAAATGAGCACCCATACATAAATAATGACTGGCCGTGTAACCTTGAGCAAGTTACTTAACCCCAATTGCTTATAAAAAAATTTTAAAAAAGAAAGTGGGGGAGAGAAGAGGTATTAGACGGACTCCCAAACTGAAGGTCTACAGAGCTGTGGTGCTGACCTCATTGTTGTATGACTATGACTATGAACCAGCGCCGTGCCAGGAAATGAATTATTTCCATTTGAATTGTCTTAGGAAGATTCTGAAGATCACCTGGCAGGATAAGATACCAGACACTGAGGTCTTTACTTAAACTAAACTACCAAGCATTCAAACTCTGCTTCAGAGAGTACAACTCTGATGAGCTGGCCATATTGTTCAAATGCCAAATATCCACTGGCCAAAAAGACTATTTTATGGAGAACTTACACAGGGCAAGCATTCACATGGTGGTCAGAAGAAGTGATACAAGGACACTTTCAAGGTCTCTCTTAAGAACTTTGGAATTGATTGTGTGACATGGGAGACTCTGGCACAGGACCGCCCAGCATTGCATGCCCACATCAAAGAAGGTGCCGTGCTCTATGAGGAAAGCAGAATTTCAGTAGCTCAAAAGAAACTTGGAATATGCAAATTTAGAGAATCCACCCCCAAGGTTCACATGGACTCTTTGTATCCAACCTGTGGTAGAGCATTCCCAGCTCATATTGGTTTGATCAGCCATAGTCAAACTCACTGTAACTTGACTCTAACATAGTGACATCCATTTGGTCCTCTTCAAAAAGAACAACAACCAGCCAACCAATAACCAACCATTATGCCTCTACTTCAAGGATCCATCATGTTGTCCCATCCCTCCACTATGCAGATTTAACTACCCTCTATAGGAGAGGGTCTTTGGGCAGCATTGGGACCAACTTGGTGATGAGCCTATGAGGCTCATAGGATCAAAGATTTGGAGCTCAAAGGGATCCCAGAGACCACTGAGTACAACTCTCTCATTTTATAAATGAAACAGAGGCTGGGGTCAGTTAAGTGATTTGCACAGGACCATATAACTGGTAAGTATCTGAGACAGGATTTGACCTCAAGTCTTCCCAACTCCAAGCCAAGCATTCTACCCATTTGTAGGACCTCCCTTCTCAGAACTTAGCCAGCCTGGTCCTCAGGTAATGATCATTACCTCTATCACAGAGTCCAGCAGCAGCAGAAGTCTTATTGGGTGGGAGAGGTGATAGATTAGTAGCCTCCAAAGAAGAGCACTGGTACCCCAAGGAATCACAGCAGAGGAAAGCTGGGAGGGACCCCCAGTGACTGCCTCAGAAGCATGCCCCTGCCAATGTACCCACCAAATAATTGTGTAGTCTCTGCTTAAAGACCTCTGGGAGGCAAGGGGAGACCTACTACCTCTCAAGATGGCCTATTCTACTTCTGGAAAGCCCTCCTTATTAGGAAGTTTTTCCTGACACAAGCCTAATTTTGTCACTTTGCAATTTCTACCCATTCCTCCTGATGTCTAATCACTTCTCCACATGATAGCCTTTCACATACTGAAGACGACTGTTATCTTCCCCCTGGGTCCTCTTTTCTCCAGTTCTTTCAATAGATCTTCATATAATATTCACTCAAGGCCAACCACCATCTTGTTTACCCTCATTCATACATTCCCCAGTTTATCAACATCCTTCTTATACTGAATTCAGTGACCCAAACCAAACACAGTACTCCAGAGGTGTGCTGCCTGGGGCAGATGACAGCAGGACCATCACCTCCCTACTTCTGGAAACTCTGCTTCTCTTAAGAGAGCCCAAGGTCACACTAGCTTTTTTCCGCTGCTATACTGAATTGCTGACTCATAATGAGCTTGCAGCCCACTAACATCTCCAGATCTTTATCTGAACAGCTGCTGTCTATCCATGACTCCCCAAAGAATCCAATCCAACAGTTCTTATGCACTTAGTGCCAGAAACTGGGAATACAGAGGCAAAAAAATTAGTCCCTGCCCTCAAAGAGCTTACTTTCTATTGGGGGAAACAATAGAAAATTAAATACAAGAAGTATACAAAGTAACATCTGAGGGAAGAGTACAAGTCTTCTATGAAGAACAGCTTGTTAACTAGAAGGAGGGTTTTCAAGGGCACAAATAAGGGAGGAGGGGGAAGGGAACCTGGCAGGGATGAAGATGACATAACGGACTGTGAGGGAGTGGAGAGCAGAAGCCAGGGAAGCAGTGGCTTAGGCAGCCTACAGCTCATTCTGCGGGGAGATATGGAGCAGCAGACTGTCCCCCTCGTGGTACTATCTGTCTGCAAGTAGGGTTGTGTATGTGAGTTCATAGGAAAGTCTTATCTTTGGGCCTGGATTAGTAGCTGGTTTGGTGAGGCAGGGTAGCAGGAAGTCCCCAGCATACTGGGCGGACCCCCTATGGAGGATTTCTGGAAGCACACAGACAAGAGCCCCACTGAGAAGATGTGACTGCGAAGATGTGACTGCCTCACCTCTTGGCAATTGGAAAGCATGCCCTAGTGGACAGGACAATCAACTTGGGAGACTTCTCCTGGATTCATTCCCTTTATCTCCTATCTCGAAGCCTTGTTTGGCAGAGTAACAGCTCTGGATTACCTCCTATTGCCATGATCCTTAGCAATCCTCCCCCTGTGCTCTGATCAGAGCCACCCCAGCTGCCCTAGGCAGTCTGGTACTTTTGTCTCCATTCTGGACCCAAGAACCAGGAGACTGGAATCTTTGTCCAATTTCCCATGCTTGGCTTGGGAAAAGGCAAAGCAAATTCAGTTCTTTTTTTTTTTTTTTTTTGCTTTTTGGAGGGCAATTGGGGTTAAGTAACTTGCCCAAGGTCACACGACTAGGTTTTTGTTTGTGTGTGCGTTAAGTGTCTGAGGCCAGATCCGAACTCAGGTCCTTCTGACTCCAGGGCCAGCGCTCTACTCACTTCGACACCTAGCTGCCCCCGAAAATTCAGTTCTTTTGAGTGAGGCTGCCTGATTTAATGGAAGGGGCAAGTCAGGAGATGCTGTTCCATCACTGACTCCCCCGATGACCTTGGGTAAGTCCCATGCTCTCTGGGCCTCCATTACCTTATCTATATAATGAGGAGAATGCCCTGCCCTTCTGGGGATAGGGAAAAAAGGCTCTTCAAATGTAACCAAAAGCACAAGACAAATGTGAGGCAAATGTAATAATAGCAGCATTGTTATCACTACAAGGGGAGGCTGAGAACATACTTCAGGTCAATAGCTTTCCTTGCTCACCCTGCTGTTGGCACAGCTGAAGTGTGGTCTACATTAGTGACTATTAGAAATAACCAGACTCAGCCATTACTCTGGGGAGTCTCACTGGATGGTTCAGAAAGGAACTAGGGATGGGGGGAAGTGGGGAGGGCTGCTCCTCACCCTGACTGGCCTGACTGTGAAGCCTTCACCTCTTCTCCTGCTCAGCCTGCCGGCCTCTGACAACATTCCCCCTCCCATCCTGTAACACATGTGTGCCCTCCTCCTCTTGACATGTGTGTTCCTTCCCTGCCTGCCTATTCATGTCTCCATGAGGGGCAGAGCTAGGTGTGGTCAACACAGGGCTATGAGCAATTACAAGAGATCACATAGGATGGCAGATTTCAACTAGAAAGTGTCTTCAGGGGACATCTAGTTCAACTCTATCTTTACAATTGAGGAAACTGAGACCCAGAAAGGTTCTGACACCAGTAATCAGTATCACGGCAGGATTTGAACTGAGGCTCTCTGACTCCATACTGCCCCAATCTATGACAGATAAGAACAGTCACTGCCCTTAACCTGCGTGTGTGGGATATGGGAAAAAAAAAAGAACCATCCCCTTAAGATTCTGATCCAATTCAATAAGCATTTAAATAATAATAACTTATTATTCATGAGTGCTTTGTAAAGTTTGCAGAGTATATGCCATCTCATTCAATCCTCACAACAACCCCAGGAGAGATGCACTGTGCTTACTTAGCAGATAAACAATTAAGGCAGAGAGAGAGGGAGAGAGGGAGAGAGAGGGAGGGAGGGGGAGAGAGAGGGAGGGAGGGGGAGAGAGGGAGAGGGAGAGAGAGAGACAGAGGGAGAGAGAAAGGGAAATGGAGAGGGAGACAGAAGGAGGGGGAGGGGAGGGGGAGAGGGAGAGGGAGGGGGAGAGGGAGGGGGAGAGGGAGGGGGAGAGGGAAAGAGGGAGGGAGAGAGGGAGAGAAGGAGAAAGCTCCAAAAACTGGGGAATTGAGGGAGGAATCTGCAAAGGCTTCCTAGAGGAAGCCATCCATGGCCTGAGCATTGACTGTCCATGGCCTGAGCATTGAAGGGAGCTGGGGATTGATTCCCAGAGGCAGAATAGCATTGAGGGCAGAGTAGGAAAGGGAGGCCCATTGTAGGAATGGTATGTGATCATGGCTGGCACAGTGTGACTACAATGTCATGGGTGGGCAGTGCAGCAAACCTAATGTGAGGGGGAAATGGTGGCACTGGAATTTGAAGATGTGGGTCCAAATTCTGGCTTTGTTAAGTTGGGTGATTCTCCTCTATCAAATGAGGGCATTCAGGAAAATGGTTTCTTCTTCTAAGGCCTTCTTTAGCTCTAAAATCCTGTGACCTGTAAATCTTTTTTTGGGTAAGTTAGAAGATGGGTGGTGGTGAAGCCCTGCAAATGGGGGGACAGATATGTGGCATAAGGCCTGGCCCCAAAAGATGGAGGCATGAGAAGTGGGCACTGGGCTGGGAGCAGAATCTAGATGAGAAGAAGGCCCAGGAGCAAAGGCTGGTGACAGTTGGAAGTGGATAGCTGTCTTTCTCTCAGGGCTAAGCAGTAGTTGGTAGATGGGAATGGAGCTACTGAGCCTTGGAACTTGTACCAGCCTCTAGGGCCACAAGGATATTTTCAGGTTAAAATTCCCCTGTTCTATAAAAGGAAAATTATATACTTTGCAGGAAGTTGTATTTTACTTCTGAAAAAACACTGGAAATTGAGTTAAATCCCACTTTTGGCCTTTGTTGCCAATGTTACTTTGGGCAAGTCACTTAACCTGGGTCTGTTTCCTCATCTATAAAATGGGAGTCAAAGTCAAGCAAGGTAAATCAGGATTAGGGCTGATTCCTTTCTTGCCCAGGGCACAATTTCCTCAATCTGACATATACTCACATGTATTAAGGGAACATTATACATGAGAGGTAAGGCTGTAATCATGAAGAGAAAGCTGGCATTGGAGTTAGGAAGACTGGGGCTTGAGGGCATGAGTCTGGACAAGCCACAGAACCTCCCAGTGGTCCAGGCTGACTTTTTATACTGTATATACTGTAGTATATACTTTTATACCTGCAGAGTTCTCTATGTCAAGGAAACCACAGGCCTGGTCCAAAATCCCAAACACACTATGTCTGAGGCACTGTGATAGGCACAATGAAAGCAGAGGCAGCTAAACATGGAAGGGGCCAGCTTAATATATTTCTAAGTCAATTGAATCAGGGCTGATGTAATTTTCCCCTAGCAAACATTCACCTTGTGATCAGCCCTACTCTGCATGATTTACTGTGAGAATGGCCTGGGGAAAACATTTGTCCCCAAAAGGCGGGGGCCAGGCCATTCAGCCGGCAACCAAAGACAATGTATTTGCTCTAATCCCAAGGACTAGAGAACAACTTCCTGAAAATCGAAAGTGAACTCACTTTAGAGGTTTCAGTTTTAAGGTCAACAGAGGCAGGAAGGTCCTGGGTTTATCTTGGATCTTTCCCATCTTGGGAGGCTTTTGGTCTCTATCCTAGCCTCTAATAAGTGTGTGTGTGTGTGTGTGTGTGTGTGTGTGTGTGTGTGTTCACTAAAAAATGGTGGGGGAATGAATTAAAGAATAAAACAGCATCACAAAAGTAATCACTAGGCTGCTACAAGTAGGTATCCCACTGTTGAAGCAAGAACAAGCTGAAAGATGCCTACAGGAAGCTCCAGGGAGCAATTCCAAGCTGCCCACTACTCCGAAATCATGGGTTCAAATGTGGCCTCTGACCCTGCACTAATTGCTCCCTCACCTAATCAATGAGAATTTGTATGACATGCCAGGCATGGTTCTAGGGGTACAGATAAAACAGTGAGTCATCCCTTTTGCCCACAAAGGCCTGCTCTCTCACATACCAGCCCCTGTCACTCACCACACAGAGCAATGATATGGCTGCTGTCTTCATGCACAAACTTCCTGGTGACGGCTTCCTCCATGATCTGCTTTACCTGGGAACAAATGAATCCCTCTGTCATTCTTTCTTAGCCAGGAGTCCCAAGGAAGAAGGCCTGGTTCCTTGTCACTGAGAGGACATTCCAATGGGCAAATGGCAGGCCTGAAAAGACCCTCAAATCTCCCTCGATGCACTAAGCCTTGGAAAAGCAGCTGTTGAGACAGATGCTCCGGACAGGCTGAATCTGATGCCTGGTGGAGGCAACTATGCTTGCCTGCTGATCTTAGCCTGGACTACAGAGGGCCTTGGAGGTGGGGCCCCCAGACTTGGTGGAGTGAGGTCTCCTGAGAAGAAAGTCTGTCCCTTAAGAAGGTCAGACTGGCTTAGCACAGGGGAATGCATTCACAACAGGATCAGGGGGTGCTCACTCTTGAATCCTCCCAGGTGCTTCCCATAGACTTGAGAACCCCAGCATTCTTGCAGGTAGAAACTCTCCACCTCTAGTATCTTGGCACTGCCCAGATATGAGGATGACTTTTCATGGGGTTGAGGTACCAAGTGGCCTACCTTCCTCCATCAATTGGCTCTCCCAGACTCAGCACTCCCCTGATCTGGGTGAGGGGATTTTTATTTCTTAGGGGCTCATGATTTCAGTTTACTAAGCTGTCAATGGTCCAGTCAACAAGTATTATTAAGTGCCCACTATGTATCAGGCCCTGGGCATGCAAACATTAGAAAAAGAACAGTGTCTGCTTCAGGGAGGTTGTGTTGTTAGTGCTGGTTCCTGGGAGTACTTGAATTTTAACTGGCAGACAAGGTTATAAACTAGTTGGAGTGATGCCCATTTGGGCAGGGTGGGGGAATGGAGGGGCCTATTTACTATTCCACATTAATGAGAGTCTGGTCCTGCCTGCAAAGAGGACTTTTTGAGCTTGGGATTCCACTTAGTGAGAGATGAGGTAAAGTTTCCCAGAACCAATTATTTCATTTCCCCCCTTGAGGCAATCAAGGTTAAATGACTTGTCTAGATTGACTTAGTGTCAAGTATCTGAGGTCATATTCGAACTCAGGTCCTCCTGACTCCTGGGCAGGTGCTCTATCCACTTCACCACCTAGCTGTCCCAGAAGCAATTACTTCTAAAGACCCACAGGTGGGAATGTGGATAACTTCAGGGTTAAGCCAGGGCATGTGGGATGCCTTGCTGACCACCTGGACTTGATAATTATGGGCATTCCTCCTCACACTTGTTTGGAAACCATTCATTTTGATTAGGATTCATCCATTAAGAAAACAGTAGAAAGGATGCTGGATTGGAAGTCAAGAAAGTCTGAGTTCAAATACAACTTTGTCACTAAATAGCTGTGATCTTGGGCACATCATTACCCTCTCTGGGCCTCAGTTTCCTGATCTGTAAAGTTGAGATGGTTGAACTAAGTGGCCTCTCAGTTCACTTCCCGCTCTAAATCTCTGATCCCCTGATGGCCTGGCTAGACATCTTCAGATTTCAGGCCTCCCCCTCACTTGACAAACCTCACCAAGTTTCAGCATTGTTCAAATATAGCCTGGGTAGGCTAGGCTCTTTGTCCTACTTTGCTTTTTTCTCAGTGTGTCCCGCTTCCCACATCATTCGGCCCATCTCCCCTGAGGACAGAGTCTGTTTTCAACTTGTGAGCTGATTTTATTTATTTCCCCTGGGTAAGATTCAGTTGGTCATCAGTCTGCCTGCTTGGGGATCTGGCGCGTTTAATGTCTTCCTGGCTATGTTCATCCAGGTGCATTTGGGAACCTCACACTAATAAAGGAGATTAGGATATTTAATATTTCAGGGCAAGGACTGTCTTTGCCTTTCTTTGTATCTTTGTAGAGCTTAGTACAGTGCCTGGCAGATAGGAAAACCTTAATAAAGGCTTGTTGACTGGCTGATTGACTTAGGAGGCATCCTTAAAATTTCAGAAGCTTCAATCTTACTTTTGTGGAAGAGGAGTGAAAGAATGGATATATAAAGGAAAGGCAATCAGCCTTTGGGTTTGAGTGGGTTAGTGAGAGTGTGTGAGAGTGTGTGTGTGTGTGTGTGTGTGTGTGTGTGTGAGTGTGAGAGTGAGAGAGAGAGAGAGAGAGAGAGAGAGAGAGAGAGAGAGAGAGAAATTCTGTAGTCCTTCCTGGAGGAGGGAAAAGGGGTGTCTTTGCTAAGAAGCAGTATTCCTACCCCCAATGACCCCGAGACCAACCTACCCTGGGTCCTGAAATTGGTCCCCATACCATCCTCCTGGATCCTGCCAGACTTCCACTTAGCCTTTTGCAAGGTCTAAGAAACCATCTAGCCTGGGGTCTACCACAGCCCAGCATCCCTCCTCCCCCAGTGAAGTATTCCCCCTTTCCCTCTAGGTTCTGGGGTGGGGCTCTCTTTTCTCTAGGGGCATTTGTTCTTACATAGCTCATAAGGAGGGTTGGGGTGTGTGGGTAGGGGGATATCTATGTTTGGAAGACGGGGCCCCAAAGCCAGGCAGGAGCAGGATGCAGAGAAAGGGGCTTGGTCAGCTTGAGTGTAATAATAAATGCTTCTGGGTCGACTGGACATTTTCAGAGATGAACCCCATAAAGGGATAGAACATGGCAGGGCAGCTAAGAGATTCCAAGGGAGGGAGTCATGCTAATGGGGGCGGGGATGACATCTGAAAGCAACAGGGAATAGAAGAGGCCAGAGTGGCAAGGTATAAGGAAACTGGGGAAGGGGGTATCACTATTAGGAAAGCACAGGGGTTCACTCACACTGAAAATGGAGAAGATCGCACGGGTTTTTCTCAGACAAGAGCCCTGTGGTGGTTTGGCTTAAGGGGGTAGGAAGAGAGCTAGTCTGGGTGGGGGAAACCCTTCTGCAGCAAAGTTCCCAGGTCCCGGGAGCCAGGGAGCTAAGCTTCAACTTCAACGACCCTCGAGTCACAGAGCTGGGGGTGGATGCCCTGAATTGCCCCGGCTCCCAAGGGAATCCATGGAGAAACCGCGCCCCCTCCCTTTCCCTCTCCTGCGGGGCTGTAAATGAATGAATCTTATCCCCCGCTCCCTGCCCCGATCTCTCTTTCACAGGTACAACCTTTCTCATCCCCCTCCCCCAGGCTGCTGCTGCCGTCATAGGGTGGAGAGCTGCAGGGACCGAGGAGAAAACAAGCTCGGGGGGCCGCTGGGCGAGACTCCCAGCCTCGGGGAGGATCCTCCCAAATCAGAGGAGATCCCTCCAAAGCAAGACTGGGGCCTTAAAGTAAGGGGCCATCCTGAGGCTGGACCTTCTGGAGTCCTATTCCACTGCCCATGCTGGGGCTTGTTGGGATGCTCCCACTGGGACCGCTGGGACTGGGCTCCTCGCATCCCCGGCGCGAACCTCACCTCCTTTTTGACGTTCCACAGTAATTTCTCTTTGACCGCGTCCTCGGTGCGACTCATGGTGCCCAGGGGAGCGGAGCCCCGCGCCGGCTAGCCCGGGCTGCTGCCACTGGCCGCCGCGCCTAGTCTGGTCCTCCCTGGTTCAGCTGCCCGCGGGCAAGGCGGAGCCCTGGCCCACCGCTGCCACCGCGCTCCCGGAACCCTGCAGCTGCCGCTGCAGCCGCTGCCCGCCGTTTAGCTCCGCAGCCATCTTCCGAGCCGGCACAGACAGACGTCAGGAGGCTGGCCCGGCCCCTTCCCACGGCCGGGGGGGCTTGGGGAGGCGGGAGGGGAGGTAGCGCCTACCTGGGGCGGGGGAAAGCGAGGAGGACTGGCCTGGAAGCGGCGTGCCATCCGGCAGCCGCCGCCATAGCAACGGGCTACCCCCGCCCACCCCCGCACTCCTAGCCCGGAGGGCATGTGCCTGGCGCATTGTGGGGGCTCCCCACTCATCCACCTCCATTGACACGGGAGGGTGGAGAGAAGGGAGAGGAGAATGCAGTCGTACTCCCCTGGGAGAAGGGTGGGGGAGAGAATACAGCCGTACCCTCCCCCCATCCCACGCCCCCGTGGGGAAGTGGGAGGCTTGGGGAGAGGAGGGAGACCCTTCACCCAACTGCAAAGTAGCAGGCCCTTCAAAGGGCAACCCCCTTATAACGGCTTCTCCCGGCAGGCAGGGAGATCAATGCGAGGGCATGGGCAACAGGAGGGAGCACCAACAAGCCAAGCCCCGCAGATTGAGAACCCCACAACTGCGGCTGGGTCTAGGGCAGTAATATTAGTTCTTCAGGGCTAGCAGAGAGCTATCCTAAGCCCCTAGCTCGGGACTTGGGCGGGCCCTAGGCTAGCAGCCGAAAGGCTGGACAAGCACTCCAGGCTGGATGATCTCCAAAGTATATCTGGCTATATCTTTTTGTACCGAATTGCTTGCATGTAGTCTCCCCAACGTATGAGCTCTTGGAGAGCAGGGGCCATTCTTTTTATTTTTCTTTGACTCCCCCACGCTTAACACGGATGCTGGCGCGTAAAAGATGCTTAATAAATTGATGCTGGTTGACTTGACTGCCTCCGGATTCGTTCCAGGGCAAGCACCACCTGTTTACAGCCTGGGGTGGGGAGCGGTCGAAAGGCTGCAAACTCCGGGACTTGGGGGTCGAGTTAGGCTTAGTTTTGACACAGGAGTGTGTGTGTGTGTGTGTGTGCGCGCGCGCGCGCTAGAAGAGACTATAGAGTCCACTTTACAGGTGAGGAAACTGAGGTAAAGCTCCAGCTTCAAGCCTGAGCCATTTGCTTCAGTCCCAATTCCAGAAGTTAGGGGAGAAGAGCCTAGGCTGAGAGGCATCTTCCATCTCTGAGCCCGTTTTCTTTTTCGTGAAATGATCTGGCAGATGTAGAAAATTGGGAGGGTTGCTCCTTTGTTTGCCTGTGGCACTCAGGGAGTCTCCTGGCACACAGTGGGTGATTGGTACTGAGATCACCTCCCAGGGCCCTTCCAATTCTAAATCCTTTAATTCCCCGGGGAATTCTGCAGAAAGGACAAGGGCACTAGGGCCCGGAAGGGAGGGAAGAGGAAAACTGAAGACGCGAATTGGAGTCACGACAAGCTCCAGGCTGCAGGACCAGACGCGGTCCAAGCGTGGAGGGAGCGCTGAAGGGCTTGGGGGGCGGGGCCTCCCCAGTCACAAGCAAATGGCCAACCCTCCCCCCGCCCCCCAAACTAAAGGAGAGTACTCCCGCAAACGAGTAGAGGAGAAACAAACCGCAAGGGCCGCGCGAGGCTACCTAGGAGCCTGACAGATCTTCCTTTTTCAAGCCCCCTGCCCCCAGGTGGCCACGAGCGGGAACGTTGGACGCAGTAGGTTGTGGGTCACAAATACTGTTGGCTAGGGAGTGAACTACTCTTAGAACCCCGCCCCTCTCCAGCGAAACCCCACCCACTCAGGCTTCTCCGCTGCCGGAACCGGAACCACTCGGTTTAGCACAGGAAGCGGTGGGCCTTCGCACGTGGGGAGGAAGATGGCGGTTCATCGCTCAGGGCCGCTCAAGCAGCAGAATAAGGCTCACAAGGGCGGGCGGCACCGGGGTCGGGGCTCCGCGCAGCGGGATGGCAAGGGTGAGGGGGTCCCTGGGGCGGGCGGAAGGAGGGATCAGCTCAGCCCTTTCTGCATCCGTGCATGCGCAGGAGGCCTTCCTCTGCCCCAGCCTGAACCACCTCAGCTCCCGTAGGGCCCTGCGCTCACAGCCGTCCCTCTCCCCCCGGCTCTGCCTTCCAGGTCGCGTGGCCGTGAAAGTCCTGAGCAAGAAGGCGAGGAAGGAGCTTAGCCGAGTGGACCAGAGGCACCGGGCCAGCCAGCTCCGGAAGCAGAAGAAGGAGGCGGTGAGGCGTGGGGGGCGGGGAGGGGAAGACTCCGACCAGGGCCCCTGGGGAGGGGGCTGAACGCCTTCGTCATGCCTGCCCGGCCGCCCTCCAGCCCCTGGCTCTATCCCTGCACCTCCCCCTCCCGCAGCGTCCTGAAAGCTGAGACGCTCACATGGTGGTCGCGTCCTCCTAGGTGATCTTTCTCTGGTGCTCAGAAGCCTTCCTTGCCTCCCTGGATTCCTTTTACAGGCTCAGCTCCTCCTGCCTCCCCGTGCAGCCATTCGGGGACCACACCCCTTAGTTAATCCCTGCTGACTGCCTCCTATAAATCTCAGAGTATAAACGTCTTGAAGACAGGGCCAGTCTACTTTTGTCCTTGTGTCTCTGGCATCGTGCCCAGTGCCTGACACAGAGGACCTGCCTAGGGACTGAGGTCAGGTCCCCAATATAGAGAGTGTCCTGGTCTCTCGGGGCTGGGTGAAGGTGCAAGATGCCTTTAGAGGCGGTGTAGTATAGACAAATAATCGTAGGATTTAAGAGTTGGAGAATCTGAGTTTTCATCCTGGGGTTTACTACTTGGGTGACCTGGAACAAGTCCCCCTCCCTCAATAAGACTTTGTTTCCTTAAGACTGGAGGTTGAACTAGGTAGCTTCTAAATCCTTCAGGCCTTTCCTGAATGGAATACAGAGTATGAGAGTGAGGGATGATAGGGCATGCTGCCCTGCCTCGAAAGTGCTCACCCGATTCTCTTCCTTGTTCTCAGGTTTTGGCAGAAAAGCGTCAATTGGGCAGCAAGGATGGACCACCTCATCAAGTGCTGCTGGTGCCCTTGCATGAGAGGGTTTCCCTGGGTGAGGCTGTGCACCTGCTCCAGAACACAGACAAGAAGGTTGTGCCTGTGGGGGAGCAGGCTGGGCTGCCAAGCTTTGTGCTACTCTGTCCTCAGCTGAAACATCGATGGTTCTTTACATCTGCAAAACCAGGTAGGTGAAAGGCCAAGGGATGAGCCATGGGCTGAGCTTGGCTTCATAGTTCGGTGCCAGTGTTCTTAGTATATTCCGAGTGCCTGTGATGTCTTGCTGATGCCATTGTTGACTTTGCCTTCTAAATCCAGGGGATCTGCACACTGTGTTGGATCTTGCCAAAGTGGCTGATACCATCCTGTTTATCCTGGATCCAGTGGAGGGCTGGGACAGCACAGGCGATTACTGCCTCTCTTGCCTCTTTGCCCAAGGGCTTCCTACCTACTGTAAGTGAGTTATGATTATCACCAGTCTCTAGGAGAGGTATCCTCTTCTTAGGGGCCCAGTTACCCATGTAGTATTGGTTGAGTGTCTTGGTTTATGGGATATCATCCCATGTCCCTTGTCTGCCACCTCTGGACTGGGCCCAGTGATCCATGCCTAGTGCAGGGTGAATGGTTCATTAATTGCAATGGACTTTTGTGGCTCCTAACTACTTGTCTGTTTCTTCTGTCCCCAGCTCTAGCCCTCCAGGGGGTTGGGGGCCTTCTCCCAAAGAAACAAGCAGAGGCTAAGAAGAAGCTGAGCAAGGCCTTAGAGAAGCGATTTCCAGGAGACAAACTGCTGCATTTGGATACCCAGCAAGATGCTGTGCTGCTCCTGCGACAGCTGGCTAACCAGAAGCAGCGGCATCTGGCCTTTAGAGACCGGCGCTCTTACTTGTTTGCCCATGCTGCTGACTTTGTGCCTAGCCAAGAAAGCAGCTTGGTGGGCACCTTAAAAGTGTCAGGCTATGTTCGTGGGCAGACTCTCAATGTAAACCGTCTCCTGCATATCGTTGGGCATGGTGATTTCCAGATCAAGCAGATTGATGCGCCGGCAGACCCTTTTCCTCTAAATCCCAGAGTGATTAAGGCCAGCAAAGGCTCAGACATGGCGATGCAGGTGTGTGGGATCACAGACTGAGCTGTGCCTGCCAGTGATTGCTGGTTTCCAAGGAAGCTGGCAGCACATTTAAAAAATTTTTTTTGTTATTGTTACTGGAAAGAGGATGATAGTTATGGCCAACTCTGTAGATCTACATTGGCACATAGTAGGTGTTTAATTAGTGCTTTTATTCCACTGTGATACATCTGAAAATAGGCTAGGGGCACTTCTGTGCTTTTATCCAAGTCATGGTTGAGAGATGAACTCCTCCAATGGAGGAGACATGGTTTGGCAACAGTTGGTCTGGAAAAAAATATATAAGTTCTAGTAGAATGCAATTCATTATGAGTCAGGCATGTGAATGTAATTTTGGGCTGTACTAAGGCCATAGTTTCCAAGGCCCAGGAGGTGGTAGGCCTTCTCTCAAGGAGTTTATGTTAAAGGGAGGGACTCTTCAGGTGAGGGGAATAAAATATGGATAAAGGGACAGATGTGATTCGGGCCTAGTCATGTGATAGCAAGAACATTGCCCTACTAGACTTGGGGTGGGGAGGGGGCTGTGTTGGAAAATGTTGGGGGTTGCTGAGGTGGGTGTAAATAGGTAGGCCTGATGGCTTAGGAAATAGAGAGCCATTGAAAATTTTAAGAATAGACTTCTTGGAATCCTGTATTTCAGAAAAGCAGCATTTAAGGAAGATTAGTGTGGCAGCTAGACACCATAGTGTACAAAGCTCCCTGCCTGAAGTCAGGAAGCCTCAACTTCTTGAATTCAAATCCAGCCTCATACACTTACTGGGTGTGTGACCTTAGACATGTCACTTAACCCTGTTTGCCTCAGTTTTCTCATCTGTAAAATGATCTGGAGAGGGAAATGGCAAAAACCTCTCTACTACCTTTTCTAAGAAAACCCCAAATGGGTCACGAAGAGTTGGACTTGACTAAAACATGACTTTAAGAAGTGTGGCAACCACATGTAGGATAGATTAGAGTGTAGGGAGGGTGGGGAATCTGCTGTAAAATGAACCGAGTTATGTTAACCAAACAGGGACCTGTGTGTGGCCCTGGGAGAGAAGACATTGAATTTAGCTCTGAGTGAAACTTATCCCTGTTGTGAAATGAATCCTTAGAAAAATGATAATTGTGAATATTTGTATGGTTCTCGAAGGTTTGCAAAGTGGTTTACATACTTATTTCATTTGACCTTTGTAACAGGCCTTGGGAAGTGGGTGTTATTATGGTATCCATTTTAAGGTTGAGGAAACAGGCTGAAGGAGGCTAAGTAAGGTGCCTAGGGTCACACAGCAGTCTGTGGTATGAATCAGACTCCAGTCTTTCTGATTCCCCACTCTGGGATTCTTTTTGCTTTTTGGAGGGCAATTGGGGTTAAGTAACTTGCCCAAGGTCACACGGCTAGGTTTTTGTTTGTGTGTGCGTTAAGTGTCTGAGGCCAGATCCGAACTCAGGTCCTTCTGACTCCAGGGCCGACGCTCTACTCACTGCACCACCTAGCCGCCCCGCACTCTGGGATTCTAATGCATCACCAGCCGCCCCAAAGAGAATGAATGTTAAAAGCCACTGGGTGGTCCACTCTGCTACCATGCCATCAGTGGTGGGCTTTTAGTGTGAGAGAGCAGATGGCAGCAAGAGACAATGGGTAGAGGATGCCTACCTCAGTGGGATGGGGCTCGGGAGCAGTGCTGCCTGGTTCTGATGTGTAGTTGGGGGGGTGGGAGTGGGACATAGCATCCATACTGTGCTCTCAGTAAGGAAAGACCTGACTGAGCAACCTATGGCACTCTTCTCTCTCAGATTGATGCTGCTATTGCTGATGGTGTTATTGAGATGGAGGAAGATCTCAAGGTCCTAGTGAAAGCAGACCCTGCTCGACAGGAATCTCTCCAGTCAGAGGTGGTTCCAGACCCCATGGAGGGGGAACAAACCTGGCCCACTGAGGAGGAGTTGAATGAGGCAAAGGGTTGGTGCCTCTTTTGGTCATTTATTCCTGGGTTTCTGCTACAACAAGGTCCTGCAGGGCAGGCAGTCAGGCTTGGTTGTGGAGAAAATGGAGGTGCATCCTGAGCAGTGGAGCATGGCTTTGATCCCAGTCAGTTTAGTTCTCTGCTGAGAGCAAGCATGGAGTCAGGAGAGGGATGTTCCCAGGTGGGAGGCAGGAAGTTGTAGTCTGGCTTAACACCTGTTGGTGCCGCTTGGCAACGAGCCTGAATTTGGAGGTAGACTTCGTTCTGTCTCCATAGACTTCCTTAGGTTAGAAGAGAGCCCGTTTGGGGCTACATGTGAGAGTCCTTTGAGCATTAAGAGACGAAGGAGCCACCCCCTAGGTCATACTTCGCAAGCCTTCTTATTTATTTATTTGGCTTTAACTTTTTTCATTTTATTTTTTAATTGGCAACCATTCTCCCCTATCAATCCTCTCCCATATAAAGGAAAAACAAGATGCTTATAACAAATGCATAACAAGCTAAACAAATTCCCACATTGTCCTGACCCCAAAAGTATTTGACAGACTTCTTAAAGGAAAGAACCAAAGTGGTGAAGAAAGTCCCCAAAGGAACATCCAGTTACCAGGCTGAATGGATTGTGGATGAGGAAGATGGCAGCAGTGAGGAGGAGGAGGAGGAGGATGCAGAGGCTGAGGATTTCATGGAGGAAGAAGATTCTGAAGTGAGTGAGGCCGAGGGCAGCCTATGAAGGACAAGGCTGTAGCCAGGCCCTGGGAGCTCTGATATCCACTTGAGTAGACAGGGGCCTCCATGAGGGGCTAGCTGGCTCCCTCAAGGGCTGTGGTCCAAGTATCACCATCAAAATGGGAAGAGATTCCTCAGGGGGATGACCTGCACTCTTCATTTCTGGAAAGACCCATGAGGATGAAAACATCCTTGGCATACTGGATGAGAATTGACACTTACTTAGCCTTTCAGAATCCTCAGAACACCTCATGTACATATGTGATCTCATCTGAGCCCCACCCAAGTCCTAGGAGGGGGGGGCGAGACAGGTTCCTGCCATTTCTGCCGTGGAGAGTCTTTGGCTGTTGCCTGCTTGTTCAGGCATGGAGAGGTCAAGCCGTTTATTCAGGGTCACATAGCCAGATTTAGGGAGGGGGGGAGAGTCAGGGCTTCCTCTGTCCTTACCTCTTACTTCCCCCCATTACAGACAAACAAGTCCAGGCCTAGAGAGATTGGGTCACGTGTTCAAGGTGAATCTTTTTTTCTCCAGGCTGAGGGAAGTGAAGAAGAATGTGAGACCATGACCATAGGGGAATCTGTTCGGGATGATCAGTATGATGAGAAGATTGATGAAGAGGCTGAGGAACAAATGCTGGAGAAATATAAGCAGGAAAGGCTGGATGAGATGTTTCCAGATGAAATAGACACCCCCAGGGACATAGCAGCGAGAATCCGGTCAGTTGGCTCTTATGTGCCAGCAGCATGATAGAGTGGCAAGACTTAGAGTGGGCATGGTGGTCAGGAAGATCTGGGTTCAGGTCCTGCCCTTAGCCCCCAGGGCTCTATGAGCCTGGGTGCAGCACTTCATCCTAGTTCTCCATGCAGCCTCTGAGACTTCCTTCTTACTGGTCTCCAGCAGACCTAGCCAGCCCAGGGGGGCCTTCTGACTCTTTGAGCTTAGATCCTGTGAGACCCAGGGGAGGGCATCTGCTGAGCCATGTCTGAATAAAGAATCTCCTTAGAAGCGCCCAGCCTCACTTGGAGGACCCTTCCTTGCTAAGGTGGTGGTCACCTTTACTTTAGGAGGTTGTATGGTGTGAGACTGATCAAGCTTCTGCTTGCCTCTCTGCCCCAGTAATTACTGTTTTCCTTTCTGAGGCTTAACGACAAGTCTGGCTCCTCTTGTGAATTCTGTGAAGGGAAAGGTTGCTGTGGGTTGGTATAAAAGCCTCATGGAGAAGTTGGGGCTTGAAGGAAATTGGGGCTTGGCAGTTCAGAGTGGGAAGAGGAGGATTATGGGAGTGTGAACAGGCTTGTCCTAGCTGAAAAGTCCTCTTTTCTGAGAAGCCTTTCCTTATCTCTCTTAATTTGGGGACTTTCCTGCTGAGATGAGCTCTCCATTAGAGGCGTTCTCTGTGTTCCTTGAGGACAGGGGTTTTTCCTGGGGGAGGGGTGTTGCCCAGCACAGGGGGAGCACTCAATAACTGCTGATTGGTTAAGTGACTTGCTCTAGATCTCAGTCTTCAGGATGAAGATTTTTGGGTTTGTATGTGTCAGCAGCTGTGTTATTGAGGCGCTCTCTTGCCCTGCCGGCTGCTTTGGCCCTTGTTGGGGGGGGAGGGAACGACAGCCTGTGGTCAGGCCTGTTTGGTTTGGGGTTTGAGGAGGCTGGGCTCTTCCTTTGGACTCTTAGGAAGTGATAGAGAGTTTATTCCTCAGTTTGGTTTTCATTCTTTGGCCAAGGCAGATCATGAATGAAGGGGACGTCTTGATAGAGTCCATGAAGCCTTTCTGACTTGTTCACTTCTGATATTCCCTGTGTCCAGATTTCAGAAATACAGAGGCCTCAAGAGCTTCCGTACATCCCCGTGGGACCCCAAGGAGAATCTGCCTCCGGAGTATGCCCGGATTTTTCAGTTTCAGGACTTTTCCAGAACCAGGAGACGGCTCTTTAAGGAGCTTGAGGAAGGAGACTCTGAAGGGGCTGAGGTACCTACCTTGTTATTGCTGCTGGTCAGACATTTTTTCAGTTGTTTGACTCTTTGTGCCCCCGTTTGGACTTTCTGGGGCGGCTTGTCATTTCTTTTTCCAGCTCATTTTTACAGATGAGGAAACTGAGGCAAACAGGGTGAAACTGACTCGGGGCTGGATGCTCTATGCACACTGGTGCCCCAGTGGCCCATACCCATTCTAGTTTTCCCCTAACTCTCCTTGCCAGTGCTTCTTTAGGAAGGAGGAGGGAGGAGAGGGAGAAGCTCGTGATGTTGGCTGAAATGTCTGAACCTGACTGAGACATCTCTGTGATGCATCATTTTTGTGCCCTGAAGCTTCTCCAAGGCCAGGGTGCATTATGGGAGTGGTAGTACCTGTCTAGACGACCCGTTCCCCCCCCACTGGGGGCATCCGCTCAATACTAGGCTTGCCTTGGTTCTTATTGGCAGGTTGGCTGGTATGTGACCCTGCATGTCTGTGGAGTTCCTGCCTCAGTGGGTGAGAGTTTCAGGCAGGGGGCACCTCTGGTCACGTTTTCCCTGCTACCACATGAACAGAAGGTGAGTGTCCTTGGGAGGGAGAGGAGGGTCCGTTCTTCCTTGTGGCATCTCTTCTGCTAGGAACCTCGGACTCCTTTTCTAGGGTTGTGAATAGATTGTCCTTAGGTCTTGAAACTTTTGACTGCCTCGGTTCCCTGAGGGTGAGGCTACAGAGAATGGAAAAGCCAGTGATGGTCTGAGCCAGAATGTCTGAACCTGTCTGAAGCATCTCAGTGATGCATATTCTGTGGCTCTGAGGCTTCTTGAATGAGGCATGTGCCAGGGTGACAGACCTTTCCCTCTGGCCTGCTAGCAGCAGCATGGAGTCAGGGTGGGCAGGGGGCAGAGGTGGCTGAATGTGTTTGGGTCCTGGAGCAGCCATGGTGAGAGGCTGGCAGTGACCCCGGGCCACTGGGATGAGGGCTTTTGGGTTCCTGGCCCTTGATTGTGAAGGGGGGCCTTCTGCCTGGGAGCTCTCGTGGGGCCTGTGTTGTTGGCTCCTCTCTGAGGGCCTGTAGACCTTGAGAAGAGATGTAGAGGTCTCTGTACTGTTCATTGACTCGTCCCTAATTGTGCAGATGTCGGTGCTGAATATGGTGGTGAGGAGACACGCTGCTAACCTGGAACCTGTGAAGGCCAAAGAGGAGCTGATCTTCCATTGTGGCTTCCGGCGCTTCCGGGCATCGCCGCTGTACTCCCAGCACACTGCAGGTCTGTTGCTGCCCCTCCTCCCTGCTCCTGGGCTTTTTGCTTTCAGAGTACAAGCTCACGTTTTCCTAGCCTCAGATGCTACTTTTTTTTTCTGTGTTAGCGGATAAGCACAAGGCTGAGCGGTTCCTTCGTCCTGATGTGGCCTTGGTGGTGACAGTTTATGCTCCGATCACCTTCCCTCCTGCCTCGGTGCTGCTCTTCAAACAGAAGCTAGATGGTGAGCTAGAGCCTGGAGGGCAGCTCCAGTGGATGAGCATCATCCAATTATTTGATTATTTTTATTCGATATAGAGAGGAAAAGGCCAGGGACCTGGTCATCTTGGCGTCTCTGCATCTTCACTAGCTGGTGGTGGGTGGGCACTGCCCAAGGTCTCTTGGGATGGTTACAAGAGAGCTCTGGGGTAGGACAAAAGGCGGGAGAGACCCCCCAGGCTGACCTTGTTCTTTCTGGGTCTCCATTCATCTTGGTAAGGGATTAAGATCTGAAATGAACTGGAGGGAGATGAGAGGCCCTGCCATTTGTCATCGGCCTTATTGGTGCTGCCCTGCAGATTACTGAGCCCTTGTTGACCTCCGAAATGATTTTTTGTCCCCCAACCCTATTAGGCAAGCACAGCCTCATTGCTACGGGGTCCCTCCTATCTGTGGATCCAGACAGGATGGTCATCAAGAGACTTGTGCTAAGTGGGCATCCTTTCAAGATCTTAACCAAAATGGCAGTAGTCCGTTACATGTTCTTTAACAGAGGTAGGTAGGAGGGGGAAGGAAGGGGAGAATCTGGTAGCCTTTGGTGTCAGAGTTTTAACTTGGGGGGAGGGTATCTCTGATGACTTACTCAAAGGGTCCAAGAGCGCCACATCCTGACCTGGCACTTGGGGTATGCCTCTTACTTTTGCTGGGCCTTGGTTTCCTGAACCCTAAAATAAGTGGGGTGAACTACTGGAGGATATTTATGGTCTCTTCTAATGGTAAATTCTGGGCAGGTGAACACCGAGATGGGAAGGTCTTTCTGTCCTTAGGGGATCAGAGTTCCTTTTGCCATTACCTCAGGGTTCCAGCTTTCAGATGGCTCTGATTGGGTATTGGTCCTTGCATGTGTTCGTGGGTTTATTTCATTGGGGTCTCCTGCACATTCTCTGGCCTCCTTGCTGGCACTCATGCTTTCCTATCCCATTCATTCATTCCCATCTCTATGCTTCCGTGTTTACTTCTTCACTTCTACTTAAAATCCCTCAACATTGGGTGTAAATACCGCATTTCCTGCCTTCCCCTGGTGCCAGAGATCCTCTCACCCCAAAAGACCTTGTATTCTGTAATTATGTGCCTGGCCCATAAGAGATGTTGCTCACTAAATGCTTCTTCATCAATTGTTTTTAATCTTAGAGGATGTACTATGGTTTAAACCTGTAGAATTGCGAACAAAATGGGGTCACAGAGGACACATCAAGGAGCCACTTGGTAAGAGGGGTTGGTCCCTGGGAGTGACATTTCCTACTGCCGCCAAGCATGTGACAGGGTAGTTTCTGCTGTCTACTTAGGGTCAGCCTTGCTGGGCATGATCTCCAGAGGTGCTAGGTAAGGCTCTAGAACTACCTGGGGAAGTTTTGTAGGTTTGTAGAGCCAGGGCTGGAGAAGGACCTTGGAGGCCATCTGCCCACCTGCCATTCCCATTTTTACATGACTTGTCCAGGGCTACATGGCTAGAGATGGGCCACATGCCTGAGCTCAGCTCTTTGCTTCCTAGGTACTCATGGCCACATGAAGTGCACATTTGATGGACAGCTGAAATCTCAGGATACTGTGTTGATGAATCTGTACAAGCGTGTCTTCCCCAAATGGACTTATGATCCCTATGTGCCAGAGCCCCTGCCCTGGTCAAAAGATGAAATCTCCCCAGAGCTTGAAGTGGACATGGAATAAGGGCTGCCTGCTGTGGGGCGTCTCTGTCAGTTCAGAGGGCTTGAACCTGCCCACACTCTGGTGTGAGGGAGGTCAGATCCACATTTCCCCCACTGAGAACAACGCCGACATCTTGGGTTGCAGGCACCACCATCTGGAACCGCTCACTCAGCACAGCGGCCACTCCGACTGCGGCTGAGGGCTCAATGAGAAGCTTCATTCTCTCCCACATCAGCTGGGTGGCGTGCTGTGGACCAGAAGAGAAAGCCTGTTCTGAGCAGGGGACAACCTGAGGGCTTGGGAGCTGCTGGCCCAGTGCACCCAGGCCCTGAGAAGCCTCATTGGCCATTTTACAAAGAGCCATCTGCCCTGCCCCCTCTGGTTTCTGAGGTTTCTCACCTTAATTTCATCCTCTGTGACAGTGAAGACTTCATCCACCAGGTCCCTTATGATAGGCCAAGTGTAGGGGCCAATACTTGATTTAAGCCCATCTGCTATGGTGACTGGTGGAAAAGGGTTAGGGGTTATTTCCCCTTTAAGCTTGGACTGGAAGCAGTCATCCGCATTACAGGGCTCGGCGGCGTACACTTTGACCTCTGGTCTTAGTGTCTGTCAGGAGAGAACTGAGCGTCTGACACTGGGCACAGCATCAGGACAAGCACAGCCAAGGTCACTGCAGAGAACCCCAAAGCCCTCCACGAGACAGACAAGACCACAAAATGCACTGCAACATCAGGTGGTTCTTTGGGGTTTTTGAACTTAGCATCTGCTTGGTTTCATCTGAAGTGAGCCCTGTTAAGAGGCAGACCAGATAAAGTCTAGTTCAGGGTCAGCTCCTGTGGGGCTTTGTGGGGGTGTCTATGCCTCTGCCTGTGCTTGAGTGTGTGGCATGCTTGAGCAGAGCTCAGGCTCATTGCCAACAGGCAGCAGCTGCTTTTCTGAGGTTCGGTGAGTGCTTTGTCTCAAGAGAAAATTGGATGGGGCAGGAAGGGGTCAAGGAAGCTCCACACAGGCCTTGTCTTGTAAACTGAACTTGGTACCTGAGGTAGGAGTTTAAATAAAGGCTGTCTAGGGTTGAAAAGGTTCTAGCCTTAGTCACCTTTAATAAAACTTTTCAACCAAAAGTAATTTGTTCAAACAGTGCCTCTTGGTGGGACCAGATTTTCTCTGCTAGGTTCTTTCAGTAAAGACTTTCAGGCCGTGTTTTGGATCTGTGATTTTGTGTCTTGTTGGTTTGCCTTCATATACCACAAATGCTTCAGCCATTACAAATGGGTCAGAATTTTTCTGTGGAGGGGTTTACTTCCCCTTCCAGTAATAGCCTGCCGTGTGTGGTCCTGGCAGCAAGAGGGAAAGGAGCAGTTTTTGTAGCTCTTACTCTCTTGACTATGTTCTTTGACATAAGGGATGGCTCTCTGGGAAGAGGAAAAATTTCAATAGTCCACAATAGAAAAAGAAAACGTAAAATAGTAAAAAATCCATAGACCTACCAGCATTGAGTGTGGAGACAAAAGGAGCTATGACTTGTTTTAAGTTTTGTTTCCTTGACGAGATGAAGGGTCTTACCTTGACTGTAATAGCTATTCCTGAGATCATCCCTCCACCCCCTACAGGTACCACCAGGGCATCCACTGTGGGAACCTGTGGAGTAAAATACAAAGTATCTGTGGCTAGACTAATAGGTACATGAGGAAACAACAATGAATGAATGTATGTTATCAGGCTGGACACAAGCTCATCAGCTGCTGGCTTCCTGAGGAAAAGTTCCCTATCCCCAGGGGGATCCCATGGCTGCCTCACCTGCTTGAGCACTTCCAGGGCAATGGTGCCATGGCCTGCCATCACAGCTGGGGACTGGTTGGGGTGCACCAGCGTCCCTTCTGTTTCCTTCATAATTCTTGCTGCCACAGCTGTTCTTGACTAGAGGAAGAGAGAAAAAAACCATAAAGGCAATCCTTGATTTGTTGGTAATAGCAAACACCGCGCCCCCCCCCCCCCCAAATCACTGGCACTGGCTACATAAGGAATTGGCCCCATTACCTCATCATTGGGCTCACAGTCTACTATGGTGGCTCCATAGCCCCGGATTGCTGATTTCTTACAGGAAGGGGCTGTTCTTGGCACCACAATGTAGGCAGGAATTCCTGAGAAACAAAACCCTTGTTGCCTTTGGGGCAGGTAGCCTAATGTGAGAGAACCGGGAGTTAGGAGGCCCAGGTTGTTCACTCTGTTAGACTTGTGATTCTTTATTAATAGGATAAGGGGATTGTGCTAGAGCAGGTGTTCTTAATTTGGGGTCTGGTTCAGGATGTGGGAAGATGAAGAGCCCTGGGCTGGGACCCCCTCCACCTCTAAGTGGAGGAATCTAAGCTCAACATGTGACCCAGACATCACCTCCTTAGAGAATCAGTAGCCCTTGAGTGTTACGCATTCAAGCAGAAACTGAGGCTTGAAAAGGCTGCATGACCCACTGTCACAGCCAGGAGTCAGTAAAAGCAAGAGGCCTCACTGAATTCAAGTAAGTACTAGACACTAGGCACCACGCTAGGTGCCAGAGATGTAAAGACAAAAAGAATCCCTGGGGTGGCTAGGTGGCGCAGTGAGCAAGAATGCCCCAGAGTTGGGAGAATCCGGGATCAGTTCCGCCTCAGTTACTCAGCACCCACTCATAAATAACTAGCTGTGTAACCTTGAGCAAGTTACTTAACCCCAATTGCTTTAAAAAAAAAAAGAATCCCTGTTCTCAAGAAACACTACTGGGGGAAAGGGAGAGGGAATACAACATGTAGATAAAGAACAAGAAGGTGAGGGAGGGAACTGGGAGATATCTGTCCTGTAAATAATGTCGTGTCACGTGACTGTGAAATATTAACGACTACTCTTTTCTGGCACTACAGAGTTTAAAAATGCTTTTCTTAGGATGCTTGAGGTAGGGGGTGTGATGAACAAACAGGGTTAGAATCATGATCTGAAGCCAGGCTTGACCCCCTCCCCAGTCCTCTTTCCAAGTGCTTAGATGGCAGTGGGCCATTCTCATACCTTCCAGTTTGGCTGCATAACTGAGCGCCTGGCCATGGTTTCCACTGCTGTGAGTGACCACAGCTTTGGTTTTCTCCCCATCTCCTGAAGTGTTGGAGATCAAGTTCCGTATGGCATTAAGGGCTCCCCGGATCTACAGGCAAAGAAATGCTCCTGTCATGTCTGAATTGCTAGTTCGTGCACACGTGCCCATACGAGTGCACACACACATGGAATGCAGCAGAGCCCAGACAGAGTCTCCTAGGTTCATACCGAGGAGGTAGCAGAAGCTCATCACAGAGCCTACACAAGTGACAGATGGGGCTGTCCTAGATGTAGGACTGGAAGGGACATCAGAGACGATCTCATCCGACTTTTAGGGAGGAGGAAACAGGCCTGGAGAGGGTGACTTGTCCAAGATAACTTGTTAGCCGATGGCAGAAACGAGGCTGTTTAATAAATTTAGACTCAGGACCCTGATCTGATTCAAGAATTAGTCTAACTTCTCCACTTTACAGATGAGGAAACTGAGGCCCAGATACCGGCAGTATGGGGCTGAGGCAGGATTTGAACCCAGAAATTCAATAAGGGGATCTCAAAGAACTTCTTGTCAATAGTGGTTTAGAGGTAGCGTGGCCTAGTGGACAGAGAACTGGCCTTAGAAGGCCTCTGTTCAACTTCCATCTCCGGCACATCCTGGCTGTGTGAGCTTGGACAAGTTGTTGGACCTTTCTGGGCCTCAGTTTCTTCCTATGGAAAATGGGGGGAGAGGGAGATATATGCAGTGACCTCTGAAGTCCCTTCTTGCTCTAAATCTAAGGTCCTTTGACCACTAGGTCTTGATTCATGTCCTCAGTTTTGTTTTTTTGTTTGCCTCCAGGAATTTGCTCCTTCACAAGTCAGGCATGTGTGGCTTTCCTTTTTACAGATGCCCTGTACCAGGCCAGTTAGGGCAGATTTCATCTAGAAACAGTGATGAAACTGGAGGCCCATTGTCACAGACTTTTCTGTCCTGTGGGAACTGGCCTCTGGGAAAATCCTAGTTATGACAGTAGTTTTCTACCTCACCAGTCCCCAAGAGGAATGAAAGCCTCTCTTTTTGGGTGGGGAAAGACAGTTTGGGCCTCAGCACTTGGGGTGGTGGTCTTCACTGCTGCTCTGCATTCCAGGCTGCTTACTGAGGGAACGTGTCCCTCCCCCACTTCCCCTTAAGTCCAGGTGATGCAGAGGTATAGCCAGTCAGTCCAACAAGCTTTCTGTGGAGAGTCCATCAGCCTGGGGAGTACATAAGGAACAGCCGTAGTGCTCAGAACTGACTGCAGCCCATGTAACTAAAAACAAACAAGAGTCCCTGCTCTCCACAAGATTACATTGTATGGGGGTGGGCATCATCAATAAATTAATCAACAAGCATTTATTAGGTCCTCACTGTATCCTAGACACTAATGATCCAAAGACAATGGAACAGCCCCTAACCTTGAGGAGCTTTCCTTGTGTCAGGGTGTGTGACATCAATCGACAAGCATTTATTAGTCACCTGCTGTGTACTAATCACAAGTGGTAGTCACCAAGGATACAAGAAACAGACAATCCCTTCTATATAGGACTTTCCTCATTCTAATGAGTGAGACAAATCCATAAATCAGTAGAAACTACATGAAAATCTTAAGATGTTAAGAGGGAAGCAAGGGGGCAATCAGCAGCCCCATAAGGAGAGAGAGCAGGGGACCATCACCTGGACTTAAGGGCAGTGGGCGGGGGGGGGGGGGGGGATTCCCTTAGTAAGCAGCCTGGAAAGCAGTTAAGACTTTGAAGACCAGGGTTTGATTCCCACTTCTGCTGCTTACCATCTGTGTGACCTTGGATAAGTCACATTCCTCTGCCTCAGTTTCCTCACATAAAATGAAGGGAACTGGACTAGATGGTATCTAAAGTCCCTTCCAGCTTTAAATAACTGTTTTCTCTCTCTGGGCCTCAGTTTCCTTACCTGTATAATAAAGGGACTAGAGCAGAGAGGTCAAACTCCCTGGACTGATACAGAACAAGATTAAAATAAAAATACAGAACAGATAATGTTAATTTGTGACTTTCTAATTCAGGGGAGTCATTTCTATTTGAGTCTGGCATGACTGGCCTAGAGGATCTCCATGTTCCCTTGGACTTCTAAATCGTCTTATACCACACTACATCTCAGGGGATGCTCCCTTTTCCTTACCATGTATTTCAGGCCTTTAACTTGGAACCAGCTAGGATTCAGTCTCCTATAAGTGGCATAGCTCCATCACTTTGGCTATCATTAAGGGCCCATGACAAGACTTGGTCTCTGTAGATCTATGGGGTCTGTCTGGCTCCACTAATAGGAAAGGACCAGGATCCAAGCCAAGGTGAGTCTCTGAGGCCTCAGCCTTACCTTAAAGGATCCAGTCTTCTGGAAGAGTTCACATTTGAAGAAAAGCTTTCGGCCAGCCAACTGATTCAAAATGGAACTTGTAAAGATGGGGGTGACGTGGATGAGGTCCTCAATGTCTGAATGAGCTTTTTCAACATCAGCCAAGGAGATGCAGTACTGAGAACACATGTCTGTGGCAACCTAGGCAGAAAGCAGGGCCAGGCTGCCTCAGTTAAATCAGCACCGGGAAGACATTCAGATATGCATCCCCTGGGAGCTGCACTTGTGATAGAACAGCAATAAGAGCTAACACTCATATGACACCCACCAGGTGCCAGGGACTGTGCTGAGCATTTTACCTCATCTGATCACAAAAATAACCCTGGGAGATAGGCGCTATTATTGTTTCCACTTTGCAGTTGAAGAAACTGAGGAAGACAGAGGCTAAGTGATTTGCTCATGGTCATAAGGAAGTTTCTAATGGAAGATTCCTCACCCCAGGCCTGGTACTCTGACTACCTAACTGCCTCTAATAATTAATGATGATGATAGCTAGCTCTAATTAATAATGACGGTGATAATAATATCTGACCCTTATAAAGCTCTTTATCTGTTATTTCAGTCAAGCCCAACAACGGGCAGTATGGCACAATGGAAAGGGTCATAGGTCATGAGTTCAAATGCTGACACTGCCTGGATGTCACTGCCAAAGTTTCTTCATCTGCAGAAATGAGAGAGCTGGACTAGATGGCCAAAAGGTCTCTCCCAGCTCCAGATCCATGATCCTGTATTCCCATGTGTATGACCCTGGAGCAAGTCACTTCCCCTGCCTGGGCCCATTTCCTCATTTGTAAAATGTGAGTAATGATAATATTCCCCAAGTCTTCAAGAAAATCAAATGGTACGATAGAGCAAACATGTAAAACATTAGATAAAATGTGAAAATATTATCATTTTCTCAATCAAGGGATACCAAGGGATACCAAGGACTTTTTGGGGGGACTTTATAAAGGATCCACTTTCCTACTTGAAAAGACTGGGACTTACTGCTTGAGAGCCAAGCCATTTCTGTGGTAGTGGGTTTGATCTGGCTTGGGTACTAACCAGTGACTTCTAGAAATGTTCCCTGATCCCCAAGAAAAACAAAGGTATAGACTTCCTGCCTCTCCTCCCCTCCAAATGAATCCCTAGAGATTGAAGGATACAGGGTGTGAAATTTCTTTTATCTTGGATAGCCCATTAAAAACTCTTAACTCTGGGGTTTTTGTTACTGCTCGTTCAACCTGGTTGTCTCCACATCCTTACACTCAGCCATTACACACCTGAGCCCTGGATTGGGTTGTTTAAAGGAGATGAGGGGCATTCACAGCAGAGACCACCCTTCCAGACAGAGGAAAAGAGGTGGGGGAGAAGGAAGAGGTACCAATCCTTAGAGCAGGTGTCTGGAATCACTGGCCTCTAGAGTCCCTTCCCACTCTGACTCTATTATGGCCAAGAGCTGGACAAATAGCCAGGACAGACTGGCTTCTCTGGAAAGTATTCATCCTCATGGCAACCAAGAAAGAAAACCATCCTGAAGGAGCAAACCAGACTTATCCTCTCACTGATACTGTGAGTCATGGACTGTGCAGGCTGGGGAATGTGAGAGCACCAGAAGCCAAGAGGGTCTTTCCATGAGTAGAACTAAATATAACATTGTATGGTGATGTCTTGTTAGTCTGATGAAATATGAACTCAGGGTTCTCCCCTCCCCCCTTCTTTTAAAGCCACCTAAAGAGGAGCCAGATTCAGATGTTTATAGGAGCAACCTAGAGAAATGGTTATGATTAGTCCTCAAGATGAAGGGCAGAACTGCTTTTTAACATATTTTCTTTACTATAGTCACCAACCCTCTCACAAGGTCACAGAGTGGGGACCACAGCTGGAAGAGACCTCAGAGGCCATCCAGTCCTACCCCATAATTTTAGATGAGGAAACTCTCAGGAAAATTACAGTATATATTGCAACCTCTAATTTTATTGTATGCTGTCTTTCCCCATTCAACTGTAAGCTCATGGGAGACAGGCATCTTCTTTCATGTCTATCAGATATCGGAATCTGCACAGACTGCTGAATCAAACTACTCTTAATTCTCACGGGTGGAGACGTGTGAAGTGGTGGCCTGCCAGTGATTGGAGAATGGAGCGACTAGCTCGGAGACAGTCAGCCATCAAGTCCGCTTCAGCGTTGTACACCTTGGGCTCTTCAATACACGTCCACCATATCACATCAGCCTCAGTTAACCCTGTAATCAGCCGTCACTAGAGAGCCGCCTCCTGCGGACCGGTGTCGGAGAATGGATACAAAATATCGCTATCAGCCGAAGATTACATAGTAGCTGGAGGCCCCCTGGAGAGGGAGTGCAAGCCTTCGGTCGGACTCGGGATTTTATTAAGGGCGAGACCTCGGGTACGGGCTGCAGGAATGGGGGCGGGGAGAGGGGTCGCTACCTCTCACATTCGAGCAGTTGGGTACACAGAGGCTCGTCGGACCCCCGTGTGGTGACCACCGAGGCCACCCCTGAGGAATTAGGGTCACCAGAACGCCATGCGCACGGAAGGGAGAGCCCCAGTCTGCGAACGAATCGTCCTCAGACATTCCGGGTGAGCCACAGCCGGACAGGAGTGGGGAGGGGGGGAGGGCCTCGGCAGAAGGATTGGCCTTGAACTTCGCTCCCGCCTGCCCCACCCCCCAGTGACCCCCCCCCCCCAACCTCCATTCCTCCGATAAAGATGAAGGAGCACGCGCTCCACCGCACCTGAGGCAGCCAAGGATTCCGACCCCGGACCGAAGGCTGGGGGGCCCGCACCCCAAGTACAAGAGCACGCTGGGTAGCAGCCAGCCCAGGCTACTCGCCTTCCGCGGCCGTCCTGCTCACGCATGCGCCTCTCCGCCTCCTTGTCTCCGGAGCTCGCTCGCGCTTCTCCAAGCCTTCCCTCCCTCGCGGGCCACCGTACCTCCGTCCGGGAAGGGAGGAGGAGGCGGAGGATGGGTGTGTGTGCGTGCGTGCGTGCGTGCGTGCGTGCGTGTGTCAGTCAGTCAGTGTGGGTCTGTGTGTGTGTCCGTAGCTCTGTGTGGGTCGTTCGGGCGGGGCGGGGCGGGGCGGGGCGGGGCGAGGGAGGGGGCAGCGCGCGCCGCCCGCCCGTCCGCCCGCCCGCCCGTCGTGGTTTCCTGGCTGCGCGCGGCTGCGGCGGCGGCGGTGGCGGAGCCGGAGCAGGAGGAGCCGCAGCAGCAGCGAAGATGGCGGAGGGTTTGGAGCGCGTCCGGGTCTCGGCGGCCGAGCTGCGGGGGATCCTGGCTACCCTGGCCCCGAAGGCGGGCGCCCGAGGTGAGCCGCGCCGCGCCGCCCCGCCCCGCTCCGGGGCTGGCCCGGCCCCTGTGAGCCCCCGCCCCCGGCGCCCTCCGGGGAGGCCGGCGGCGGCGCCAGGGCCGAGCTGGGATGGCCGGGCTGGAACCGAGAGGGGCGGGGGCTCGAGCCGCCGGCTAAGAGCTCCTCGCCTGCCCCGCCCGCTCCTCCGGCCTTCCGCCCCCTCCCCCCCCAACCAGCCTGGAGGGGGAGGACTGAGGCCCGCCCGGGAGCCTCCTCCCCTGCCCCGCCCCTCCCAGGACCCGCCCCCTCTTCCTCCCGCGCCTGTCGTGTCTGCCCCCCCCAGGTCCTGTCTCCTACCTCCGGCCCCCCCTACTCCTCCCCCCAGCTTCTACCTCCGGCCCCCCTCATACCTTATCCCCCTTCTACTCCCCAGCTCCTGTCTCTGGCCCCCCTCAGCTCCTACCTCCTGTCCCCCCACCTACCTTGCCCCCTTCTCCCCCCTCCCCCCCTCTTATTCCCCTTCCTAGCTTTCTCCCAGGTCGTACCTTCCCCTCCCAGGTCCTGCTTATTCCTCCTCCTCCCTCTTCTCCCGCCCTGCCAAGTTCCTATTTCCATCCTCCTCTCATGTCCTACCTCCTCTCCCTCTCCTCCAGGTCCTCCTCACCTCTTCTTCCCTTTCCTACCTCCTCCCCCTCCATGTTCTTCCTCTTCTTCTCCTCCTCCAGAGGTCTTACCTCTTTTCCTCCCATTCCACCTCTTCTTTCCACCACCCTCCCAGATCCTATCTTTTCCCCTTCCCTACCTCTTTTTCCCCCTTACCTCTCCTCTTCACCCTCAGGTCCTATTTCTCCTCCTTCCAGGTCTTACATATCTCCCTCCCCAGGTTCTACCTCTTTTACTTCTCTCTCTTCTTTTTCCCCCTCATCAAGTCCTACCTTTTGCCCCCGTCCCCGTCCACCTCTTCTTTTGCCCCAGCACCTCTTTTTTCTCCTACATTTTCTCCTTCCCCTACCTCTTCTCTCTCTTCTCCTCTCCACCTCCAGATCCTCCCTCTTCTTCTCCCCTTTCTCCTACCTCTTCTCCCTACCTCTTTTCCTCCAATGCCTTTTCTTTCCTCCTCACCTTTTCTTATCCCCACCCAAGTTCTACCCCCCACGTTCTACATCTTCTCCTACCCTCTTTTCCTCTCTGCCAAGACCCTACCTTCTCTTCTCCCTGCACCCCCACCCTCTCTGGCCCCATCTTCCTGGCATCTCTTCTACTTCTGAAAGAAAAAAATCAATGAAATTAGAGAGAGAGACAAGAAGCAACCTGTGACTGCCTCCTCATTTCTTTAAATTTTTTTTACAGAGAGCAAATGGGTCCTTAGAAGGCTTTGCCCTAAGTGTCCCACGACACACCTTCCCTGGATGGTGTGGGAGACTGGGCCAGCCCACCTGCCATTTGAGTGCCTGGGAGTCCAGGAACAGCTCTTCCTGGAGGCTGGGGGCCACACAGGAGATGGCCTGTGGGTCTTTTCAATTGATTCCCGTTGAACTGTCATTTTTTATGTGTGTATTATGTACAGAGCAAAGGCATTCTAAACTCAGAGACGATGCTACTTGCTTTCCAGACAACAGTTGTGTTTTTATTAGGAAATAGAATATGTAAACAGAGGAGTCAAAACAAGGTAATAGGAGGGAAAGAGTCCTGACATAGGGTATAGGGGCATCGACACCTGGTAGAAAACTGGGGAGTCCTGGGCAGGCCAAGGAGCTGGGAGTTGGAAGTATGTCTGTTTAGAATGGAAAGTGCCAGGAGGGGAGGAGTGTAGGGTGAGTCTGGAGAGATAGACTGGAACCAGGTTGTGTGGGGCTTTAAATGATGATCAGAGAAGTTTCTCCCTTTTCCCAAAGGTCATTGGGAGCTGCTAAAGCTTCTGGGGTGGGGGTGGGAGGATATGGTCAGATCTGTGCTTTTGGTGGCTTATTGTAGAGCTTTGTAGAGGTTGAAAGAGCAGCCAGAAGGCTATTGTAGTAATCCAGGAGAGACAAGAAGAGGGCCTGAACCAGGGGATTTGAGCAGAGAGAAGGGATCAGAGCTGGGAGATAGAGAGGCAGCATTAGTGACACCTAGGAGGGAGGGAGGAAGAAGGAAGAACTGAGAATAATTCTGAAGTCGTAAATGTGACTGACTGGGTGGTGGTGTCCTCATGTTGTGTTTGAGATGACCATGGGACATCCAAGTCACATTATCTAGGGGACAGATGTGGGACTTGAGCATGTGAATATGTAGTTTGATACTTGAACCTGTGGAAGCCTATGAAATCAGGAGGAAAGGGAGAGCAGAGGAGGAAAAGGGCCTATGACAGAGGTAGTGGCATGTGGACAGTGATCCAGCTGAGGGGACTCAAGGAGTGATCAGATGTGGAATAAGAGATATGGGAGAGGATAGTGTTATAAAAGCCCAGGGAAGAGAGAGCAGTGGGGGAGGGGCTGGTCACTGTTACCCAAAGCTGCTGAGAGTTCTTGGAGAGCATGGATTGAGGAAAGGCCAGGGGGCTGTGAGCAACAAATAGATACAGAGTGAGGAAAAGACTGTGAAACTAGCCTTGTCTGCATCTCTGCTTTGCATTCTGAGTAGCAGAAACATTCTTCCATCCTTTTTTGGGGTGAACTGTGGGGGTTGTCCTTAAAATTAATTTAATAGTCTTCTGCATTTGTTGCAACAGTCCTATTCTGTAATTCTTTTTATTCTAATGTCTTTTGGCAGCAAAAATGCCTTTTTTCTAGTTTTGTTATTGTTTGAAAGATTAATCAGTGATTAATAGTTGGACTAAAAATAGAAGCTAACTTTGGAACTGACATTACCGTTCCAGAGCTGTCAGGGTTAAGTGTTTATAGAACAATGCTGGCTATTTCCATAGCACCTTTCTTCTGAGTGCTATATTAACACTCACACCTTCATATCACGTTTTCCATAAACATGGTTAATCATCATTGCAGGTAGTAACATTCCCTTTTTACAGAGAGAGAAAAACAGAATTTCCAAAGGCAAAGTGACTTGCTGTGTAGATATGATAGTGAGTGAGTAGAGCCTGAGAGATGATCCCAAGAGTTATGGCTCCCCTGTGTCTGAATTAGTCCCTTTTTTTTTTTTTTTTTTTGCACATGCCAGTTTGGTGTTTGGAGAGCATGTCACAATCCTTCCATCATCTTCCAGGGAAAACTCCCTTGCAGAACCTTTTCCTTCTCACATTCCATTGTCATGGCAGCAGCTGGTCTCAGTGTTCTAATGATGGGGGCCTGAGCACTATTTCCTTGGAATGGCTTTGCTGGCTGCTGTCAGGGAGTTGGTGAGCATGAGTGGAGTTGAAGAATGTGAGAGGAGCTGCTTCCTGTTTTCTCCAACAGGAGGTGTGTGCTTGGTATCCTCCATTTTTTCCCTCAAAGAGGGGATTACTATAGCTATGCCATTGGTCTACAGGTTTAGAGACTGTGGGATCAGGAAGAATTGGGTCCTTAGAGTAGACTGTGGCCTTTGAATTGCTATGTGCATATCCCTTTTCTCTTCCACAATATTTTTTTTGTAAAAATCACCCATCCCACAGTATTTGTGGCATTTAACCACACCCAGGAGGGAAATGGTCTGAGATGACTTAGGGGGTTCTGTAGATGGAGAGTATTGGTGAAGGGAAGCATCAGGGAGCTTTTGGTTGGCTTGAAGTCCAAGAGAACTGAATGAGAGTTTTGGTAGTTCCAGAGTACAGAATTTTCTCTTTTTCCTATGCTAAGTATAGGTAGCCCCAACACAGCTAGATTCTTTTCCTTGCCAGATGCTGAGTTCATATGTAAACCCAAAATTTTAGCTCTTGTTTTGTTTCCATTTCAAAACACCTTCTGCTCCAGGGGCCTCTGGAGACCTTTCTTTCCTTGCTTGCCAATATGAGCATTTGGGTGTGTAATCTTGCCCTGCTTTTCTGTTACATAATCACAGTGACACACACTCACTCTCTCTCTCCCTCCCTCTCTTTCCCTCTCTCTCTCCCTCCCTCCTTTCCCCTCTCCCCTCTTCTTTACCCTATCCCCACAGAAAACATGAAGGAGTTGAAGGAGCCCAGGCAGCGTAAAGATAACAGGCGCCCAGATCTGGAAATCTATAAGCCTGGTCTTTCCCGACTGAGGAACAAACCCAAAATCAAGGAGCCTTCAGGGACTGAGGAATTCAGGGATGAAACTACCAATGACAGGAATACCTCTGCTTTAGAAAATGGAACCCAGGCCATTCAAGATCTCTGCAAGGGGGTAGATAGCCAACAGCAAAATGGCCCTGCAGACACTGAAAGGAAAGAACCCCTCCAGGGACAGGAATCTTGTCCTAAAGCCTCAGGGCAAGATGATCGATCTCTCAAAATTATTAAGAGAACAAAGAAACCTGATTTACAGATTTATCAACCTGGAAGACGCCTACAGACCATTGCCAAAGACCTGGCTGGCCGAGTAGAAGAGAATGAGGTCCTCAGTCAGGTAGAGCAGCTCAGAGTTGAAGATGATGAACCTGAAAAGGGCCCTGGGAAAGATAGTGTCAAGGCCAAGTCCTCCAGAGAGGAGGCAGAGAAGAGTCAGAAGGCCATCAAAGGAGACAGGGGCAAAAAGACTGAAAGGGGGGAGGGGCCAAGGAAAGTCAATGATGACACACTCCAGGGCAAGCCTGGCTCTGCTAAGCATTACTCACGGTCTGACAAGCAGAGGAATCGCTATCGCACTTGTAGCACCAGCTCCGCCGGGAGCAACAACAGCGCTGAGGGGCCTGGGCTTACTGATGGAGGTCGGCGCCGGCGTCAGGATCGGACCAGAGAGAGGCCTCGTCTGAAGAAGCAAGTGTCTTTGTCTTCAACTGACTCCCTGGATGAAGACAGAACTGATGAGCCCGACCTCCTGGGACCCCGGAGGAGCTCCGAGAGGAGGAAGCCTTTGGACAGAAGCTGGTCTTGCCATGGGGAGGGTGAACGGAGAAATGAAGGGAAGGAGAACAGAGGTAGCCTTCGAGTCACTTTTGATGCAGAGATTGTGAACAAGGATGTATCTATGGGGAGACTGACCAAGGAAGATGTGGATAGACTGAAGTCTGATAAGGGCTCAGGCAGCATGGGCAAGGCCACTGAAAAGCAAGAGTCCAAAACCCCAAACCAGGAATTACGGGGTCGTGGTCGGGGCATTCTGGTCTTGCCTGCCCACACAGCACTCTCGGTCAGTACAACAGGGTCTCCAGAATCTACACTTTTGGGATCAAAACTTCTATTTGGAGCTGGTGGTAAGGGATCTCGGAATCGGGGCCGAGGAGGCACTTCCCGGCGGCTATGGGACCCAAACAATCCTGACCAGAAACCTGCTCTGAAGAGCCAGACCCCTCAGCTTCACTTCCTGGATACTGATGATGAAGTAAGCCCCACTTCTTGGGGGGACTCACGCCAAGCCCAGTCATCTTACTATAAATTTCAAAATTCTGACAACCCTTATTATTATCCCCGGGCACCAGGCCCTGGACCTCAGTATTCCTACACAGGGTATGGCCAACTGCAGTATCCCGTGGGCCCTACAAATGGGGTGTATCCAGGGACTTACTACCCTGGCTACCCTGCTCCATCTGGGCAGTATGTGTGCGGCCCTCTTCCTGCTAACTCCTTGAGTCCAGAAGAGATGGAGCAGCAGGTGAGGGACCTGCAGCAGCAGGAGCTCCATCGGCTTCTCCGAGTGGCTGACAACCAGGAACTTCAGCTCAGTAACCTGCTGTCCAGGGACCGGATCAGCCCCGAGGGCTTGGAGAAGATGGCCCAGCTCAGGTACAGGAGGGGAGGACCGCAGGTGGGCAGGAGCACGCCCTGCTGGGAGAACCACGTTCCCCCTCTCTCCTGCCCCTCTTCAAGAAAAAAAGTGTACCTTTGAATGAGTGTGGCCTCCTGAAATGGAGAAGGGAAGGGAATCTTGTGTCAGCTGTTAAATCCCCTGAGAATCCCCTGCTTGGGCAGCCTTGCCTTGGCTGGCTGCCAGGCCCGGGGTGGGATGGGGTGCAGAGGAAGCTTGCTAACTAGCAGAAGGGCCAAGCCTCCTGTCAGTGGCTGCTTCTGATTTCTCCCTTGGATGTGTCCCGTTTTAGAGCAGAGCTGGTGCAGCTTTATGAGCGCTGCCTCCTGCTGGATATCGAGTTCTCTGATCACCAGAACGTGGACCAGATCCTGTGGAAGAGTGCTTTCTACCAGGTCATCGAGAAGTTCAGGCAGCTGCTTAAGGATCCACATGCTGAGAACCCAGAGCAGATTCGGAACAGGCTGCTGGAGCTCCTAGACGAGGTGAGCCCTGTGCTGGGAGGGGCAGCCCACAGCAGCATGCTCTTCCTAGGCTTGGACTGCACTGACCCCACACTGTTGTTATCGTTGTTGTGCTTGAGGTACATTCACTGCATGTTGAGCGTGAAAGATTGCTTTATAGCTGGGCCTGACTGGGGATCTCCTTATTTCCTAATTCTTTAATGCATCTTTTTCAACATGATGAAGCTTACAGTGGGTGGCAGTCTTGGTCTTCCAGCTGACACTGGGAATACTGCAGAGTTGCAGAATTTGGCATCTCTTGTCTTAGTTTCTCTTTTTGGTTTTTGGTGGGGAATGTGGAGCTTAATGTGTTTGCCTCTTCTCTCTTCAGGGCACTGGCTTCTTTGATAGTCTGCTTCAGAAACTTCAGGTTACATACCAGTTTAAGCTAGAGGACTACATGGATGGTCTGGCCATTCGAAGCAAACCATTAAGGAAGATGGTGAGATGATTCTTCTGGGTGAACGCTCTCATTCTCTCATGTAGACTCTGGACAGTTTCCATATTACCTTAATTACTTGCCATTTTGCCATTTGATAGCGTGGGTGCTTCTCATGACTCCCATTGAGCCAGGGAGGTCTGGTTTGGTGATTGGGGAGGGAAAGATTGTAACTGTGGTAAGAAGAGCTTAAGGAAATAGAGTTGAATAGGTGATAGAAAAGAGAGGTGCTGTTGGGGTGAGGGAGCTGGTCTCATGGTGGGGAAGACCTGCTTTTAAGTCCTGCTTTGGACACAGACTGGTCTTTGTGATCCTGGACAAGTCACTTGGCTCCTGGAAGGTACTGGTGGCATAGTGGATAAAGCACTGAGCCCGGAGTCAGGTTTGTTATCTGTGAAATGGGGGTGATAACAGTACCTACCTCCAAGGGTTGTGGCAAAGAGCAGAACAGATGATATCTGTAAAGTGCTCAGGACAGTGCCTGGCACCCAAGAGACACTTAATAAATGCCTCTTTCCTTCCTTCCTCTCCCTTGTCCTAGTCTCTCTAAGATGTAAGTGGCAGAGTAGGTGCTGGTTTGCATTGTTAGAGGAGGTTTAACGATAGATCACAGCTCCAGTCCCATCACCTGTGAAAGTAGGGGACTATCACTACAAGTTGGCTGGCTCTGTCAAAAAGTTTCTACATTTTAGGGGCCTTTGTCCAAGGATATCCAGCCTGGTGTCCTTGAATAAGAAGACAGGCCTCATTTCCTTGTTTCCTCCTCTATCTTTTTTTCCCCTCAGGATTACTTATAAATTAGGTGATATTTCCATATAAGTAAGGTGGCCTTATTGCTACGTTGGTTGTCCAGGGTCCTTAGGCACCTTGTTGAGAATTTTCTTTTGCTGCTGTTCTTATAATTCACATATTTTCTCCAAATGTTTGCCGACTGTTTACTTGAAGGTGAAGTATGCATTAATCAGTGCCCAGCGGTGTATGATTTGTCAAGGAGACATCTCCAGGTACCGAGAGCAAGCCAATGACACAACAAACTATGGGAAAGCACGAAGGTACTTGCTCCTTGTTCCTCCTTGTTCTTCAAGTCTAAGCCTGGTGTGAGAACTGGGCAGAAACCTCCCCTGCATCCCCCTTGGGCCATTCCACAGGTTCATGGACAGGTTCTTCTCCCCCTTCTTTGGCTTTTAGTACCACAGTGCGGTTTCTTGGCTCAGTTGGGTGGGGAGAGAACAGCGGCAGACTAGGAGACAGCCCGTTTTGAGCTGACGTGGGTTCTTGTCCCCTTTGCTTTTCAGCTGGTACCTGAAGGCTCAGCACATTGCTCCCAAGAATGGCCGACCTTATAATCAGTTGGCATTGTTGGCTGTGTATACGGTAAGCACGCCTGTGTGTGGGAGAAAGGGTGTTCTGGCTTATCATGGGGGAACGTTGGAAATTGAGGGTATTAGTTCTAGCTTGGGGTGTCCACTGGGCTTACACCTGGCTGCAGCCGTGCTGGCAACATCCACCTTTCCTTGCCACCTCTCTTGTGCCTCCTCTCCTGAAACTGCTGTAGCCATCAGGTCAGAGGGAACATCTGAAGGGTTAAGGAGAAGAGTAAGTAAAGAAACTGGGATGGGGGCGGCTAGGTGGCGCAGTGACTAGAGCGCCGGCCCTGGAATCAGAAGGACCTGAGTTCGGAGCCGGCCTCCGACACTTAATCCGCCCAAAACAAAATCCTAGCCGTGTAACCTTGGGCAAGTTACTTAACCCCAATTGCCCTAAAGGGGCGGCTAGGTGGCGCAGTGAGTAAGAGCGCCAGCCTCGGAGTTGGGATGACCCGAGATCAGATCCGGCACCCACGCATAAATAATGACTAGCCGTGTAACCTTGAGCAAGTTACTTAACCCCAATTGCTTTAAAAAAAAAAAAAACTGGGATGGTGATTTTTTTTCTTTCTTTTTTTTTTTTTATTATTTTCTAAAGCTTAAATACAACATGAAGGAAAAAAAAACATTGCCATGTGCACAGCAGAACATAAGAGACAATTTAGAACATACAGCGATAGATTTCGGTTTCAAGAAAGCCTATATAATAAATGCTACACATCATGTTCTGAGCTGTCCATCTTTTCTTTATTTCCTCATAAGTTTTCTTTTGTGGAACGGTCATTTTAAATCAGCTCGATGGCAATAATGATTGTGAAATTCCCTGCCCAGCCAAAAGCAGGTGGCCACTATAGTAACTTAGTAGTTCATGTATTTGACAGGTGCACAGCCACAGTCCAGTCTGAGTTCCAAATCTCTCCTCTCTCTCTCTATCTGTACTGATCAGCCTCTCTCTCTGCCTGTCTCTTTCTTTCTTGTCCACCTCCCTCCTTTTTGTTCTTTCGAGTGTGGCCTTCTGTGTCTCTCAGAAAGAAATCCAACACTGAACAGATGTGCCTTGCTCTCATGCAGCCGTGGGCTGTCACTGAGCCAGCTAAGTCTCCTTTCCTAATTTCACTCATGTCGTTCACTCTCTCCTAGTCTGTCATATATTTGAGAACGCGCCGTGTGCGTGTTATGTGTCTGACATTGTTGCAGGCTTTATAGGTCTGGTGGGGGTGCAGTGTGGCCCCAAGCGGCACTCCCTTCTCTTCCCTGCTCTTTCTGTTCTGTCTCACTTGGTGATTGCCTTGGCTCCCATGCTTTCAATTATAGATGAATCCGAGATCTCTGTATCCAGTCCCAAGTCTCTTTCCAGAGCTACAGCTGAGTATCCCCATCTGCCTCCTGGACATCTTGAGCTGTACGTCCTGTAGGCATCTGAAACTTAGCATGTCCCAAAACAGAACTCAGCATCTTTGCCTTAGAACTCTCCCCTCTGTGGTACTTCTCTACTACCAGGGAGGACTACGTTGTCCTTCAGTCCCTAATGACACAGCCTGGCTGCCATCTTCAGCTCCTCACTTTCACTCACTTCACACATCCACTCAGTTGCCAAATTTTCTTTTTACTTTCCCAGCATCTCCTGTATACAGCCCCTTCTTGCCTGTCACGTAGCCCCAGCCCAGTTCTGGACCTGGGTACCTCATGCCTGGACTACTGCAATAGCCTTCTCACTGGTCTTCCAGCCTCCATTATCTCCCCACTCCAATTCACCCGAGACTTAGCTGTCAAGATGATTTTTTTTTTTATTTTTGCTCTTCTTAAGTTATTTTCTTTTATTTTTCTTGTCTCTCACCTCCTCCCCAAAGACAAAAAAGAAAAAGAAAACCCTTCTCACAAACATATGGAGCCAAGCAAAACAAAATACCACATTGGCATGTCCAGAAATGTGTATCTTCTGCATCTTGAACCCATCATCTGTCAGGAGGCGGGTGGCAGGTTTCATCACCAGGCCTTTGGTCAGTTGGTCATCCCATTGATCAGAGTTCTTAAAGTCTTCAAAAGTTGTTTTCACATTGTTCTTGTTATTGTATACATTTTTCTGATGGTTCTCACTTTTTTCTGCTTCAGTTCATACAAGTCTTTTTAGGCTTCTCTGAAACCCTTGCCTTCATCATTCCTTATGGCATGTTGGTATTCCTTCACATTCATAATTTGTTCACACATTCATTCTCAATTAATGGATACCCCCTCAATTTTCCAGTTCTTTGCCCCACAGAAAGAGCTGCTCTTAACTATTTTTGTTAAGTCCATTGGACCCTTTTCCTCTTTCTCTCATCACTTTGGAGAAGACCTAATAGAGTCTGTTTAGTTGAGTGACTTTTGGGTCAGAAATCCAAATTGCTTTCCAGAATGGTTGTGTTACTTTACAGACCCTACAATGCATTGTTGTGCCTTTCCCCCCAGAACCATCACATTGATAATTTTTCTTTTTTGTTTTCTCTGCCAGTTTGATGAGGGTGGAACATCAGAGTTTTTTTTGTTTGTTTGTTTGTTTGCTTTTCACTCATTTTTAGTGATTCAGAGCATTTTTTCATATGACTGTTGGTAGCTTGGGTCTCTGCCTTTTTGACCATTTATCAAGTGAAATATCTCTTCTTTTTATACATGTGTCCAGTTCTTTGTGTAGTTTGTAGATGAGTCTTTTATCAGAGAAACTTGCTACAAATACATTTTCTCACTTAACTGTTTCCCCGAATAATTTTAGCTACAGTAGTTTTGTTTGTGTTGTAAAAATGTTTCAGTTTTACATAATCAAAATTATCCCCTTTTATCTTCTCTTATCCTCTCTGTCCCTTGCTTGGCTAAGCCAAAGTGGTTTTTTTGTTTTGTTTTGTTTTTATATATATTTGAAACATTTAATGTTAAGACCTCGAATTTCAGATCCATTTCCTTCCTCCCTTGTCACCCATTCCCTCTGGGGAGATAAGTAATTCAGTATATGTTGTACATGTCTAGCTATGCAAAACATTATCATAGTAGACATATTGTACAAGGCTGCTTATAATTCCCTCCCACTCATCCCGCCCCCCACCTGGTCCATTCCCTACATGATCCTGTCCCTCTTCTATAGTGGGTACTTCCAACCTCCCTTCCCCCCAAGGATGCCCTCCCATCCATCATCCCTCCTGTCATCCCCCTTCCCCCTATTCTGCTGCAGGTTGAGATATCCCATTTAGTATGTATGTCATTCTCTCCCTGAACCAAATTCAATGAAAATGTGGTTTTGCCTTTTTTTTTCCTTCCTGTTCTCCCTTTCCCTTGTAACCACTTCCCCTTGCTTCTTCTACATGAGATAGTTTACCCTACCCTGTCTCTCCCCGTCTCCTCTTGGCACTTTCCTCTCTCACCTCATAATTTCATCCCTTGAGTATTCTCCCTTCCCAACAGATTCAACCTATGCCCTCTATCCATATATAACTGTAACCATATGCACACACATTCACATATGTATTTATATGACCACACACCCTTCTTCCATCATTTTCATAGTGAGAAAGATATCATCAGTCACAGTTATTGCTTTTCCATATAGGAATGTAAATAGTTCTACTTTGATAAATTCCTTTTGATTTCTTTTCCCTGATTACCTTCTAAGGCATCTCTTCCTTCTTGTGTATGGATGTCAAATTTTCTATTCAATTCTGTTTTTTTCCTCAAGAATGCTTGAAAGTCCTCTATTCCACTGAATGACCATATTTTCCCCTGAAACAAAATACTCAGTTTTGCTGGGTAGGTGACCCTTGGGTTCATTCCCAGCTCTTTTGCCCTCTGGAATATCATATTGCATGCCCTTCAATTCCTCAGTGTAGAAGCTGCCAGGTCCTGGGCTATTCTGATTGTGTTTCCACAATATTGAAATTGTTTCTTCCTGGCTGCTTGTGGTATTTTCTCCTTGATCTGGGGATTCTGGAACCTGGCTATAATATTCCTGGGAGTTTTCTTTTTGGGATCTTTTTCAGGAGGTGATTGGTGGATTCTTTCAACCTCTATTTTGCCCTCTGGATCTAAAACATCAGGCAGTTTTCCTTGAGAATTTCTTGAAGGGTGATTTCTAGGTTCTTTCCTTGATCATGGCTTTCAGGTAGTCCAATAATTTTTAAATTGTCTCTCCTGATCTATTTTCCAGGTCAGTGGTTTTTCCCATGAGATATTTCACATTGCCTTCTAATCTTTCGTTTGTTTGGATCTGCTTAACAGCATCTTGATTTCTCATAAAGTCATTAGCTTCCATTTGCTCCAGTCTAACACTGAAGGAATGAATCTCCTCAGTGAACTTTTGAGATTCTTTTTCCATCTGGCAAATTCGACTTTTAAGGCATTCTTCTCCTCATTGCCCTTTTGGGCCTCCTTTGCCATTTGAGCTAGTCTATTTTTTAAGGTGTTGTTTTCCTCAATCAGGCTGTTGACCCTCATTTCATACTTTTCCTGCATCCTTCTAATTTCTCTTTCCAATTTTTCCTCCACTTCTCTTATTTGATTTTTAAAGTCCTTCTTAAGGTCCTCTGTGGTCTGCAACCTGCTCATGTTTTCCCCTGGGGCTTTTGGAGCAGGACTTCTGACCTCACAGTCCTTTTCCCGCTCTATGCTCCCAAAATAGGAGTCTAGGGTTGCATTTTTTTGTTTCCTTTGCCTTGGCATGTTGCCACTTAATTGCTTGACTTTTGGGCTTGTTGCCACACTATGGCTTTAAGGCCAGATAGAGGAATTTTCGTTCCGAACGTGTGGGGGGCAACTTCCGTTTCTGGCAAGCTGGAAACCCACCCACGACCTCCCCCCCAGATCACAATCCAGATCCAGGGAGGTTAAAGCAAGGGCGATTACCCCCCAAGACTGATCGCTGGATCTCCCTACAAATTCACAGGCCGGGAGCTGGAGCTGCCTCTGAAAACTACAAAATGGTGTGTCTCCTCAGCGGCTTCTAGTCCCCAGGGGAGGGAGCCGATGCATTCCCCCAAATACAGGTCCCAAAGTCCATAGGACACTAACCTCTTACTTTGTCCTATGCATGTCTATGTTGATAATTCTGGAGTCACCACGGCTGTTGGTGTTCTGGGGTTCCTCCAGCCGGCTGCTGGCCCTGCCGTCCTTGGGCTAAAACCTCGGCTCACGCAGCTCCGCTCAGCTCTGCTCCCTGCGCTCTGGGCACTGCGCATTGCCAGCTCCCAGAGTGCTGTGCTGGTCCTTCCTGCAGGGCTGCTGGGCTGTCCTCAGCGGGAGGTTAGCTTCTCTATGTCGTTCTGTGGGTGCTGGGGCTCCAGAAGTTGTTCAGAGTCCCCTTTTACATAGTTTGGGGGGAATCTGGGGGCAGAGTGGCTTGGACGAGCTGTTTCTACTCTGCCATCTTGGCTCTGCCCCCACCAAAGTGGTTTTTAAAAAATCCTAAGTCTGGCCCTCTGCTCACTGAGCCCCACTGACTCCCTGTCATATCCAGGAGCAAATAGAAACTTCTTTTTTTATTTATTTATGTATTTATTTATTTTTTTGGAGGGCAATTGGGGTTAAGTAACTTGCCCAAGGTCACACGGCTAGGTTTTTGTGTGTGTGTGTGTGTTTAGTGTCCGTGGCCGGATCTGAACATAGGTCCTTCTGACTCCAGGGCTGGCGCTCTACTCACTGCGCCACCTAGCCACCCCGAAACTCCTCTTTTTAACTTCGTAATTGGCCCCTTCTTCCCTTTTGACTTCTGAACCTTTATTCCCTTCACACATTCTTCCAGTCAGCTATGCTGACTTCCTTGCAGTTTTTTGAACACAGAGCTCCATCTCCTAGTCTCCATGCCCTTGCATTGGCTGTCTCCCATGTCTGGAACACCTAGCCCGTCATCTCCACCCCTGAATTGGCTTGGTTTCCTTCAGCATTTAGGTCAGGTCCCAACCTTCCAGACGCCCTGCTACTAATGCTGTCTGAATATCTTCTGTGTCCCTAGTTCTTTACATGCTTTCTCCCCTCACTAGAACATATGCTTCTTGAGGACAGGGATTGTTTCTGCCTCTCTTTGTACCTCTAGCACTTAGCGCAGTGCCTGGCACATAGTAAACATTTAATTAATGTTTTTTTACCAAGACATAGAGAAATATACAGCCCTGCCCTTAATCAGTTTATAGTCTAATTGGTAACATAAAACATATCTACACATTGGAATTGACTAACAATATAACACATCGATCTAAATGCAAAAATGAGTCATAGGGACCACCAGGTGTTGTGGTTTTAGAGGAGAGAGAAATTGATATGGGCTGGACACTTCATGGAGGAATTTAGAAAAACTGAGATTTGAAGAATGGATAGTGTTTGGATAGTGAAGACGAGGGGATGGCTGTCTATATGACTGCAAGGGCCAGGAGCTGAGAATGGGTGGGGCTTGTTCAGAAGACCATGAAAAGCCCAGGCTGCTTCTGTTCCTCTCCACTTCCTTTTCTTCTGTAGTTCTTGTGGGATTGTGTTAACGTAGCCTAATTTTCCCTTTTGAGAATTTTAGGAAGGCTAGGAAAGCTGACTGGGATATCTGGGCCATGTTGCCTCCAGCTGGGCTTTGGGAGGGAACTGAGAATGTCTGCTTTGTTTTGACAGAGGAGGAAGCTTGATGCTGTGTACTATTACATGCGCAGTTTAGCTGCCAGCAACCCTATCCTTACAGCAAAGGAGAGCCTCATGAGCTTGTTTGAAGAAACCAAGCGAAAGGTGAGTGGGTGTGGACACCCAAGTAAAGAGCCCCACAGGCGCTGGGCCCTGTCAAGAAAAAATTGCTTGGCTGTTGGATTAGGTCTGCCACAATAGCCAGTATAGAGAATAAATAGCTTTGAAGGGGCCAAGCCATTTTGCCACTAGGGGATGCCTTATCTTTCTTGCTCCCTCTCTTAGCTAGGCCCTAGGGGAGTCTAAGTGTGTGTATGTGTATGCATGCAGGCAGAACAAATGGAGAAGAAGCAGCATGAAGAGCTGGAGCCAAGCCCTAACCCATGGAGGAAAGGCAGGAGGTCAACTTTCCGGCACATTGGTGACGACACAACCCGCCTGGAGATTTGGATCCACCCCACCCACTCCCGTTCTTCCCAGGGTACTGAGTCGGGGAAAGACTCAGAGCAGGAGAATGGCCTTGGCAGCTTAAGCCCCAGCGATGTGAGTACCAGCCACTGTAGTGTGGGCTTGTCACATTTTCTACCCAGCATGAGGAAATGGGGGGACTTGATGGTCTTCTGCTCCTGCTTCCTTTCTTACAGCTGTGCCACCCTCTTTCTCACCACTTGGTGGCGCTGCATGACCTCAGAAAGGATGATTCACATTCTTTTGATTTGGATGCCCTGACAGTGAGAAGAGAGATTTTTGATTTTGTAGATTAACCTGGTCTGTTGTGGGTTTACATATTCCCATCCTTAATCTTATTGCCTTGTTTCCTCCTCATTACTACTGAGACTAGAGCAGTTTGCAGATAGACCTCAGAAAGATAGCTAAGTTAGCTTAGCTTTGGGATTTCCTCCCATGTTTTGGGGGCCAGAGATTTGACTGTCCTGGAGGCCGGAACACATGTCAGTCATAAAGTTAGCTCTAGCACTTCTGGGAAACAGTTGCCCAAACAGAAGTGTCCTTTCTTATAGCTCAGTCTCTTGATACACTTTGTCTTTTTTGGTTTGGAAACTTCACTTCAATTTTATATTCCTTTTCCAGTTTTCTTTTGCAAATACTCATCGCGACTAGGTGAACCTCTCAACTTGATATGTGCATAGTGGGGTTGATGGCTCTGCGATGCTTTGGTACGTTTGCCATTGTGCCTTCTTATTCAGCTTGGTAGCCACTATGAACTTTTCATTGGCAGCCTGTTTGAATATATTTCAGTGGCTCTGTGAATTCATTGATGTGAGGGCACCATTTGTCAGTGCACATCATAATGGGCTACCTCATTATGTGTGATTCTAGTCCAGGTTCATGAATTCTCTAGAGAGCATCTGCCAGGATGCCCTTGGCTGCCATTTTCTCATGTACTTTGACCTTTTGTGAATTTGAGTGCCCTACTTGGACCTCTGTCCATCTGGGCTGTGCTTTCGCTCAGACTGGCCCACCCCATTTCCTAGTGTACATTTCCTGGATTCTTTTCCTTAGTCCACTTCTAGGTGCATCTTTCATGTGTGCTTTAGGTCACTCATAGTTTTAATTTTTTGAAGATTATGGTTTCCCATGATTTGAAATTATACGAGACCCCTGGGATACGATTGTGCTTTGAAGACTGGGCTTTTTGAATTAAGGAGAAGGATGGAATTGTTGAAAATATGACAACCTCTCAGTCTCCTCCATCTTCAGTCAGCCTGTCTGTACAGTGCTTGTCCATGAGCTTAGTAGGTTGGGGGTGGGCAGTCTGCAATAGCATCTCCTCTGGGCAATGTACATTTTTCATCCATTTGTTTTTTTCTGGTATGAATTATTTTCCCTTTGGGATATATTGGGGAGTTTGGCTATTCCCTTTTGAGTGGCTTTGAATCATGTTAAGGAGACTGGGAAAATCTGGAGCTTGGTGAAGTCTGTACAGCATCATATACATACATAAGCATCTGTTGGAAGACTATCATTTATATCATTTCCATTTTATCTTGCCATAGGACATCTTCTCTGACACTGGCAGAAAATCTTTGTTGGACATGTAACCCTGTTTTATACTTTGCTCAGTATTCATACCTAAGAACTCACTGAACAGAGTTACCTCTGCTTTCATTAATTAAGGAACCCTACATTTTCCTAATATGCATATGAGACTGTTGCAGGAGAACCTATTAGGCACTGTTTCGTTTAACCAAATTAGTTGTTTTTGGTAATCGAGAAACAAAACACACTCATATCTTTACACTCTTCTGTCCTACTGTTTTGAAACTGTGCTTTTCCCCTTTTTATAGTTTCATTAAGAATATCCTCAGTGAGTGTAAAGATAATTCTTAAAGATTTTATCAAGTTGAGAGAGTAGGTATATGGATTGATGGCTGTTGTCCTCTCACCTTTAAAGAAAATCACTGGCATCCTCTAACTATTTTTCATAATTACTGATGTTTATTACCATTTTTTAGTAATAATGTGATGCCTGATTCTCCCTCTACATACTCTGTCTCTGAGGGCAGGGAGAATCAAAATAGGGTTACAGCTCAGAGAACAGACAATCAAACATGCCTCTCTCCTCTTGGCAGGAGGTGGGGGATTATAAATTGTCATTGGATCAATTTTTTTGGAAGAAGGGTTTGGGGGGAAGGCATATTTAAAACTGATGGTGCCCTAATAACAAAGACATCAACAATACAAACATATTTTAAGCAAGAAAAAAATTTTGTTCTATCTAGCATAGAAATTCTCTGTATTTGGTTTAGCTGGTGGTCATAGGGGTAGTGCTTGTTTTGTCTTTCACTTGTGTCCAATGATTTGTGACTCCATGGACTGTGGCAGGGCAGGCCAAGCCCTTATATCCTCTACTAGCTCCTGAAGTCTCTCCAAGCTCATATTCGTTGCTTCCATGACACTATCTATTCCTCTTGTCCTCTGATGGTCCCCTTCTCCTTTTGCCTTCAATCTCTCCTAACATCAGGATTTCTTCCAATGAATCCTATCTTCTCGTTATGTGGCCACAGTATTTAAGCTTGAACTTCAGTTATTTGACATTCTAGTGAAGAGTCTGAATCAATTTCTTTTAAGCATTGACTGATTTGACCTTACTGTCCAAGGGACTCACAAAAAAGAGTCACCACAATTTGAAAGCATCGATCCTGTGGTGCTCAACTTTCCTTGTAATCCAACTCTCAGAGCTATATATTGCTACTAGAAAAACTCTAAGTTTGACTATACAGACCTTTGTTGGCAAGGGGATGTCTCTGCTTTTTAGCATGCTGTCCACATTTGCCACAGCTTTCCCTCCAAGGAGAAACCTCTTCTAATTTCATAATTGCAGTCACCGTCTGCAGTGATCTTTGTGCCCAAGAATATGAAATCTGACACTGCTTCCACTCCTTCTATTTGCCAGGAAGTTGATAGGACCAGGTGTCAGAATCTTTGAGATGGTATGGTCATTTTTGAGATTGTATGGTGCTTTTCTCACCCTCTTCCTGACTATGAGGTCTACTTCATTTTTTTAAAGGGATTCTTGGCCACAGTGCTGTAGAGTAGTCACCTGAATTCAATTCACATTTGAGTTCACTGACATCCAAGATGTTGATGTTTACTTTCCATCTCCTGTTTGACCACATCCAGCTTGCCTTGGTTCACAGATCTTACATTCCAGGATCTTTAGGAAACATTGAACTTTATGGCATCGGACTTTCCTTTTGTCACCAGATGCGTCTGCAGCTGAGCTGCTTTTTCTGGCTTTGGATTGGCCGCTTCATTAGTACTGGAGCTAATTCGTTACCCTCCACTCTTCCTCAGTAGCGTATTGGACACCTTCTGACCTGAGGGGATCATCTCTTATTTTAGTAGTGTCTGTGGCGTTTTCTTGGCACAGATTCTGGAATGGCTTGCTATTTCCTTCTTCTGACCTTTTGTCAGAACTCTCCACTACGACCTTTCCATCTTGGTTAACCCTGTACTACATGCTCATAATTTCTTTGAGCTATGTAAGCTCCTCTGCCACAACAAGACAGTGATCCAGGAAGGGTTAGTTTAGCTACTTTTATATATTTTTAAAAATGCATTTTGTACATAAAAAAGTATAAATACTTTTCTGTATTTTTTTAGTTTAGCTACTTTAAAACATACTAGTTTGGTCTGGCTACTTTTTCTGACTTCCTCTTAGTCTCATAGATTGAGTGCCAGAAGCACCTCCTCCAGGCCACCTCTTGATTTTACAGGGGAGGAAGCTAAAGGACCTGCAGAGTCTTAAGTGCAGTGTCTGAGGCCTCCCACAGAGTTAGCTAGAGAGTTGGGACTTGCCTTCAGGTCCAGCAGGCCTTGGCTCTCTCTTATCTTCATCAGGGCCATTTCTTTTTTTTTTTTTTTTTAAGCAGTTGGGGTTAAGTAACTTGCTCAAGGTTACACGGCTAGTCATTATTTATGTGTGGGTGCTCATTTTCTGAGGCCGGATCTGATCTCGGGTCATCCCAACTCCGAGGCCAGCGCTCTTACTCACTGTGCCACCTAGCCGCCCCTTTCGGGCAATTGGGGTTAAGTAACTTGCCCAGGGTTACACGGCTAGGTTTTTGTTTGTGTGGATTAAGTATCGGAGGCCAGCTCCGAACTCAGGACCTTCTGACTCCAGGGCCGGCGCTCCACTCACTGCGCCACCTAGCCGCCCCTATCAGGGCCATTTCTGCTCTACTGTGCAGCACATTGAATGTGGAGGTGTTAGATCTTCAATGCAGTGATCCCATCAGCAGTGATTATGAAACTGGATCTCCTCAGTATCACATCCGTTTCTCCTCCTTCCCTTAGTTTTATCTTGGGATTGGGCTGGCTTAATTGAGTCTCATGTCAAGCTTTCTGCAAATTTGTTTTCTCCTCTGCACTCCTTTATTTTATCATGTGATGTTGTTAGTCTTCTGCCGATATTTTACCATAGTATTTTACACTTGAGTTTTTAACTCTTTGAATAGGTGTTGCTTGTGTCTTTCTGCCATATTTCTCCACTTGACAAAAGAAATCAGACGTTTGCCTGCTAAGGTGATTTCTAAACTCTCTTGTGTGGTGATTGCTATACATTGGTTAGTCTTTTATAGGAAATGGTAATGATCAGGTTCAGTTACTTGACATTTTTCTATCTCCAATTTTTGGCACCATTTGCTTTTTTTAAATCACTGTACTTGAAAGTATTATAATGGTCTGCTTTATCTATTTCTTTATATTTATATCTTTATCCTTACTTCTAACTTGATATTGATTTAACCTTTGCCTTTACTAGTCAGTTATCTGACTATACACACCAGCAGCTCATTTAGACACTGTTCTCCATCAGTAACCAGCCATTTGCTGTTAAGAGACAGTTAATTTTTCTGTAGTGGTGTTTATTGCTGGTCACGCCTGACAGTCTTGCTTTTTCTTTGAAGACAATAGTCATGATAAAACATCTGAGGCAACTGAGTGATATACAGGACTTTGTTCTCTTTTGTATTTTAAACTTGAATCTTACTTTCCAACATTTATTTTGCCATTTCCCCCGTGTCTATTTTTGCATTGAGTATTAAGGTATATATTAGCTTAGTTTGGAAAATCTTTCCCAGTTCTTTGTAGAATGGCCATATTTATCTTCTGTACCAGATGTTTGTAGGATCATAGGCCCATAGATCTAGAATTGAAAAGGGCCATAGAAATCACCCAGTCTAATGCCAGTATTTTACAGAGCCATTGGTAAATAAGCATTTAAGAAGCTCTTACTGTGAGGCCCAGCAAAGTTACATGACTTCATGCTGGTGCCTTCCCCAGGTTTATCATCTCCTCTTAATCCCCAGTAAGTCTTGCTGGCATATTTTTCTTCCCAGTGACTCTTTTTGTCTTCTTGGAATCCATAGTTGGCACAGTGCCTTGCATATAGTAGATCCTTAATGTTTGTTTACTGACTGACTTGCTCAACATTATAAAGGTAGAAAAGCTGCAAAGTTGGGATTAGAACGTGAATCCAGTGACTTCAAATATAGTAGGAGTCTTTCTCTTATCCCACAGTCTTGTGGGTACAAATTGTAGTTATCTTGGAACACATGATAAAACCATGTCTACTAAAGAAGGAAATAAACCATAATTTCATTTAGTTTTAATTTCCTTGTGTCTCCTAGTTTCGTGTATTTTTTTACTTTTAAGGATTTATTTTTGCCTCTTGTTTTTACATAAGAGTCATTAGAGGAAAAAACCAATGGTTAAGCCTCTTCCTTTTTAACAAAGAAACAATTGAGCCAAATCCAATTGATACGGTCGTCTTTCTTGAAAACTGTCTACACTTATGGTCACCTATGTCTCCATAGGGAGGAGAAAAGTGTGGTTCATTTTCTTTTTCATATGACCAAGATTATTATTTATAATTAGCCAAAATTTGGTTGTCTTTCAGGTTTCGTTTGCTTGTTTGTTTACTTTATTGTAGCCATTTTGTATATTTTTCTCCTGACTTTGCTTTCTTTGCTCTGCAGTAGATCATATAAGTCATCCCTGGCTTCTCTGAATTTCTCCCTTTCTTGTTTTTTGCCTTGCAGTTCATATTCATTTCTATTCTAAGATTGTGCTTTGTTTAGCCCTTCCTCACACATGACTGGCCACTTGGCTTCCATTTGGTTACTGCGGCCCAAAGTACTGATTTATATGGTTTGGTAGGCACACAACTTTTCTTTCTGTATTTAATAGACTTAGTAGACACATCTTGTAGTATTGAGATGGATAGGACAAAAAGTATGAAAAGTTTAGTCATTTTTTACATCTTATTTATTTTCTGTAATGGTTGGACCACTTCATAGTTCCACTAATAGTATATTAGAGTCCCTTCCTTTCTATAATCCCACCAACTTTCTGTCTTTTACAATCTTTGCCTCTCTAATGGGTCTTAGAATGTTATCAGCTAGTTTCATTTGTAGCAAAGAATATCAATGTTGATATGCTTTAGTCCTTGCAGTAATATGTCACCTGTTTGGTCATCAGAAAAACATTTCACATTTAGAGTACCAACAGTTAAAAATTAATGTTACTAGATTAAAAATTGTATGATTCCTTGAGGGCTTTGTTCTCCCTTATTTTAAAAAAAGCATTTATTTAAAAAATTTTTTAACATTCATTTTTAAAAATTTTGAATTCCCAGTTCTCACCCTTCCTCTATCTGCCACCCACCCACTGAGAAGGCAAACAGTATGATATCAGTAACACATGTGAAATCATGCAAAACACATTTTCAGTTAGCCATGTTGCAAAGAGCAGCAATAAGATTAACAGACAGTCAGGGGTGGCTAGGTGGCTCAGTGAGTAGAGCGTTGGCCCTGGAGTCAGAAGGACCTGAGTTTGGATCCAGCCTCAGACACTTAACACCCAGAAACAAAAAAAACCTAGCCGTGTGGCCTTGGGCAAATTATTTAACCCCAATTGCCCTCCAAAAAAAAGAATAACAGACAGTGACATTAAGCTTCAGTTTGTACTCAGAAGTCACCATTCTGTCTCAGGAGGCAGATAGCATTTTTCATCATATGTTTTTCAGAACTGTCATGGATCTTTGTATTGATCAGAGTAATTAAGTCTTTTAATATTCTGTTACTGTGTACAATGTTCTTCTCCCTTTTACTTCACTTTACATCAGTTCATATAAGTCTTTTTAGGTTTTCTGAAACCATCTCACTGTTCATTTCTTATAGCTGAATAGTATTTCATCACAATCATAGAGCACAACTTGTTCAGCCAATCCCCAGTTGATGGGCCACCCCTCAGTTTCCAGTTCTTTGCCACCAGAAAAGAGCTGCTATTAATATTTGGGTACATGTGGGTCCCTTTCCTTTGTTTTTGATCTCTTTGGGATACAGACCTAGCAGTGCTATTGCGGGTTTAAAGGGTGGGCGTGGCTTTATTTTGCCCCCTTTTCTGCTGTTTCACCATTGTCACTGCAGAAGCAGAAAGGCAACACTGAAAGCCATTTTATATAGTTTTTGTTTTGTTGGTTGCTATGGCCAAAATTTGGATCACCTAATGGGTAGCCGAGTGGGGAAGAGCCAGAGAGAAAGTTACCATTAACATTCACTCTAAGCCAGGAGGGTCCAGAATACAACCATTAAGTGGAGCTTGGGCAAGGACCTAATGTGGTCCAATCTATGAGCTTCAGAGTGTGAACTGGGTTTAAGGTTTTGAGAGAGAGAGAGAGAGAGAGAGAGAGAAGAGAAAGGAGTGGAGGGGATCTGGCCAGTAAACCCCAAGTTAAGTGTGCAGCTTCTACCCAATTCAAATTTACCTTTCTTTGGAGAGGAGAAGGAGAGGGAAAGGACGAGCTGATTTGCCAACTAGCTGGGTCCCCATTCAGGCAGCTCAGTCTACTCACAGGTTGTGTTTGTCCTTTGTTTTCAAAGAGGACCATGGCATTCAGGGAAATGATGACATGACATTGCTAACTTTGATTTGAGTGAGAGAGGGCTGTGCAAAGTTAAAGGGGCCATCCCTTGACTCACTTCTTAAAGAGGCCTATTTACTGAATGGGCATTACCTCACCCTAAGTAAGTATTTGAAAAGACCTTAGCCTAAAAGGGCCAGGTCTCCCACTGCATCCTGGGTCATCTCCAGTCATCCTGATGAATATCTGGTCACTGGATCCGGATGGCTCTGGAAGACAAAGTGAGTTTGGTCACCTCAAAGTCAACTGCATGTCATGTCATAATTTCCCCGATGCCATGGTCCTCTTCGAAAATGAAGGACAAACACAACTTGTGAGTAGACTAAGTTACCTCAATGGGGGACTCAGCTAGTTGGATAACTCAGCTCATGCTCTCCCTCTCCTTCTCCTCTCCAAAGGAAAGTAAATTTTGGTGGCTAGAAGCTGCCCATTTAACTTAGGGTTTACTGGCTAAATAGATTCTTTCTTTTTCTTTCTTTCTTTCTTTCTTTCTTTCTTTCTTTCTTTCTTTCTTTCTTTCTTTCTTTCTTTCTTTCTTTCTTTCTTTTCCTCCCTCTCTTCCTTCCTTCCTTTGTTCCTTTCTTCCTTCCTCTCTTTTTTCTCTCTCTCTCTTTCTTTCTTTTACAAAACCTTAAACCCAGTTCACTCTGAAGCTCATAGGTTGGATCACAATAGGTCCGTGTTCAAACTCCATTTAATGGGAAAGAGTCTCTCCATATTTAGCTAGATCAGCCCTTAGAGAGCAGGCTTTTTTTGGCGGGGGGGGTCTTTATTTCAAGCCTTTCCACATGAGAGAATCTTGTTCTACAAAAAGCTTGTTCTCTGCTGACAACTCTTACATATATTTGAATAATAACAGATAAACTGTTGTATTATATTAGATCTGTTGCCAACATGGCATGTCTTTCTCTGACAGTGACCCTCAGGGGCATATCAGAGAAGCATATACAACTTACTCATCAACCTGGGAGGCCATTTGCCCTCCACCATGATAGTTGATCTTATGTTTCTATCCATTTATTTAAACTTCTTTTGAAGCTTTGCTCTTTTCAGGTTGTACTACGTCTTGGCATATCAAGTTCTGCAAGTTTGATACTTTCAGCGTGAAGATCTTACTTGTTTTAACATCATCTTTCACATGGTGCTCCCTACTATGGGCATGTCCATATCAATCACCTATTTATGACATAGAGACTGTTTCTCTCCTTTCAGTCTTTATCTTGCCAGAGAGGATGCATCTTTCTAGATATAGTTGCCCTAATTCCTTTGATTCTCTGGTTTATATCCAAGACCAACTTTTCCTTGGACTGGGAGGACAGCATGGGTACTTGTAGGCTTTGGGAAGATGTATGTCAAAGACACAGACAAGTTGGGAAACATCAGGGAAACTGCTCCAGGTGTTACCGGCGATGAATGGTAAAAAATTAATTTGTTTTCCTTGTGGGGTCTTGAATTTTAGTTTAGAAAGAGATTTGTGCATTTCTGCCAGCCTAGGTGGGTATTGGCAGCCACCAAGTACCCTGATCCCTCAAAAACTTGGCAGGTTTTCATTGAAACTTTTTTTCATGGAGTAGGCAGCTCCAATCAAGTGACACCATGGTACCTCCATACAGTTTTCTTAGTCCAGATGCTCTTGGCTGCTTCAGCCCTTCTTCCAGATTCAGTATAGGTGGTATAAGGGACAAGCACTTGTGAGGAAGACAGAGTTGATATATGGATTGCCACTTTGAGCCAGTCAGTCACTAAAATAGCTTCAGAGGTCACGTTTACATAGGAAGGAAGGGCTAAAGTGTTGCCTGGTTCCAAAATGATGTGACTTTCTTTACTAACCTGTTTCTCAGATGGCATTTTACACATATATTTTGTTTGCTGGGCAGATGAGTGAGTCAGAAAAGAAGGTACAAGCTGTTCTTGGATGCTTGGCTGCTAGTTATTAGCTAACACTCTTGTACTGACATACTCTTGTTTTTGAGTTATTCCTAGCATGTCTCCCCTGCATCTGGCATGACTTTTTATTTCTACATATTTTATATGTAACACTGTGACTAGGAGATGTGCTTTTATAACCCCTGGCTATTGTTTATATTATTGGGTATACCTTTTCTCCTTGTTTTGATTCACTGCTCTCTGAAGGAGAGTTGGAATACCTCTTGTTCTGCCATCATAGCTCACATTTCAACTTCCATGATCTACTCTGCCACAGCTATACCCAGGGATGGTTATACTCTTGATCTTGATTTCACTGAGAAATATTCCTCTTTCAGGATCAGAAATTCCTTTATATGACCATAACCTCCTATTCTCCTCTTTGTTCTTATACTTTACTTTTAAATATATTCTTTGTCTTTACCATTACTGCTAATGCTTTACTAGACCATTATCTCTGCTATATGAAAGAATGCTCCAACTCATTGATGAGATAAATGCAAATCAAAACAGTTACCTTAGGGGCAGCTAGGTGGTGCAGTGAGTAGAGCACCGGCCCTGGAGTCAGGAAGACCTGAGTTCAAATCAGGCCTTAGACACTTAACACTGACTAGCTGTGTGACCTTGGGCAAGTCCCTTAACCCCAATTGTTCCGCCCTCCCCCCTCCAAAAAGCAAAAAAAAAAAACAAAAAAAAAACAGCTACTTTACATAAGAAAATTGGACTTAGGGAAAGACAGACAGCTTTTAATGTATTGTTGATGGAGCTGTGAATTGATCCAACCATTTTGGAAAGCAATTTGAAATTATACCAGTGACCTCTTAATTGCTAATCCTGACCTCTTCTCCATTCTCATCCTCCTTGACTTTAGTCCCATTGACTGCTCTTGACTGTTTTATTCCCCTGGGTTTTCATATTATTTCTAGTTCTTATCCTACTTGTCTAACCGTTCTTCCTGAATTGTTGTGGCTTGTAATTACCCACTGCTTTTCCACTACCTGTGGTTGTGCCCCAGGGCCCTCTTCTGGACCCTCTTCTCTTTTTTTCTCAATACTCATATGCTTGGGATCAGATTAGCTAGGGTGTTGCTGGGTCTAGAGTCAGGGAGACTTAACTTTGTGAGTTCAAATCTGGCCTCAGACATTTGTCTTGTGATCCAGGGCAAGTCACCGAACCTGGATTTGCTTCAGTTTCCTTATCTGTAAAATGGGGATTATAATAGCATCTATCTCTCAGGGTTGTTAGGAGGATCAAAGTTGATGATGATTGCAGAGTTCTGAGCACAGGGCCTGGCAGGTAGTGGGCACTCACAAAAGGTCTGTTGATGGTTCCTTCACCTGTTGACTATCTCAAAGCAAATGCTTTTACATTTTTTCTTAGCGTATATGTTCTTTGTCATAATGTTTCCCCCTCAGCCCCTTTCTTACTTACTAAACTTCCCTGTTTGTGTTAAGTGCATCCTGTCCTTCTGAGTCTCTTAGATTCGTAGCTGTAGAATCACTCTAGCTCACTTGTCTCTGCATTTCTTATTTCAGACAGACAGTTCCAGCCAGACTAGGGTGCCAGCTGACCCCTGAGTGCAGTAGGGCCTCTCCTGCCTCATGTGCTCACATAAAGCATCTCTTCCCTGGCTCAGAGATGCCCACTCTCATCTTTGTCTCTCCTGTCTTACTCTTTCGATGTCCAGCATAGATGCCACCTCTGAGGACCCTGCCTCCCCACCCCAGCACTTCTCCCACTTTAATGTTCCTTCTACCATACTTACCATTATAGGTCTAGAGCTGCAAGGTTCATTTAAGCCAGCCCTTTCAGTTTTACAGTAGAGGAGCCTGAGTCCCAGGGAGGCTGAGTGGTCCATACACTTTATGTCTTTAATTTCTATTCCCTCGTTAGAATTTTAGCTCCTTGAAGGATGGGATCGTTTTGTTTGTGTCTTTTTCTCCAGCACTTGTCATAGAACCTCGAACGGAGATGTACTTAGACAAGTGTGGGGGTTGTCAGCATGGTGTCCTGCCCCTATGCTCACGGCAGCTCCTTGTGGCTCTTACGTGGTCTTCCCTGCCTGGATTGAACATTCTCGGCCTTTGAACTTGCCAGATCCCTCAGCTAGTACATGGCCTTATTTCCTCAGTGCATCACTGTCCACAGAATTCTGCTTTTGGTTTCACAGTCTTGCCACATGGGGAAGGTTTAGCAAGGTCATCTAAAGTTTTGGGAGTGTGCTTAGATCTGACACTTTATATAACCTTTTTGAAAAACGTGTGGATCAGGAAGTTGTGTGGTACTCCACAAGAATACTTGACTCTCCCTGTTCAGTTCTGTGCAGGGGCTTTCTCTGGTTCACCAGCTGCTGGGGCTCCCCCTGCTGGTCTCTTGTGGTATTAATATTTTATCATATGATGATATACTTTTGTACCAGGAATGAAGAAATCATTTAAATGTCATGTTCCATTGTTGCTTTGTTAGGTCAACTAAAACTTGTACCATCATTTCTGGTCATCCTGGTGAGATTTTACTCTTTTTTTACTGATCATTTGGGAATTGGTAGGGGAGGTGACCCATTCGCTCCTTTACCCTCTTTGAAGTTGTATTAAATGGGACAGTTTTTAAGAACAATCACGCTAGGCATTACCTTGCTCGTTCAGGAGCCCAGCTCTCCTGCATGCAGTGATTCTTTATGCTTGGTTTGCTAGAAGAAGGTAGTGAGAACTGGGGGAAGCAAGTAAAGTATAGTCTCATTATTAGAAATATCTAAGGGCTAGTTACCCAGGAAAATCTGGGGAAATCCCCTGCTCAGGACTGCACAAACCAGAATCTGATTAGAAAAGTGCTGTTATAGCTGCTTGTTCGATGCAGTTATCATAGCCTTCCTGTTTATTCTTACACTCACTAGGATGATCCCTTGGTCCCTTTTTTCAAGACACCAAAGAATGAAGTTTCTAGGTTGGAAAGATAGCTTAGCTATGCAGGGGTTCTGGCCATTGTTTTGAAGGACCTAAGTCTTTTTTTCCCCCACATTAGTCATGTTGTATAGAAGAATTAGAATCAATGGGAGGAACCCCAAGAAAGAAAAAATAAAACCAAAAAGGAGAGCCAATAGTCTGCTTCCTGCTGCATTCTGACCCCACAGCTCCTTCTCTGGGTGTGGGTGGCATTTCCCATCCTGAGTCCTTTGGAGTTGCTTTAGGTCCTTGCATTGCTGAGAGGAGCTAAGCCTGTCAAAGCTGGTTGTGTTCTCTCACTGTGTTCAGTGTTCTCCTGGTTCTGCTCCCCTCACTCAGCATCAGCTCATAGAAGTCTGTCCAGGTTTTCCTGAAGTCTGCCTGCTTATCATTTCTTACAGCACAAGAGTATTCCATTACAGTCATATACCACAACTTGTTCAGCCATTCCCCAATGGATAGGCATTCCCTCAATTTCCAGTTCTTGGCTATCCCAAAAAGATCTGCCATAAATATTTTTGTACATATGGGTGAAGGACCTAAGTCTTGAAAGGTACATGAGGCAGCATTCTGAATGAGAGACAATCCAAGCAATTTGTGGGGGTTCCAAGAAAGTAATTTGATCTTTTTCCTGGGAGAGAGAAGTGACTTTGTGTGACAGCAAAAAAAAAAAAAAAAAAGATGGGTTCCTGTGGATAAAATTGGTTTTATTTGTAAATACCTATGTCTTTTATGTCCTCAGGAAGCCAGAGAGAGACCTGGTCCAGGAACAAGGTGATTGTGTTCAAATCAACAGCACTCTTTTGGGCACTGGTATCTTCTCTAACTTGTATCAAGTTTCTCCAAGTCTGTAGGATTCCTTTAAAATTTTCACAAGTCCTTCAGTTGTTCAGATTTCTTGTCTCTGTAGGAAAAATGAGCTATGGTCAGTGAGTGACATTTAAAGATTCACTGGGTGAAACAGTCTCAGTTATTGAGAGATGTTTAATATTTCTGAGTAGCTTAAGGTAATGCTAATGCACCTGCCATCATTTTAAGGGGAAGCATTTTGTGAAGTTCTAGCAAAATGTCAGTCAGTAGAAAGTTGTCTAGGAGAGAGCTAGCTGTGTGTCTGGTACCAGTGGGACTGGTTCCTTGTCTCCCTGCTCCCTTGAGCATCTTGTAAGAACAAGAGGGGAATTTGAGGTAGCCTAGTCTGTTTCCAAATTAAGCTGTGTTGCTGGGAATTCAGAAGACCCATGCACTGAGGCGGCCAGCCCCTAGCCAGGCCCCCACACACATCCTGTTGAAGCAAAGCTTGGGGAAAAGTGAGAAGTTACACTGCTCCAGCGTGTGAACTGGGAACCTGCTAGATGGACTCTAGCTGAGCCTGAATGCCACAGAAACCAGCTGGCTGAGGAGTGAGCCTCACACTCTCTCACGGCATGGGCCCTCTCTTCCTACTTCACGTATTCTTTACCATAAAGCTGTGGCAGAGAGGGAGCACCAGCTTGGGAAACTTGCAGCTTATTGTTACTGTTGTTGTTTTCATGGTGTGGCTCCTGGTCCTTCCTTGCCGTCCAGAGAGGGTACTGGCATTTCCAGAATGTTCTTGGGGAGTTTTACCTTGGGATTGTATTGTAATCAGAGGAAATTAAGTGCTGTAGTCTCATCTTTCCTGGCTTGGGGCCGGTGTCTCTCTACAAGACTGTGATTGCTGCATGCTTAGGGCAGGGGTCTGCCTTTAGTGTCCAGGATCGCTTGGGCACCAAGAGCTTCTGAGGAAGCTGATGGTCTCCTCAGAATCATGTTTTTAAATATATAAAAAATCCAGTGATCAAAAGGTCACAGGCTTTAGGCTAAGAGTTCCTGGCTTAGATTGAGAGCTGAGAGACATCCCAGAAACCATGTAGCCTGACCCATCCTTGAGGGGAGTTCCATGAGGCCCAGGGGAGGACAGTGACTTTGCCAAGATGGCATCCATGGGAATAAGTAGAGAGCCTTCTCAGGGATGATTCTGTGTCCATTGAAGTGAGCAGTGGCCAGCAAGCCAGGCTTTGGTAAGGGGAGCACACAGCAGACTGCCTGTGGGTGTGTGCATGAATTGAACTTGTCTGAGGTTTGTTTTCTCTTACAACACTTTTCAGGTGGCATGCTCTTTTGAGCTGCCCTATAGTACTTTGAAATTTTGGTTTGTGCATTTGAGCTCTCATTATTCTGCTGAAGAAAGAAAATTGCTTTTTGTGGCAGGCACTGGGCACCCAGAGGAAATGTGGGCAGAGGGCATGTTGCAGAGTATACACAGCCCCTGCTGTGGCCCTCAGGCTGGCAGACTTACCTCCATTGGCTTGGGGGTGGGGTGGGGCAAGAAGAGCTGAGAGCTTTTCCTGTTGTACTCTCAGGTGTAAGACTTCTGGCTTGGTCACCTTAGGGAATATTCACCAGTGCTTTCCAGCACTGAAGGAGTCGTGAGTGGAAAAAGTTTAAGAAGCCCTGCTCTAAGTCTCCTTTCTTCTTCAGAGAGTTAGCATTGATTTCTTTTTTTTTTTTTTTAGTTAATTTATTAGTTTAGTTTGAGTTAACAAGATTCAATTCCATAGTTCCTTGGTTTTCAAATTTCCTTTACTTCCCTCCCCCCTCCCCCCACAACAGCATATAGTCCAGTATAGGATCTGCAAATACATTCATATTAGATATTATTCCAATTACAAAGGCGTATTGTACTAGGTGGGATGAAAGATGGTAAAGAAGAAATAAAACCAAATAAAGAAAAGAAAAAGGTCATTTAGTTTGCTTCCATCAGGATTCAGGCTCAGTTCTTTCTAGTTATATCTCTGGATGGCGCATTTCTCTCTTTCTTGAGTGTTTCGGGATTGACTTATATCACTGCATTGCTGAAAAGAGCCCAGTCTGTCATAGTTGGTCATCACAGATATGGTATGTCTGTGATTGTATACAAATTTCTTCTGATTCTACTCTTTTCGCTCAGCATCAGTTTGTATAAGTCTCTCCAGGTAATTATGAAATCCGTCACCTCCTCGTTTCTTATAGCACAATAATATTCCATTACATTCATATACCACATCTTGTTTAGCCATTCCCCAATTGATGGGCACCCCTTTAGTTTCCAATTCTTTGCAACCACAAAAAGGGCTGCTAAAAATATTTTTGTACATATAGGTCTTCCTCCCACTTCTATGGTCTCTTTGGGATATAACCCTAGAAGTGGTATGGCTGGGTCAAAGGGTATGAAATTATTTATAATCCTTTGGGCATAATTCCAGACTGCTCTCCAGAATGGTTAGATAAGTTCACAACTCCACCAGCAATGCATTAGTGTTCCAATTTGTCCACATCCTCTCCAGCATTTGTCACTTTCTTGTTTTGTCATCTTAGGCAATCTGACTGGAGAGATGTGGTATCTCAGAGTTGTTTTGATTTGCATTTCTCTAATCAATAGTGATTTAGAGCGTTTCTTCATATGCTTATAGATATCTTTAATTTCTTTCTCTGAAAACTGCCTGTTCATATCCTTTGACCATTTATCAATTGGGGAATGACTTGTATTCATATAGATTTGGCTCAATTCTCTATAAATTTTAGAAATGAGTCCTTTATCAGAGACACAAGTTGTAAAAATTCTTTCCTAGTTTCCCACCTCCCTCTTGATCTTGCTTTGTTTGTACAGAAGCTTTTCAATTTAATGTAATCAAAATTATCCATTTTGCATTTTATAATGCTCTCTAATTCTTGTTTGGTCCTAAAGTCTACTTGCCAAAACAAACCCAGAATCTATATGATCACAACTACAAAACTCTTCTCACACAAATAAAACCAGATCTAAATAGTTGGAAAAATATCAATTGCTCGTGGCTGGGTCGAGCTAATATAATAAAAATGACAATTTTACCCAAACTAAACTATATATTTAGTGCCATACCAATCAATTTACCAAAAAACTACTTTTTAGAGTTAAACAAAATAATAACAAAATTTATTTGGAAAAACAAATGGTCCAGAATATCAAGGGAATTAATGAAAAGAAATGCTAGGGAAGGTGGACTAGCTATGCCAGATCTTAATCTGTATTATACAGCAGCAGTCATCAAAATTGCTTGGTACTGGCAGAGGTGTAGAGTAGTGGATCAATGGAATAGATTAGTCGCAGGAGACCCAGCAGTTAATGATTATAGTAATCTATTGTTTGATAAATCCAAAGACCCCAGTTTTTGGGATAAGAATGCACTATTTGACAAAAACTGCTGGGAAAACTGGAATACGGTATGGCAGAAACTGGGCATAGATCACTATCTAACACCATATACCAAAATCAAGTCTAAATGGGTGCATGATCTAGGTGTAAAGGATGATACTGTAGGCAATTTGGGAAAGCAAGGAATAGTTTACCTGACAGATTTGTGGAAAGGGGAAGACTTTAGGACCAAACAAGCATTGATTTCATTTGTCCCACTTATTGAATCATCCTTCTGGGAAGCCCTTGTTCCTCTAGTGTTCATCTGATTGCATTATGAATTAATCCTCCCCCTCCCCAGTTGTTCTTACAAGAATGGCGTTTATTGAGCACCTACTATGTGCTAAGCTCTGTGCTTCACACTGGGGATACAGAGACAAAGAATCAAACAGCCCCTGCCTTCTTATAGCCTTCTTGAAAGGCATAGCACGTGCAGCGATAAGGCTACAAATAGAGACAGTAAATGCAGAATCATTTTGATGGAAAGAAGGTTCTAACAACCAGGACCACCAGGAAGAACCTTATGAACGAGGGGTTGCTTGCACTGGCCCAGGCAGGAATTGTGGGTTCTTAATGGTAGGTATATATTGCAAGAAGGGGCAGCAACCTGTGGCAAGGTCTGAAGATGGATGTCACTCACAGGTAATAAACAGAGTGTCCATTGACCTGGCTGGGCTACAGAGTGGGGAGATAGTAGTGAGTGACCAGTCTGGCTAAAGGGCTTGAAATCCCAGAGGATCTTAGAAGCTTGTTGGGCAGGAGAGCTTGGTACACTGTTCTTAGGGTGAAAAGTAGGGCACCATGATGGGCTGTGAAAAACCCTTTACGTTGACATACCAAGCTGGAGGTTATGTCCTGGGTCATGACCTCAGTTCCTTTGGAAGTGCTCATGGGGTAGTGGGCTACAAGACTGTTCCCCAAAATCTTTTTTTCCATTTCTATAGGAGGAGATTATTGATAGGCTCCTATCTCCATGAGCTTTGAGGACATTGTATGGTTTAAATGATTCATTAGAGAAGGTCAAGACCAGGTGTGGGTTTTCTTTCTCCTTTTTTGGGTGGGGGGTATTGTTAGTGTATGTGAGAGAAATGATAGACTGTTTTTGTGGGGAGCAGGGTGTACTGAAGGGCTGCTGCCCGTGGCCAGCGTTTTTCTTTGTCTGCCTTTTGCTAGTTGGCAGTATGTCTCAGAGGAAGTACATAAGCCCAGCCTGCAAACTTACTACCCTCTCTGTGACCTCGGTCACCAAACCACTTTGGGACTTTATTTTTACTCCAGCCCTTTCGGTTCGAGTTGTGAGGTTGGTTTCTTCAAACAGAGAAAACTTTGAGGGGTTGGGGGTGGAGAAGAGTGCCAGGGTGCAGTTGAAGCGGGTTAAACACCCAAACCACATTTTTAGCCTCTTTGGCCTGAGACGTGACATGAGCCACATTGCAAATGCTGGCTCCCACTCTCTGAAAATCTTCTGTTGCTTTTTTGTTTGTATTTGTTAGAAAAGCAAACCTGTAAGGGAGGGGAAAGAGTCCTTTTCCATCCTGCCCAAGCCAGCGGCTTGCCCTCAAAAAGGAAGTGTTCTTCAGATCCAGTATTTCCCAGACGAAGCTTGTCATCTTAACTTTGGTCTTCCCCAGGGTGCTTCTGAGAACAGTCACAACTCACCAAGTCTCAGGAAACCCGATTACCAACATATCCTGTTCGCGTGCGTGTGTGTATATGCTGTGTTACCCACAGACTGCTTTCCACCCCATGTGACCTTTGGTTACCACCCGGAAAGTGAGGGCCCAGATACCAGTCAGAATTTCCAGACTTTGGTTTAGTTCAGACATTCTAGAAAATACAATAGTAGCAGTTTTAAAGAGCTTTCAGGTGGCAGGAGTAGGGAATGGGGAATGAGTTGCCCTGAAGAGGCATCAATAAAAGGTTAGCATTTGTCCTCTCCAGGAATGCTTGGCTGAAAATCCATCTTTAGGAGATGCCTAGAAGCCACTGGAAAGAATGAGAAGGCCCAGTTTGTGTTGTGCTTCTTAGGCTTTTAAGACAGAATTCTGCATGTCTTGGATCCTTTAAAAGAATTATCTTTCTGTAACTAAAGTTGCATGTCACTGAAAAACTCATCTCAAATGACTTTTACCCATACCTCCTTCTCTTATTCAGTTTCACCTTCATAAGGTATCACACCTTGGGGTGAGGAATAGTGAAGAGACCCCAGAGGCCATCGAGGCCAGACCCCTATTTTACTGAGGAGCAAAGGCCTCAGAGTGGGAAATGAGTTGGTAGAGGCACACAGGTAATCAGGACTGAAACTGGAGTCCTCAGGTTCCAATCCAGTACTCCTTCTGCAACATGGAATCTTTGTGTTGTCTTAGCTTCTGTCAGAGAGCTGTTACTGGGGTGGGGTTTCTTTGTGTGACAATAGTGGGTGCCCTAGCAGGTGCCCCAGAGATAGTGGGCCAAGATTTAGAGTGTGAAGGTAACTAGTTAAGCAGGCACATAGAGGATGGGGGATCAAGGCTCCGGGAAGCTTTATCTCCCTTCATGGAAATCTCATGAAATTCCCCTTAGGTGTAATTTTCTTCTGGCTTTTCTAGAGTCTGGTCCTGGCCCTTCCCTCTTCACAGGCTGCACTCCTTGAAGCTGCCTTAGGTGATTGACCAACTGTCTTTCTATATCTCTCTCTACTATAGTCCTCTGTCTTTGGCAATTGCTGTGGATGGCAGTTGCTCAGTTGGCCCTTTGATGCTTCTGGCAGATCTCCCAGTCATCTAGGCACTTCCCTCTTAGAAATACTCATTTACCTAAGATCAGGGAAGATTAAACACAAAAGAAACAGGCTCCAGGTGCTCACAGGCACACCATAACCAGGTACGGTTTTCCCTTACTTTGTTGCCAGGAAAAAGAATCAGAATGACCCTTACATGGAAACTTTCCAGGTTAAAGGAGGAAGCAGTTGGTTTCTAAGTTTGAGTGGAGTGGATTGTGCACGAACGGGGACTTTGGAAGTTTCTCCTTAGCTGTATTTCTGCCCTGTTCTGTTACAGACTAGGTAGTGAGATGGTGAGTAGGGAAAAAGAGCAAGATCTTGTTGAAACTTAGGCTGACCCTCAGCTAGTCAAGGGAGAGGAGCAGTATGTCATCTTTGTGATAGGCTGACGTGCACTCCTTGTTAATATTCTAGTTAACATTCTGCATCAATGGTCATTAGAGAGATTAGTCTATAGGACTTTTTCTCTGTTTTGACTCTCCCTGGTTTAAGTATCAAAACCCAATTTGCATAAAAATAGTTTGGTAGGTCCCTTTCCTAATTCACCTAGATTTCCCACTATATTCCTTCCTCCTCTCCCAGAGAGCTGTCCTTTTTAATAAGGAAGGAAAAAATTTGGCAAAACTAACTAACAAAAACCAGGAAACAAGAAAGATGCCCACTGATTGGGAAATGGCCAAACAAATTTTGGTACGTGAATATAGTGGAATATTATAAGAGGTGATATAAGAATACACATGGGAAGACATAAACTGATGGAGAACGTGAGCAGAACCACAGAAGACACCTCCATGAGGACCACAGCACCAATGGCAAGAGCCATGAGTGAAGACTGTGACCTTAAAAGAGCTGCGAGAAGGGAGAAGGCTCCTCCCTGCCTCCTTGTGGGAAGCACAAAGGGAAGAGGAAGGAGGGAGCATTCTGGATGGGAAACGCTGCATGTGATGACTCCTGGGATTTTAAAGGCTTCGGGGCCTTCCCTGGTGGAACTGTCTGTTCTATAACATAAGGGTTCACTGCTTGGGATATGGTGATCTTAAGCTAGAACATGGAAGAAGAGAGAAGATGCAAGGAATATGAGACAGTTGTTTCCTGGGATTGATTCCTTTTTCTCCATATACAGGTGTGCCCTCTAAGCTTGATACAGTGAATATCACTTCACAGTAACACCATTAATGTGTTAAAACTGAAATCCACAGGAAAACCAGGAGACTTGGTTGTAGTATTGTTTGTATCATCTCCTATTTTTATCATTATTTCATCTTGATTTTTTCGATCAATGAAAGTCTATCTTTTCTCTACACCTCTGCATTGAGAAAGAAAGAAAAAGAGCCTATTAAACCCCTGTTAAAAACACTATATAGTCATATTCAAGCCCACTAGCCTTGTCTTTTCAAAATGTGTCTCAGTCTGTACTCTGAATCCATTGCTTCTCCGCTAGGAGATGGGCAGTATGTTTCATCCCAAGGCCTCTGGACTGTTAGTTGGTCATTGCATTCATCAGAATTCTAAAATCTTTCAAAGTTGTTTGTCCTTATAATAATGTTTTGGTGTATATTGTTCTCTGGGTTCCTCTCACTTCATACTGCATTAATTCATACAAGTTTTCTCAGGTTTTTTGCTGTGATTGACCCCCTCATCATTTCTTGCAGGGTGGTAGCATTCCATCCCAATCATATAACACAACTTTTTCAGCCATTCCCTAATTGATTGGCTCCCCCTCAATTTTCAGTTTTTTTGCCACTACCAAAAAGAGCTGCTGTAAATATTTTTGTACATATGGATCCTTGTCCTTGTTTTGATTTCTTTGGGGGATAGACCTAATATTGCTATCACTGGGTTGAAAGGTGATTGTTTACTTTTGGGCCATGATTCCAAATTGCATTAATTATATGCCCATATCGGTTTTTTTGTGTTCTAAAGAAAGAGACCCCAGTTTTCTCTCTTGAAAAGCCTCTTCACCCACTCAAAGACAGGAGGTATTGAGAATTCTCTCCAGAGGGAGTTGGAATTATCTCAGCTAATGTTGAGGTCATTGACTTTGAGCTGCCCTGCCAAAGGCATGCTTGGCCCTCTCCTAACCTGGCTGCATGCACAAGGGGATCAGGGACCCAGAGTGAATCCCTTAAACTTTCCCATAGTGAGCTTTCTCCTTTTACACATTTTGAGTCACTCTGAGGCTGCTTCTTTCCTCAGTGCATGAAGAAGGCCTTTGGGCCAAACCTGGTTTTCTCCATAGTGAGTTATGCCCCATGCAGTGCTTTCTGGCAGCAAACTGGGTCCATGCCTTTCACACAGTGGGATTTTCATTGTGGTCATGAAGAATTTTGAAAATGTGTGTTTTGAGAGAAAGAGAACTAAACACGAGGGATGCCACCCTCTGCTCCTTTGCATTTTTCTGGGGCATTTGTTTCCTTGACAAGGATGGTGTTACCTTGGCCTAGCTCATGAAATTTCTGCTCTTAAAAGCTAACTGGTGCCACAATTCTCTGAGCAACTAGAAGTCTATTTATGAAACATGCTATGGTAAGATGATGTCTCCACTGAGGAGTTTCTTTGGCCGGTTTTTCATCAGGTATGGGACAGCCTTTGAAATTTTTATGGCTGTTAAATATTTTTAAATGAGAAAATTTCAAAAGGTAAGGTTAAACATTAATGGTTGTATGTGATAACTACTATGGTCCCCTGAAATGCCATCATCTGGAGTTTTAAGCATGAATCGAGGCTCAGGACTCCCGCATCATATGCCTTGATTTCCAAATTATTACCTTAGACAAGTGTTGCTTACCCTTTCCAAGTGTTCACCTACAGAATGAGGATGGGTGACAGATGATGTTTCAGTACCTATTAAGCCTTCACATGAAGGGACGGCCAAGGGCTTTAGATGCCATTAATTTCATACCGTTAAGTGTGAAAATGTTAAAACAAGGAACAAGAGGTCTCCCTGGGTGCCTAATAAACCCCTCCCTGGGGTTTTTTTGGTTTGTTTTTTATTTTTTTAGGAAAAAGCCAGTGAATAGACAGTTTCCTTTGAGTAGGTTTCTGTTTCTTCCTCTTCCTTTTTTATCTTTCACTTATAGTTTTTCCATGTGGCTTAATGCTCATCCCATCCCATCCTGAGCCACTGAAGGAAAATGAGAACGTAGGGTTTCTTGGGCTTTCTCTATCCTTGTCTTTTAAAAATGTTTGTTTACTTATGTATAATTATAATGATCAAGCTTCACTCTGAATGGAAAAGATGGAAAGAATGCACCTCTTCACTCTTTGGCAGAGGAGGGAGACTGTGGATGTGCAGCATTGAATACCCTTTCAGATTCGGTTGATGTCTTGGTTAGTTTTACTGAACTACATTTTTTTCTTTCCTTTTTGTTCCTTATCATAACTGAAAGGGGTATATTTGGAAACAAAGGTGATGTTAAAAACAAAGGGTCAACAAAAAAGAAAATGGGGGGAAAGGATGCTCGTTTCCCTTGCTGAGAGAGGATGACAAACATCTAAAGAGGGCCCAGGTAATAAGGGGACAAGGACTGAGCCAGGATGAGGCAGCCCAGGGGAAGAAGCAAGATCATTTGAGTGTACTTTCTATGCATGTAATCCTGTACTTGAGCTACCATGGGAGTGCCCAAGTCCCACCCTGAGTGGCTGTGGCTTCTGCAGAACTCCATTCAGGGCTGTTAGGACTGAGCCAGCAGCTGTTTACAAAACATACGAACAGAAATGCCGATGCCCGTCCTCAGGTTGGAGACACGCCTGGTTTCTGCTGGACTCCCCTGGTTGTCCGGGGTACACACATGCCAGCTGTGTGAATGCTGGTTCATTGGGTGAGGCCCATTGAGCCTCTGCTGTTGCTGTCCTGCAGGCAGCCTCTGCCTCCCCTGATGAAGAGCAGACGCAGCGGTTCTCTTCCAGCCCTGAAGTCACCATTTTTAACGTGAAACAGTGTTCCCACAAGCTGATGAGCCAGAATCTTTCCCTTATTTGGCGCCTTGTTTAAGCGGAGGCTCGTCTCTCAGGGGTGCCCTACCTCTCCCTGCACACTGGTGATGCTTCGGGAGGTGTCCATGGCTCCAGGCCTAGTGGGAGTGGAAGAGGTCTTCACATCCCTATTCTGAGAGGCTGTGTTGATGCTGTGTGGTGACAGCCTTTCCTTTACTCCACTGTTTGCTGGGTGTCTCTTGAGAGATGCTGATGGGCAGTATGGCCCCTGACAGGAATCTTGCTTTACTCGGTTTTGGTCTCTTCTCCCTTCCTGGCTGACCCTGGACCAAGTGTGGGCTCAGTTCTGGGTTGGCTTGAGCAGGGCTGTGACCACCTGTTTGAGTCAGCTTGGCCCTTCTGACTTGGGTTCAGCTGGTCACTGCTCACTGACTGACTGCTGAGCTGTCATTTATAATCAGGTCACTTGGAGTTCTCCAGGCCTTCACCTTGGTCCCCTGGAAAAGCAAAGTGTCCTCAGACTTCCCCTCAGCAGCATCCACAAAACAGGTTTAAGCCCTTGTCTTAGACTTAGGGCAGGAATCTTGAGTTGTCAAATGTCCCCAAAGCTCTTAGAAACAAACCAGGATGATAATAGCTAACTTTTCTCTAATACTTTGTGATTAGCTTATTTGATCCTCATGATACCCAATTCTGTGAGGGCTCTAGTCCCAGCCAGTGCCCCCCAGGCCGATCTGCATTTGGGAGCAGTCAGCTTCCGGGTAGCTTGGAAGGTCAGACCGTGTGTGTGGACCTGTGACAGGCACAGCTGGATGCCCTGTGTTCCCCTTGGGCCACTTATCCTTGTTCCTCCTGGCATGGGCTTGTGTTTGGGCCCTGAGTGCTTGGGGACTCCACAGCCAGTTTTCTGACCCAAGACTGACAACTTTTGTTGGAAACTCCTAGCATGGCAGACCACCTCCTCCATCATAGCAGCCTCTAGGGGATCCTAAGGGTGGATTGAGCACTGGGCCTCAGACATTTATTGGCTGTGTGACCCTGGGCAGTCACCTAACCTCTGTCTCAGTTTCCTCAGTTGTAAAATGGGCATTATAATAATCTTCCAGGATTGTTAAGTGCTTAGCACAGCTCCTGGCACATGGTAGGAGGTGCTTAATAAATGTTTGTTTCCTCCTTTCCTCCCATCCTTCCTTGGGACCAAGAGTGAGGGGCATGAGTTAGGAGAACTGTTTGTGAATAGCTCTTCCTGACCAGGTCCCCAAATAGGAAACAGATACAGAAGGATGTAGTTAGTGGGCTAGAAAGCCAGGCAGTTCAGGTGGCTTTGAGGCCGTGTGCATGCACGAGAGGCAGCCTTGTGAGTGCCCGTCTGAGTGGGGAGCAGGGCTGGGTGCCGGCTGTCCTCTTCACCCTTCTCCTCCTGGGTTCCTGAAGGCCCAGGCTGTCCCGGCAGCTCTGGGTAACATCAGCATTAGGCAGATGGGCAGCCGAGTTCCCAGGCGTAGGGTGGAGGTGAGTCAGAAGTGAGAGTCATTCAGAGAGAAGCCCAGTCAGAGCAGTCAGGGCTGCCCTCTGGTTGAACTCTGGCTTTCTGTTTACCTTCAGGGGCTGAGCTTGTTCGACTTTCGAGCTAGAGGCTTCCCTGTATACCTGACACCTTCTCATGTGGGGTAGGGGGGCAGGCCCTTCGAACCACCCACCACGTGGCCTTGGGAGCAAGCTGCTGCCATCCCTCTGGGACCTGACGGGAGGCCTGCAGATCACAGTGCTCTGTCCACCTGTGTGACTGAGCTTGAAGAGGCCTCTTGGCTTTGAACACTGAAGCCTGAGCCATGGGCCTCACAGCCTAGCACATGGCACAGAGGGGGTCTCTGTGATGTCTTTTGCTCCCAGATCAGGTGTCTGTCAGGTCATTCAGCAGCACATCTCCTGACATTCAGTCCAGTGCTTTCCACTCTTTTCCCCAAAGGATAGGATACTTCATAAATGTGTTCTCTCCCTTCACACAGAGATGGGTTTACATTTAGTCTGAGACAAAAGGATCTCCCCTGAGACCCCCTGGCACCCGAACTCTGTAGTGGTGACTGCTGATGGGACATTTAGTCCAGCTTCTCTCCAGTCAGAAATCTAAGTGGCAGAGCTAGTAAAGTCGGAGGAAGTAAATAAATGGAGATTTCCTACAAGACTTGCAGCTGCCACAACTCAGGGGGAGAAGGCACACTCAGGACACAGGCTGTCTCCTTGGGAGCCCAGGCTTCATTACAAGTTATTGAACTGCCACCTCACCCTGAGCAGTTCTTTCAGAAAAACAGAAGTTGACAGGTCCTTAGTCTCATTGGACCCCACTGAGCAAAGCAAGAGATGTTTAAACTGATTGTGACTGCATGTCTGCTGGTTCATTGGGCCTTCATCAAAGTGACCAACTAGTCTCTGAGTTGTTTATTGAATGATGGGAGGAACCATATAAAAATTGGTATTTGCAGAATAGCTATTAAATGCTGGTTGTGTTTATGCTAGCATTCTTTTTTTTCTTTCCTAGTCCCCTTGAGGTCCCACCTCCTCCATAACCTCTTCTTTTCCAACTGAAAGTGAGATGCACAGGGTGGCCCAGCACTTTCACTGCCCTAGGCCCTCAGAGAAGATGATTTGCCTGGGACTCTAGGTTGAGGAACCTGTCTTCCAGGTTTAGTTTCCATATCTTGCCTACCATAACTTCACACAGATGAGGAAATTCAGTAAATAATCTGTCTTTGAAATAAATGGACTGTGCTGAACCTTGACTCAGAACCTCTTTAGGCCATTTGTGACACAGCTGCAGGGTTCTCCGGAATGCCCAGGCCAGTGCCCTGGAGGCTGAGTGGACCAGGTGGCCTCATGCCCGCCAAGTTGGGGCCCCAAATAGTGAGCTCCCAGAGTGACTTGAAAGTTACTGTGAAAATTCAGAGATCCCAGCTCTAGGGTTAGAGGGAACCTCACTGCGCATCTTGGCCAATTCTCTCTTTTTCTAGATGGGAAACTGAGGCCCAGGAAGGAAAATGATGTGCTTTAGGTGAGTCACCCTGGTAATGAGGAGCAGAGCCGAAGTCAACCCATTTCCCACTGCCTTTCTTCAGGATTGCTTTGATTGGGTGTAGGGAATTGTCCCTGTAACCTAAGGAAGGGAGGATAGTATGTGGTGGCTAAAGAGCCGGCCTCAGAGTCACTGGTTTTGTGATCAAGCCACTTAACCCTCCATTTCCCTGTGGAATTCGCTTAAGACTCTTGAGTGGCACAGTAGTTCCTAGCTGATAATGGTAGAGGGCATTTCCTCACTGGGAGCTAAGCCAATGAGATCGGAAGTGTGGACCTCAGAAAAGTACCCAAGACTCATTGGGAATTCCTATCTCTGCCCCCTTTCCCCCTCCCCTCTCAAGCATCACATTCTCTCCATTGGCTCTCTGCAGGCACCTGCCTGGGGAGGTCTGACCCACCCCCTCTGCTTAACAGAAGCTTTTTTTGTCCTTATAACCCTTTAATGCAAGGAAAGCTAGCCATGTTATTCCCAGTTTCTAGGTGATCAGATTGAGAACATGTTTGGTGATGTGCTGCTCTAGCTGACACAGCTAGTTCCTGGAAGAATCCGCATTTGAACCCAGGTTTCCTGTCCCTGTGTTCTTGTCTGTAGATCACACATAATAAAGAAAACAGAGTAAAACTCAAGTCTTTACTAGATAGGAAAATAGGTTTGTTGCATTTCAGGGAATTGATGGAGATGATGAGAAACAATGCTTTAACATTTGCAAAGCGTATTACCAACAGTCTCATTTGAGGTGATTGCTACAGTACAGGTATTACACCTATTTTATAGATGAACAAACTGAGACTTAGGTTGTTTTCCCATGATCTTAGGACTGGTGTCTGAGACAGGATTTAGATGCAGGCTTTTCTAACTCCTCCTGCTCTTCCTCTAGTGCTGCAGTTCTTGTGTAGAGGATCACACTCTGGTAACTTATTAGAATTCCTATTAGCTGTGAAAAGCAGAAAACCTTCATGAGAGTGAAATTTCTCTAATGTGATCTCAGTTCTGTAGTCAGAACTGAAAAAGAACAATGAAACCCAAGCAGCATTGATGGTGGAATAACTGTAGCAGGTTTAGTCTGTTCTAAAGACTCTCCGAATTAAGGCCATATACATGTGCCTCTGAAGGATTCCTCTTCCACAGCTTCTTCCTGCCTCAGTGGCAGGCCATCTAGGCCCCAGCTGTCAGCATCAGCATCAGCTACCTGCCCTCAGCTTCATTGCTGCTTAGAGTGACAGATTGTGGTTTGCAGAGATGTTTGAGGGCCAGGATACTTGAACTGACCTGTATTCTCTCCTCTCTTGGTGACGAGGCTGGATCTAGGTAGCAGATCCTGTGCCAATTCCTGATGCAAGGATCTCTTGGGAGCACAGATAAAGCCCCGTTATAATAGGGTAGTACACTGTGTATAATCCACAAATGTCCATGAGCTCCATGTCCTCGAATGTCACCTGTCTGCCCCATCAGGCATCTTCCTCCAGTTAATGGAAGATGTATTTGTAAGCAACCCTGGTTAGTTAGTATAGGCTTTCAGTGGATCATGTCCCCTGGCCAGCAGCTCATTGTTAGTCAGTGCTCCTCGGATTCTCCTGTCTCCTAGAGTTCTTCCCTCTACCAAAGATGTTCTTGTAGAAAATGCATCCCTTCCCTCTCTGTTACCTCATCTGCAAAACGAGGACCGTGACAGAGTTGGAAACTGCTTCAGATTTGGGAGACTCAGAGAAGAGGGTATATGGAAAGTGCTTTGTAAACCTTTAAGACGGCGTACAAATGGAAATTATTATTGCTTGCTTTTTTAGAAGGAATAGAAAGTGTCTCAGAAGCAGTGTGCCCTTTGAAGCTAGCACTCTGCAAATGGCAAATTTTCTTTTATTGTTGGCAGGGTTAAAAAGTCCCTGAATGCTTCTTGTTCCTCTTTGTACAGCTCAGGCCCTTTCTCTTTGGCACTTTGCTGTCGGATTTCATTTATGCCTTAAATCCATGTTTTAGTCCCCGCACATGGGGACAGCTGCCAGCAGAGGGTGCTGTTGTCTCGCCAAGCCTGATGTCCCCTCTGGCTTCCCAGCATTTCAGCTGTTGGGCATGTGCCTTGGATCTGTGTGAGAGTCTGGGCATGGCCATTTGGTTCCCATCCCTAGTGCCCACCCCTCACACCCTGGCCAGGTTATTGTGTCACTTGGGACTCTGTTCAGTAACAGGAAACTGGGGAGAATTTAATTGTTTTCTCCTCTCTCTTTTTCCCATGCAGCTGAACAAAAGGTTCATCCTCAGTTTTCTCCATGCCCATGGGAAGCTGTTTACCCGGATTGGGTAAGTGTGCAGGATGTTTATTTTATTTTCCTACATTACAAGTCTTTTTGGAATTTAATATTGTTAGCAACTAGACTGTGTTTGTAACTGAGGGCACAGGGTGTGAATTCTTAGCGGCCCCCACCTTATGTTTCTCCTTCCTTTTAGTCTCTCTCCTGCTGGGCTGCTGCAGGGAGGGAAGTCTCACTGTGCTCTCTCCTCCTCCCACCCTCTCCCCTTCTCTCTCTTTTTCCCCACTTTCCCTCCTCTTCCTTTCTCAGCAGTGCTCTCCCATAGGCTGACTATCTTTCCTCCCTGACCTCTTCCCACCTCCTGCTCCTGCTTCGCCCTCTGTTCCTCTTCTCTCTCCTCCGTCTTCCTGTTCATTCTGTGCACGTGCACGTGCTTGGGCTCTAGTGAGAACCCTTGGGCTTTCGTGCCGAGTCCCGGGCTGCTGTTGCCAGGGGTCCTCCTTGGGGAGAAAACTGTTCACTGGTTTTCTCTCAAAGAGAACATTGACATTTCCTTTCCTCCATGTCCCTCTGACCCATGCCCTTTCACCCTTTGGTCAGTTTTCTGCACCACCAGTAAATATAGCAGCTCTGTCTTAGTGGTTTCCCAGTCCACAGTGACTGACATGTGTGGAAATGAGTAGCCTCAGACCCCGGTCACCTTCTCTGGACACCTCCCCCATTTCACTGTGCCTTGCATGCAATAGGTGCTAAGTTGCTGCCCTGAATCACTTGTCTCTTGTCTTTTAAACAGAGCTTTAGGAGACCAGATTTCCTAGTTGTACAGATTAGTCTTTGCCAAGCCACTCCTAATAGCTATAGATTCTCCTTTCTGATTACTTTGTTTCTACTCTCTGTGTATCTTATGTATACCCTTTAGGTGCCTCCTCCTCCTTCCGTTAGAATGGAAGCTTCCTGAGGGCAGGCACCCTGTTCACTTTTTCTTTGTCCCCCTAGCATTTAGCACAGTGCCTGGCACAGAGTAGCATTTAATAAAGACAGCTAGTTAAAGCAGTAGATAGAGTACTAGGCCTGGAGTCAGAAAGACCTGCATTCAAATCCAGCCTCATATACTTCCTAGCTGTGTGACCCTGAGCAAGTCACTTTATCTCTACCTCAGTTTCCTCATCCATAAAATGGGGACAGTAATAGCCCCTATTTCCCTGGGTGATTGGGAGGATCAAATGAGATAAGGATTGTAAAGCACTTTATAAACTTGCCTTAAGAATGGCAGCTCTTTTTGGTGTTGTTATAAAGTCTCCTGATAACCCATGGAGAGCTGTGTAAATCTGAAGCACTCCTTAGAGGCTGGATTGGGGTTAGAGACAAGGGCCGAGGGCAGGTAGGGATGGCGGTGGCCCCCTTGTTGGGAAGAAAGGCTTCCTGGAGACTCTGAGCTGCTCAGAGTTGGTGAAAGAGCACACAGTGTAGTAGAAAGAAGGCAGAAGTTTAGTTCCAGGCTTCAAGGAATCTGAGATTGGGCTCTGGAAGCAGAGCAGCCCTGGGAGAATGGTAGCATCCCAGCTAGCTTGCCAGTGGCTTTGAGGAAGGCACTCTGTGTGTGTGTTTGTGTGTGTGTGTGTGTGTGTGTGTACACGTGTACATGTACATGTGTACATGGGAATGCACAGGTATGTATCTGTATGCTCCACTCCTGAAGGCTTGTCATGGCCTAAAGGGGACCCGAGGTTTCCAGAAACTGTGCTAACGGAGTGCCAGTTTTGACAGATCCTACCCAGCTCTGGCCCCTGTGACAGGACCAGCCTCACTCAGTTTAGTTAGTGGGGCTCTTCTCTAGAGGTGGGGCCATCAGCTCGGGGATTTTTGAACCACAGCAACTCAGAACCAATCATCGCTCAGTTCAGAAGAGGGAATATGATTTGCATTGGTGGAAAGAGGCTCCCATCAGTAAAAACACAGGCCTTTGACTTGGGATGAACTTCTGAGACCACAGGCCTCAGCTGATGTCACTAGCCCCCCTAGTGTAACTCAGGCCTAATATTTTAATATTTCTCCAAATGCTCTCTTAGTAGGAACAATGATAGCTAACGTTTAGATAGCACTTACTCTGTGTCAGGCACTGTGCTCAGTCATTCATGATGATTGTCTCATTGGGTCCTCACAGCAACTCTGGAAGGTAGGTGCTTGTATGATCCCCATTTTATAGATGAGGAAACTGAGGCAGACAGGTGAAGTGACTTGCCCAGGGTCAGACTGCTAGTGAATATCTGAGACCAGATTTGAACTCAGGTCTTCTTGACTCCAGGCCTGGTGCCCTGAATATTGTGCCACCTAGCTTTTCCATATACAACAACACATGATAGAACTGTTGTTTCAAGGATCTGCCCCCAAAGCTTATTAGACTTCCTGACCTTTTTTTATCCTTTAGCCTGGACCTGTCCTGTCCCATGGGGTTAATATCCTGACATGAGGTCCCTTGGATGAGATATCACTATGCCGATGGAAGAGAGGCTTAGAAGTGCTTGGAAATTCTTGGAACATGTCTTGGTTCCATTTACATATAAACCTAACACAAAAACTAGCTGTGTGACTTTGGGCAAGTCACTTAATCCCAGCTGCCCTCCAAAAAGCAAAAAGAAAAGAAAATGTGCTTTTGTAGACAGATAACATGTACCAAACTGTGCCTGGGTGGCAGTGGCCCTCACCTCCTAGATGTTATAGATTGTTAGACCTGGAAAAACCTGTAGAGATCCTCAAGGCCAGGGGTTCTGCCACTCTGTGTCCTGGACCACCTAGCAGAAGTTTGAGGGAGTCTTTGGGCCTCTTCTCAGAATCAGGCTTTTAATGGATGCCATGAACCTACATGGAATTATCAAGGAAACCAAAATGAGGGGGGGGAAATGATGGAATTTTTTTCCCATTCATTTCATGGGCCCCTTGAGGTCCAGAGACACCTGGTTAAGGTTAAGAACTCCTGATCAAGTTCAACCTCATCATTTTATTCCTGAGGAAACTGAGACCCAGGGAGGGGAAGTGACTTAGCTGAATCACATAGCAAATGGGGTGACAGAACTGGGACAAGAACCCTACCTCTTGCCTCTAGATTAGGGTTTGTTTGTTTTTTAACCTTTTTTGTGTCATGGTAGACCTTTTTTCAGAATGTTTTTAAAGGCATAAAATAAAGTCTGTAGGATTGCAAAGGAAAATTCTATTGAAATGTAATTATCAAAATATTTTTTTAAAAGTTCACAAACCGAGGTTAAGAAGGCCCTGCTCTAGGCCATGTCGCTCCCCCTTAAAAAATACCTATTAGACCAGTAGGAAGCCCAGACAAAGCCAGCAGTTGTGAAGGTAAGGTTAAGGTTTATTATGAACTTTCTAAAATGGCAACGATATGAAATGGTGAGGTGATCTCTTCTGTAGATCCTCTTTTGGGTTCTACTCTTTATAGGGAAATGCTCTTTTCTTAGGATTTGGGTTCAGAATCAAACATAAATGTCTGTGATTTATGATCCAGGTTAAAAAAGATAGAGTAGGATTTGAAATGATTGTGGGCAGCATTAATAGCAAATGTTGATCAATACAGAGAAGGCAGAGTAAGTTCATCCATGGAAGAAAAATAAACCTGATCAGTACAAGATAGTAAAGTATTATGCTAGCAAAGCCAGGGAGGATCCAGGCTCTCCTAGTGGTCCCCCAAGCTGAGCAGAAAGATTGCTGACGAAACAATCAGGCCTGATGCCAGGATGTCGTCGTAGCATGTTCCAGGCAGAGGTAGCCCAGTGGCACCCCGCCACCATCGCCACCACCTCCCTCGTTTCTTTCTTTTTCTCCCTTTTCCCTCTGTGCATCAGATCTGCTAGTCACACTGCCATCCTCCTGCCCTATCATCCCAGGCATTTTTTTTTAGCTCTCTGAAGCACACATCCTACCTCAAAACCTCTCTTGTGTCATGGAGAACCTTGAGCTTAGGTGCTTCTCACAGACTGTGCCCCAAGAGCATAAATCTGTTCTTCCTTCCAAGATGGAAAGAATGTTGAGTCCAGCATTGGACTGGGTGTCTGCCATCTGAAGACCAGCCTGGCCAAGTTTGGAAAAGGCTCCCTGCCAGAAGGTTGGGCAGAGGGTTGCACTTGGCCCTTTGTGAAGATTGTGAGCCCAACAAAATGAAAATAGCATCTTTTAAATATGAGGATTACAGATAGTTAGGGCTAAAGAGTCTGTAGAAATGGTGACGTCATCTCATGCTAGTTACCATTGTTCAGACCTTTAGTATTCACTTCTGGGTACCACTGGGAAAATTGGGAAAAACCTACAACAGCAGCCAAAAGTTTGGAAAATTAGATCTATGAGGAAAAAGAAAGGGGAAACTGAGGTTGTTTCAGTGAGAAGGATATAGGGCTACTTAACAATATTTGGACATGAGAAGGGTAGCCAAATATTGCACTAAGATGAAAACAAGAAAAATGGGCAGAAAACAATCACTTGAGAGATCTTTGGGTTGATATGAGGAAGAATTTCAGAGAGGGATGATGTTATGGAATCATCTTCTGGAAAATTTTCAAAAGAAAATCCATTTTTTTCCATTTGTCTGAGATGGTTTCCTTGTGGCCCACACGCCTTCTCAGAGTTCTTTCCGTTGCTGAATAGCTGCTTCAGCTGGAGCAAAGGGAGAGTGGAAGACTCTTGGTGCCAGCAGGAGAGACCCATGGGGGGTTAGGATCAGAGCTTCTCAGAGAGAGACAGTTCTCAAGGAAATGGAAATGGGTAGGAGGAGACCTTTTGTTTTTCTAAGAGCTGGAGGTGAATTGTGAATTCTGCTTTGGATTTGTCTTAAAGTGCATACAGCATGGTACTAGGAAAAGCACTTTGCCCAGCCTGGCAGGGCCACTGACTGTGTGACCCGGACAAGTCATTGCACTTCTCTGAGCTGCTGTTTTGTATTCTGTAAAATGGACATAATATTTGGCATTTCCCATTTGCTTTCGTTCCTGTCAGATTCCAATGTAAAATGCTTTGCAGAAAAAGCAAAACATTTAAAATTTGAAAACAAGTATGGCAGTATGTAAGTGAAGGGAAGAAGGGGGGGAAGAGAGGAGGGAGAAATGGGGGAGGGGAGGGAGAGAAAAAGAGAAAGAAGGGAGGAGTGAGAGGAGGGGAGGAAAGACACAGAAGGAGGAAAAGAGAGAGGAAGGGAAGGGGGGCAAAGGGGGAGAGAAGAGAGCACAAAATATCCTGGACTCTTGCCTAATTACTGAGAAGATGTGAAATGTGGGAGGTGTTGAAGACAAATTGAGAGTTAGGAGGCTGGAATGAGGAGCAGCCCAAGCCCCGCGGCTTCCTTGCCTGCCTTCCAGGAAAGCCCGGAAGCAGCTTTTTGAGTGTTCTCTGAGTTAACATGCGAGATCCTTACCTGCAAGTCTCTTCTTTGTAGTAATGAGGTTCCAAACTAACTCAATTAAAAAAGTGCCTGACTGTCCGAGGCAAATCGCCTTCTCCAGCCCTTGAGTCTGGAGGGTCTGGGAGGAAAGCTGATGGTAAGGCTGCAGAGCACTGGGGCTTTTCTATTTTTGTGGGTCTCTTCGCTTAAAAACAACAAAAATTACCAAGGTAAAGCAGTTGGGGAGCCTGATTCTTTTTATCAGGAGAGTATCGTCTAGCCAGCCTAGTGAGGGTCAGGGCCTCACCCCTTAGTCACTGTCTGAGTCACACCAGGGTGCCGGCCTGGTGCTGTTTCTGGGATTGATTGGTCTCTTGAAACTCCTATGCAAATGAGATTGAGCATCTCCCGAGGTCATTTCTCAAGGAAGTCGTGTATTTCAGTGCCATGCTTGTCCTGAAAGTGGCCATCTTCTTTGAGGTGCCCAAGGATACCACTGCCGTCTCTGAGACTTGAGAGGAGAAAATGAGAAAGGCATCTGACCTAGCGCAGAGCAAAAATGAGCTTAGCTCCAGACAGTACTGTAGCTGATGGCTGAATTGTGGTAACTAGTGTTTGTCTCTCTCACTTGTGGTTGCTGTGATTAGGTGGCCATGTTAGACTTTACTTCTTTACCTTGGGGTGACTGCCTCAGGTCTATTTGGACCCAACAATTGATACCTGAAGGTGTTAGGCTTTGGTTTTCAAAGGTTTTATTCCCCCCCACACACACATACATTATGTTATTGTAATGTCAGAACTGACATGTCTCATGAAGTGGGGTGGGTCAGGGATTGTTGGTTATAATGGGGTGATTTCTGGCTAGGATTTATCCAAGCTCGGGCACTAAGTCAGTAACAAGTCCAGGTCTCCCACCGCCTAACCCATTGATTTATCAGTGCCCCAGTTTGCAGTGGCCAAACACAACCAAATTGACTGAGCAAAGATAAATCTCCTTTCCCCCTCAGATCTCCAATGTGCATATTTACTTTTCTTTTGTTTTAATAGTGTTCAGTTGACAAGGGACATGAGGGTAGTGAAGGGGGAGGATTTTTTTGAACGTTAAAAGAAAATATGGCCCTTTGGCCTGGTGCTTATTTGGAACTTCAGCCTGACTTGGGGAACGTTGATGGATCGATTACAATTCCCACTCCAAAGAAGAGCCTTCCTTAGACACAGCTTCGAAGTCAAACCATCCCACGTGACACTTCTGTCATGTTGTTCTCTGCTGGCTCTCTACTGCCTTTCAACACGGAGACACATGGCTCTGAAATTCACCCAATGTGGCTGCTTTTCAAGAAGAGTGAACTCTGCTGTTCCTGTAATGAGAAGTGCTGATCCCCCTCCCCACTTCTAACCAGGGAGAGTGCTGCACAGTGTCAGGATTTAAAATGAAACCTTTGTTATAACCCTTGGGGGAAAATGGATCCAAGCCAGGTCCAAACATATCACTCTTGGCCATTCCAAACCTACAAAGAGTTTAACTCTTAGAGCAAACAATTTTTTTTTTCTAAATTGGGCACATGAAATGGCATGTGGGGAAAAAAATACCTGTATGGTATGTTTCATGCCAGTGTAAATGAAAACAGTCCAGCAGAGGAGATGGAATGTAAACTGTAACTTACCCATAGCTGGGGCATGACCATCAGGCACCAAAGGGTCAGCAGTGGCATCCTCTGCATTCTTTTTAAGAAGGAGAAACAAAGTTGGTTGGATGGCTAGGGAGCCAAGGATTTTTAAAATGTTCATGTCGTGTTATGGTTCTGGGGAGGCCCTGAAACTCCAGCATAAGGCCTCAACTGCTGGTGAAGCCAGTTTCCTTACTTCAGGCCCTGAAACTGTTGTATATCTTTTGAGAAGGATACCCTTCCTTGTGGCTTCCCAGAAGCTATTCACTAATCCAGTCTGCATCGCCCATGTACCACAAGCAGTTTGTTTATTTAGTTGGGGGCGGGGAGATGAAGGGTACATTTGCTGACCTCGACCATTCATCGTGGCCCTGAGGTCCCTGTGCCTGGTTTCTCTCTCAGGCACTAAGGCTGAACACGACTCATATGCTGAGGGCTTCATCTGTGGTTTGTTCCCCTTGCCAAAGGAGCTTCAGGCATCCACCACTGTTTGGAATCTAGTGGCCACACTTGGCAGGCAGTAGATTGAATGACCTCTGTTTAGGAGCCCTGGGTCACTGGCTGGATATCTGCCTCCTTCCATTACTGGCCCTGCCTGTGTTGGGAGTGGCACTTGGCCAGGGCATTGTATTTCCATTGGGCTGAAAACCTGGAGCCCCGGCTGGAGCAGCAGTTGGGTGTCAGGGGGGAGGGCAGCAACACAGGGAGGAGAGAAATAAGCCAGGGGGTCTTTGGCTGTCATGGTCCTTTCGGAAACTGATGTCATTTGGGGCTCTTAGGTGGTGCAAGCATGTTCTTCTTAGGGAAAACAGCTGAACTGCACCAGGTTTCCTGAAGTTGCTTCTGAAGACTCCCAGAATCTTTTTGTAGGCAGAACTGTCCATCCCAGAGAGGATGAAGTTGCAAGTGCAACCCAGGAATTTGCTGCAAGTTTGTTCCCTGCTTTTTAAAATGGTTTGTGCGCCCCAGGGATAAACTGCTACTTTGACACCAGCTTCTATCCAGTTACTGCCATAGACTGGAAAATAAATTAGTTATTTAGCTTTGGTCTATTAACACTTTAACTAAGAACTGAGTTTTTCCCATAAGGGATTCTTCGGTAGTTCATGCTTTTCCCTTAACTTGAGATGCTGGAGACCTAGAACATTCTCACAAAATGATCTCTAGGGCATTGGGTCGGGTGGTGAATTCAGTGTCTTCGGCCACTCATGCTTGGTCCCTCTCAATGGAGTGATATGTTGATGCCATTTACATTCAGAAGCTTTTCCTGTATAATTTCCCACACAGTGCTCTGGTGAAGAATGGGTTTACTGAGCAGGGAAACTATTATCCACAACCACAGAGTAGGAATAGATTTGCAAAACAAAGAGGGTGGCTTCTCAGAGCCCAGGCAGCTGTTCTTGCTGAGAGAGCCTGCGTTTCCAGCCTGCGTTCCCCTCCTGTCCAGGGGGTACCTTCCCTCACTGGCTCTCTGTGTTTGCAGGATGGAGACGTTCCCTGCCGTGGCTGAGAAGGTTCTGAAGGAGTTCCAAGTGTTACTGCAGCACAGCCCGTCCCCCATTGGAAGCACCCGCATGCTGCAACTCATGACGATCAACATGTTTGCCGTACACAACTCCCAGCTCAAAGGTAAGGCACCCCTCATTTCTACACCCTGCTAAACGGTGCTTAGCCCCAGGTGTCACCGAGCCCTGCCCACCCTCACCCCCACTCACGTGCATACCCACATGAGTGCATGCACACACCGACACCCCTTCATGTGTCTCACACACAGGTACAGACTCCCATGTTGTATACACACACACACGCGCGCACGCATGCACATACACACTCCCTACATCTCCACCTTTAATTATACAGCACTTTGCTTAAGATTTTCCAGGGCTTCCTTGGGTGGGATGAGTGGAAGCAGCCATGGGCACAGAGCCTCCTTTGCAAACCCCAAATACTGTTGCACATCTGGCTTTGCTGAAGGCAGCAGCGAGGACGCTTGTCGGCTTTAGTCCCAGAACCCCTCCCCTGGGAGAGGTCATTGCTGAGATGCTTCATTGCAGAGACCATATACTTGGCAATGACTGGGACTAGCTGTTTTCTGGCCTCATGTACCTTGTTTGTTCAGTATGGAAAAGTCCAGCTCCCTATGGGATATCCCCTATGGGAATCTGCCAGGGGGTGGGGAACACACGATTGATGAGCATTGGTGATTCAAAACCTGGAAGTAAAAGCCATCAGGCCTGGAGTGTAAGCCTGCAGCTCATTGGAGGCCTCTGATTCGCAGCACTCTGAGCTCCAGGGGCCCTCCCTCAGCCCAGCCCTGGCAGACAGGGCTGCTTATGCTCTGAACACTGTCATCACCAGAGCATGCTTCCATAACCCCCTCCCCCCAAGCACATAGGTGCAGATGGTGTGCCTGAAAAGGAAATCGCATCCCAACTGCCCAGGAGCTTGGTGTGTGTTTGGGTCAAGGGTTGGGAAGGTGATTGTCTGACATGCCTAGAAGATGGCCCCATAGAGACTCAGGTGTCCCAGTGTGGCTGGTGTTTCTGGACAGGGTATCCCTAGGGTTCTTGTTGCCCTCTTTCTTCAATGCTTTCTGCCTCCCTGCAGGAGTCATTTCTATTCCTGTTTATTATCAGGGGCTTCCTTCTCCGTTTGTCTGTGGTGGGGGCCTTTCCTCTTTGATCAGTGCCTTTGCCATACTTTCCATTGAAACTGGCATCCTCAGGGGGCTCGGCAATGTCCTCAGCCAGGCTGCCTGGCTTTTCGATCAGAGCTGAGTCCTTGGGGTGATTTCCCCATCTCATTTCTGCCTGCTAGAGCACTTAGAATTCCCAGCAGAAGGCTAGAACCATTGGCTTTGGTGACTTCTTGAACCTGGCTAATTATTCCTGAGTTGGCTGTTTGTTTTAAGCAGGGCTGAGGAAACATGGAGGGCTGAAGGGTTACAGTGGTTTCCAGGAAAGAGGAAATGAAGTTTGCAAAGTATTGCCTTGGAGATGTTATAGAGCCTGAGGAGGAGGGGACGGGGATTGGGGTGGGGGCAGGGTGAAGACTGATCCCTTCACAGCAAATGCTTGTTTTGTTCCAAAGTGGTTGGATGGAGGAAAGTGAGGAGCCGCTGTTTCTGATGTTCTCCTTCGCTTTCTCGTTGTTCTTCAGCTACGTGATAGCCGGCACTGCTGCCACCTTCCTAGGGATGTGGTCAGTCCCAAGGCCATGTGACTTGAGGCCTTGAGGCCTTTACAAATGTAGGTTTGAAGGAAACTAAGTCCTTGCCTATGAAGCTGCTGTTGTCTGGGCCAACTGGTGTTTTGAGAGAAAGATCCTTCCGACTTAGGACTCTCTTACAACCACTGCTAAATAAGAAGCAAACAAAAGGAAAGTGAGGTGGAGTTGAGAGGAGGACATAGCCCCTCCACTTGGGGTCAGGTGTTGGCCATAGCCACAGGGTCCTGCACATAGAAGCACATAGAAAAGGCCCCGCTTGGCCCCTTCACCCTGGTTTGAAGGTTATCCTTTTTGCCAGCTGTAGCAAAGGGGAGCACAGACAGGCATGTGTATGATTTAGGGCAGTGCAGCAAAGGCCGAAGGATAGAATGGGCCACTGCCAGCTCCCCGGCGTGCAGCTGAGGCAGTTCCAGGCCCTGCTGTGTGGGCCGCCATCAGGAGAGGGCTGAGGGGAGGACTCGGCAGGGTCAGTCGGTGGGAAGATACGCTTTTCCATTTCCCAGCCCATGAGTCATCTTCTCTGAGCCCCTGTGTTGTGCTTGCACGGACAGTGGCAAGAGGGGGTGTTGTGGCTGAGTAGCATCTGTGTGGTGGGTGTGGGGAGGAGGGGATTTGGGGAAAGAAGAGGGCTGATCTCCATCATTCATCAGCACGGTCTGAATCACATCTTTATGAGTAAGGAAGTGATAAATCGCCCTTCTCAAGGCATCCTTACTGCCCAGCCCATCTCAGTGCTGTCACAGCAGTGACATGGCCAGCCAGGAAGTGCACACGATGGCAATGGCTTGTCTCCCAGGTGTTCATGATCCATGTTTATTTGGCCTCCGTTCCAAGCTACAGAACATCTGTGCCATCCGTTCTCCCTCTGTTCCCTTTTGGGTTAGCCTTCTGCACGAATGTTTATATGGATTGGTTCCTCATCTCCTGGGGAAGGGCAAATTCCATTCTTAGCTCTGAAATAAGGAGGATGTTCCCTGGATAAGTGACGGAGCTTTGTGTGGCCCCAGAAGCAGTTCAGGTCCATTCAGAGGTATGGCCTTATCAATAGGAAAGTAGAGTCAATTGCTGAAATCGTTTTGTTTTGGGGGAAGGGGAAAGGGAGGTTCCCATGTAGAGATAGTATATTAATTGATGCCTGAAATTCTACGTTTAGGCAGATTCTTTTCTTTGTCTTAAAAGTTTTTCTTCTTCCCTACCATCTACTGTTTTGAAATTCATATTATTTTGGGAGGGAAAACATGTTAAATCACTGACATCTTTGTATGTGTAAGTCTATCAGATGCTTTCCTCCTTATTTGAGCCAGGGCAATGAGGGGAGGTACTGCTGAAAGTAGGGACAGAGAGTGAAAAAAGCTCAGGGTGGGAAGGCAGCCTTCCCTTCTCCGTTCTCCTCAGGGATGTGACTCGTTCTGGACAATGTCAATGTGGACTCCTATCTGGTGGGAAAGAAACTGGGATTATTGGTCTGCATTTAGCAAGGTAGATTTTCACTATTAATGTCCTACAATGAGCTGATCATTTCCGGGTTTTTGTGTGATTTCCTTCCCATTTTCTTGTGGATTCAGCTCAAAGTTGTAGATTGGGTTGGGGCCTTCTGGAAATAGAATCCTTATCTTCTGCTTGGAGGTAGCAGGGAGGTGCTTCAGAGATAAGATTCTGGTACTGGGCTGGGGGAACCCCCCAAAAGAAGGAAGGCAAAGGACTGCACATTCTGGCAAAGGAAGATGCTACTTACTTCGACTGGTGTTCTGGGCTCTGCAGTAGCCAGTGGTGGCTTCATGGGGAAGGTGGTTTCCAAAGTGATGTCATGATTGGAGACCTCAGAGCTTGAGGCAGCCCAGAGGGAAGAAAATGGTCCTTCCCCACATAGTCCCATTTAACACTTCAGTGGCCATCTCATTGTGGAGTCGGAGCTGTTGAGCTGAACCACAAGCTCTCTAAGAATTTTAATTTTTTAAAAATTCTATAATTTAAGGAAATAAAACTGGTTTCTTGAAGAGAAGTAATTGAAGCAGGATTTGTGGGAGGGCATCTCTGAAACCCCCCTGCATTTCCATCTGTGCCCAATTTACTCCAATCTGGCCTTGCTGGGGCATTTTTTTCTTTCGCCTTAAAAAAAAAATAATTTGTTTTATAATTCCTGGAATCAAAACCATCTCAGGCGCACACTGTTTTATTTTACTGTATTATTGGATTATACTTCCTATAAATCACTGGATGTTATTCATAGGCCACCACCAGAATAACTTCCCTTCCCTAGGTTCTGGCCCCCTCCCCATGTCTTTCCTTCCCTACCAGCTAGCAGCCAGAGCAGTCCTGAATGTCGGCCCTTGCCCAAAGATCCTGGGTGGTGGCAAAGGGCACCCAAGACGCTTCTCTGCTCGGGGGGGTGCCCCCTGTTGCAGCATTTGGGGACTGGGGCCCAGATAGGGCCACACCTAGAGCCCTAGGGACACTTGCCCAGTAGCTCTCCCTTGGTAGGGAGCAGAAGGGGAATGCTACATGAGTTTCTTCAGTGGCAGGGGAGGATCCTAGTTGCCCATACGAGATGAAAAGAGCTAGAGGCCTGGTTGCTTAGGGTGGAGTCTTGGCATGTGAACAAGAAGAAACTTTAACTTTATACCTCATGCCACTAGTATGGAGAGAGCAAAACCCTGGGTCAATGCAGTCATCAGACAAAGACCGAGTGTCCTTTTAGAGATCCTCAGAGGAAGCACTGTTGCTTTGGAGTTAAAGTCAAGTGCTTCTTCATTTTCCTCCTACAACATAATGTATGAGGTTCCTAATCCTGAGCGTATCAGACCACTTGTACAGGAAATCCACCTTTTACAAGGGTAAGCCTGGGGTTAGGGTTGAACTCATGAAAACTCCAGTACCCTGCCTCACCCCCACCCCCTTCCCATACCTCTCTGTGGCAGTAGCAGCCCCTTGATCTCAATGATCCCCAGCTAGAGTCCATCAAATAGTCCATTCTGCCAGCTCTCTGTGTCTGGTGTACTGTGGACTGGCTGCTGTTGGAGTCTCTTGCTGAAGATCCAGCCTGATCCAGGAAGCTTGTGTGAAAAATGGGTTTAGAGATAGTATTCACTAGGCTTTTGAATGACCCAAAGGGAGTTCATCTTTATGCTTTGTTTTGTATCCTAAGGGTAAACCATGATGATTAACTGACTGTTGGATGACTCCATCTCACCGTGGCAGTCTCTGACAGCTTGACTGTGGAGAAGTAAGTCTGTCAGGGTATCTCCTGATCCCCCAGGGATTAGAGTTCCAGGGGTCTTTACTTGTAGGAATAAAAGAATTTGTTTTAAGAGCTGGGGCTGGGAAAGAGAAGAGCCTTTGCTGTGCACAACCGAAAAACTGAGAGAGAGATTCACCCTGTTGTCATGTTAACTAAAGGGAGTGATTTCTAACCCTGAGGCAATGGGGGGTATACACAGCTTCCCTTAAATGCCAGTAGAGGTTTTTCAAATCCCTCCTCTTTTCATCCTGGTCAGTGTTGATAAGGAAGCTCTGATTTTCCTGCTACTTCTCAGCAGGGTTTTCCGACCTAGGCAACAGTTTCTGGGAATTGAAGATGACAACAGGGTTCTTTGCCCCCTGCCCCATCTTCTCTGTGCCGAGCAGAGCCGGCGAAGAGTTCAGATTAGGCTTCCGTCAGTATTGAACAAAAGAGAACTAGATACCGTTTTGTGGAAATAGAAGCTGGAAATGCTGCCACCTCAGTCTGTAAACTTGTGAATTTATTATCCTAGGAAAATTCCAAGATTATGTAGAAGACGTTTCTACCACCACTCCCATCCCCATTCGCCAATATCCCCACCATTGTTTACACTCCTTCCCTTCTGCTTCTTCAGGTGTCTTAACTCTTTGTCCAACACATGCCTTCCCGTCTTCACTAGTAGCATTCAAAGCTATACTTTGGACATGGAATATTGAGAGGTTGCACAGTCTTGCAACCTTCAGAGGTTTGAGACCCTTCCATCTCTATCCTTTTAAAGCACAGAAACATTTCTTTGGGTTCATCAATTTGGACTACTGGAAACAGAAGAGATTTGGATTTTAAAATCTTTAATTATCTGCTATTAGGCTGGCTCATCTCTGAGTCTGAGTTGGGGCCTGGAGAAGAAAGAAACTAGAGAGATTGATGTGAAGGTAATCAGGATTTTTTTGAAACTCAGGTTGGAGCCCTGTTCGAAAAGCCAACAGAAGGGCATTCTTTGGGTGAATCCACAGCTTCAGGGTTTGTACTGGTAGAACCGAGCCATATCTTGCTTCCTAAAGTGAAGTGCTGCTCTTGACATGGGGATGGGAAATGAAAGGGTCCATATGCCCCTTCAGTTTTGCGAGTTTGGAGAGTCTGTCATTCAGCCTTGGGCAATGAGCTTTGATATAGTTGATTTTCTATTTGTAGATTTCCCAAAGAGGTGCTGCTCGCTAAGAAAAATTAATCTGGGAAAGGGGGGGAAGGTTGAAGGTGGTAGGAGTCCAGTTGTGTGGCCTCAATAAAGGAAAGGAATCATTCAGAGTCTGAAAATTCAAGAACCTGACCTTTTCTAGGATGTGGCCCTAATACAGCAGGTAAGTTACCTTTGGACATTAGGATGCTGCTCTGTGCTCTTGTTCCTGACATTAATAGTGTTTAGAACACTATTTGATTTGTTTATCTTCCTCAGTTTCCTGTTTAGAAGGCAGATTGTCACGTATCTGGGATTTATTTACTGTAAATGGAGTTACTTTCTTGGTTTCTTGCTCTCATCCATTACTTGTAGCCAGAAAATGCCCATGTGATTATCCTTCACCCTAAGTGCCAGCAGCAGATGCCGCATTTGACATGCTACAGGGAATTTCCAACTGCCTGGCAGGTTTCTGAAATCCAGACACGTGCTGTTCACACTTTGGCTTCTGAAGCAGGGATCAGCAGGCAAAGGGGAGAAGGAGGTCTGCAGTGCATGCCTAGGGCTTAAGATTCCAGCTGGCGTCACCAGGGCAGCTTACGTCATTGTGGAATGGTGATGAGCCAGACCTAGTGGGGGCTTCTATGAGGCACATCAGTCACATCATCCTGCCCATTTTGTATAGCCTCTCTGCTATTAGCTCCTTCCAGAGAGAAGTGATGCCCGGATTTCATTTCAGGGCAGTGAATGGGAAAGAAATGTTTGATAATTGCTGTGTTTTAAGATGTAATTTCCAATCCAGCCTACTCAGCCCTGAGGACCCATGTTTGGACTAGTTGAGCAAGGTTTAAAATACATTCCCCAAGGTTCTGTATTGGAAGAGAATCCTTCTTTGTGCACAGTTGTCCAAAATATTCCTTTTGGGGGGGTGGGGGAAATGGGATTCTTTCTGTTCCTTGTAGAGAGAATCAGAACGCCTCTAGGCAGGTGGCCTCCAGGGTGAATGCTGACCCTATGGCTTTGGGGAAGTTTGGGTAACTAACTGTGAAAGGAGAAATTGGGGGCATCCATCAATTACATGTCCCTTGGGAATATTTATGGATAAAATTGCTCTAGAAATATTTCTAATTTTATCTGTTCTAAAATATAATTTTAAAAATAAATATTTTGTTTTAAAAAAAAGTAAATTCAAATGTAGTTCCATCATGGTATTTAGTTGTGATGATGGAGTTCAGTTAGTTTTGTTACCTTGTTATGCAAAAAAAAAAAAATACTTGAAAGTTTTACATAATAATCAATATAGTGAACCATTTAAACATTTTGGGGGAAGATGTGGAGGGGTCGAGTTCCTGAGCTGGTATTTCTTTGGTCTTAGGTGAAGAAATTCTCTGCCAGGGCAGGCTGTCTACTCTTCCCCAACTCATTGTCTTAGGTTTAGTTGCCTGGAACAAAGAGAAGACTTAATTTCTTCTGTTCTCCTAAATTTTTGTTTCTTTTGTCTTAGGTGTACTTTCCTCTTTCTTCAGAATAGCCCCTCTTCTTCCACCCTGTTCTCCTTTGTTCTTATATTAAGGTAGCCTTGTCCTCTTCACTTTCTTTGAAAAAACATTTAGCTCTTAGTGTAGTTTGGTGAGTGTGGGGCCCCTGGGTATCTTTGTCATAGTGCTGTAGGGCACACCTTATTTTGCTTCAGTTGAAATGCCCCCAAACTGATCTGTTTTTGTACTTGACTGTGAATGAAAGGGGGGCTCTCCTTCATTTCTGACAGTTGCTGTAAGTCAGGATGAAAGTGTTCCATCGTACCCAGGATCAGAACCCTCCCATGAGCCATTTTGTCTGTTGTTGCCTGGAAGGTTCTTGAGCGGGGTCTTCTTTGGCTGTCTTATCTTTACTGCCACAAATTTTGTGTTGTCATAATTGGATGTTGTTAACTAATAGATTTTTTTGAAGCCAGAACCCTTGGCTTTAGACCTACTGAATTTATCGTGGAGGCAGAGAGAAGAACTCCTTCAGAGGAAATCCATGGAATCATCTGATGCTGTGCCTAGGCTTGAGTGCTTGGAGGTAGAAGTCTTCCTCTTTTTACTAATGAGAATGTGTCTCCCAAGGATACATGTGGAGGGTGTACATTCTGTTGAATGTATGCTGTAGTTGTACATTGGACCTTCCTAGACTTGAGTTATTTTCTAGAGACCAGATAGCAGCAGCTACCTCTTTACCTAATAGTTTTAGGGAAATGAATCTAAGTGTAAGGAGGGAGTGGAATGAGCATGATTTTGCCCAGCATGAAGAGTCAGATTGTAACCTCTCTAACCCATTGGAAATTCTTGTAGGACAAGATCTTTCTTCCGGGGCAGCTTACTTTACCACAGGGATTAGACCAGACTGCTCTAGTAAGAGCTTACTTATTCTCTCACATTATGGACTCCCATTTGAGCAGGGTGCTCTTTTTGGCTGAGGGGATACTCCTCTTATTTCCCAAGAAAACTGCTTGTCTGATAGTTCAGCAGGACAGGCCAGATTCAGTTAGTAGGGAAATGAAATGTCATGTGTATATCAATCACCTCAACGAGACTATCAGTGCTCTTTACCAGGAGTTCAGCCTTCTCCTTTATAGGCTTCAGCAGAATGATGCTGGACACAGAATGGGTTTCAGTAAATGTACATTTTTTAAATTCCTTCAAATCTGACCCGGGTTTTAAGAAAACGAGACTGGGGCAAAAAGAAGTTGATAATTAGGAATATTAATTAAAATGTAAAGCATGTTCTCCTGCTCTTACCAATATATTTTTAGTGTTCCTTTTGTTCATTTCTCTTAACTGTTCTTTCAGCTTGGTAAACATTTTGGTCATTTTGATAAATTTTTCAAATTGGTAAATATTTTCACGGGTTGAGAGATTTTTCCAAATAAAAAATGTTCTTACTGTTACTATTAACTAAGGTTCCATTATGGTTAAAGTCAGTAGAATTCTCCTGAAACGTTAGTGCTGTATCAAAATGCTTTTTAGAAGGCATTTGAAATCTCCAACATAATTTTCCCTTGGATACTTCCTGTGTGATTCTTAGTTCCAAACTTTTGGGGTTTCTCTCTGAGGAGAACAGAAAGCCAAGTTTTTCTAGACACTCCTATTTGTTAACTAATATCCCTGGTATGGGAGCTTCCTTCCAGGGCAGCCTGGGACAACTCACATGGCCACCGTGGCACAGAATGCAGGAGCCATGACCCCACTGGGGGCCCCATAAGGCAGAGAGGGTCCTGGGGGGGGGGGTGGAAACTGCCTCCACATGTGTGTGCTATTTCTTTAAAAGAGAGTGAAGCGGAAGTGATGCCGTGGGGAACATCTGCAGAGGGGGCTGAGCAGAGGGGAGCAGGAGACGCGCTGCAGCTGGTGCGAAGCCCTGGCAGGCCGCGGAGAGGCTGTCTGTTGGGGTTTACTTCTGTCTGCATTGAAACATGGCCTGGGAGGGGGCTGGTGGCCCGCCGCCAGCCCCTCGAGCCTGCCCTGCTCTTTCCTCTCTCCTCCTCGCCCCCTCCCCGGGCTCTAAAGTCACATTTCCAGGCCAGACAGAGAATTAATCTCTGGGCACTTCACATTGCTGGCAGCCCAAAGCAGGATGTGGGATCTTTTTTTTTTCTCTCTCTCTCTCTCTCTGCGTCTTGGCTGACTTTTTTACCTCTCGAAGAATTTGGAAGGCCGTGAGATTCCCCCCGTCCCCCCCAGCACTGGGGAGTTTTTCAGCACGCCGATCACCCTGCTGCGGCTTCACCCTAATAGACTTCATATGTTGACGCAGTTGACATCAGTATCAAACTATTTTACATGTGATCTGGTGTATTTCCTGAGGAAATCTGCAAGATATTTATTAAGAACTAATAAAATAAACCTCTCCATGAGTTTTTAGGTAGTTTTCAATTTTTCATGTCTCTCTCGTTTCCTCTTATCAATGAGTTGCTATTTTCTCCCTCCACTCTGACCATTGCAAAAGGAAACAAAAATAAATGTTTTAAACTGTTTTGAAGGGACAGAGAGAGAATAGTCCTACCATGGTGGATCAGCCGGGCCAGGCTATATTTTTAGTGCCACATAATACTGTAGAGACTAAAAATATCCTGTTGTAGTGGATCCTTTTTATAGGTCCGTGTGTGTGTGTGTGTGTGTGTGTGTGTGTGTGTGTTTATAATGTTGTACAAGCCCTCACAAGTGCCTTTGTGCATCGGCAGCCCTTCTTCCCCTCACAGCTGGCCTCCATTAGTCCTTGAAAATTAATGTAATCCTAGTTAAGAAAAAAATTAATTACTCTACCAGAACTGCATTTTATTCAAAGCTCGTGTTAGCTCCCTGGCTGGCAGCTTAGAACCGAGAGGCTCCAGAGACCCACGAGGCTGTGGCTTTGGTGCCACGGCATCCGCTGCCATGTTTTTGCTGCTCAGGGCGTTCCCCAGCCCTTTAGTTAGGGTTAAACATGTGGTGTGCAGATAGCAGCCACCGATTCTCAGCCCCCTTCCTCACCTCTGGGGAGCGCCAGGCTCCGGGCTTTCTCCCCGCGGGAAGCATCTGGCCACAGGCTTTCTTAGCAGGTTTCTCTATAAGGAAAACCCTTTGGAGCTGGTAATTTCTTGTGTGTTGGGAAATCAGAATCAGGATTTGCTAAGGGGGAAGCTGCAGTTGTTGACCGAGCTTTATATTTGCTTGTGGTTTTCCATCTGTGACCTTCCTTTAGTGATGCCTTCCCTTTTAAAGGAGCAGGCCAGAGTTGACTGTGAGTGTGTCCCCAGGGGGGATGAGCAGCACCACCCTGAGCCGGCCGCCCAGAGCAGTGAGTAACATTCCCAGCTCCACAGTGAACGTTCTGGGCTGAGGTGGAGGGCACAGCCCAGAGGTCCCTGCTGTCTGCCTCATGATATTGATGCTTTCTCTTGCGCAACTGTTTGCTATTTCTCCTCCCGCCCCCCTCTGGCAGAGGGAGAGAAGGGGGCTGTTTGTTTCCTTGCCTCTTGGAGTCTCCAGGCTCTCTGCTGAGAGGCCAGGCAGGATCCATCTGTCTTGGACAGCAGTTCCCTTTTTGTGCTAGGCCAGGGTGTGGGCAGCACAAGCCTAAGTAACTCGTGATAAGCTTCCCAAGTTCCATGCATCAAGGATGGTTATGGTGGTGTTTAGTCTAGCCAGGTGCCATCAGTGAGCCCCAGGATCAGTGTTGGTGCCTTTGTCATTTATCCAGCCAGAGGCCCCCCGCTCTGCAGCCTTGCCCTTGCGTCTTGTTTCTGGACCCTTCCCTGAAGGGTTTTCTAGAGCCATCTCTGCCCCCAGCAGAGCCCTCAGCTTCCTGTATCTAAGCCCCAAGTAGGGTAGTTCAGCGAAAGCAGTAATTAGGTCTTGTAAAAATTTATTTTATTAGCGAAGAGTGTTGGTGGGTAATTGGCTATAATTCTAACACAGCCAGTTTGGAGATTAATAAAATTTTTAAAAAGAACAGTTTTTACCAGAGGCAGTGGGGCTGTTATTTCTAGGCCTTGGCTGGGCCAAAATCAGAACAGCATGGGACCAGCGGCTGGCTACCCTTGTGGGCGGACACAAGACTTCATTCCTCATTGTTGTTACAGCCTGTGTGGTGCCCGTCCTTGAGGGTGCTCTACGCTGGCATGGGAAGAAAGGAAACTTTGTTTTCCAAGAACTCTGCTCTCTCTCTCAGCTCGATAAGCATTTAAAAATAAAAGCTGCACAATTGAAATTGGCAGTGCATCTTCATTCTTTTGTCTCTCTGTTTATTTTTTCCCCTCATCCCTCAACATGTGTGCTCCAGCCCTGGTTCTTACGCCCTCAAGAATGATGGCCTGGAACTCAGCACACTCGCACCAAGCTCTGCATGCCCTCCACATGGCTGCTGGGAGCTTCCTGAAACTGCAACTATCAGTTCTGCCTACCCAGGGAATCAGCCCCCGAAGCCCACCCCTCAGCCCTCTCCCACTTCACTCCTGGTCTCTCAAGTCAAGTGACCCTCCACCTTCTCCAGAATCCTGAGCTTAGGCTTAGTCTCTCATTTGGTTGTTTTGTTTTTCCTGTGACTTCATTTGATTTTGGAGGACTTCAAAAAGAAAGGTGCGTTGGCCTTGCCTTGCTGTGCTTTGTTTCTAGCCAGGAAAGGGCACATCTGACGATGTCAGCTCTCCAGGCAGAGCCAGGCAGTGAAAAGTTCCATTAGTGTTTGTGAAATTGTACTAGAAACTAGAAACAGCATTCACAAATCCTCTGTGCCACTTGACAATTCTGTATTTAGCAACCAAACTTCCCCCTGGGTGCTGTGGGCATAGGTTACCCTGAAATGTTGTATGGGCAACTCATAGCAAAATTGGCCTTGTTGTTGTTTTTGTGTTATTTGAGTCATGTCCAACTCTCCATGACCCCCATTTGAGCTTTTCTTGGCAAAGATACTGGAGTGCTTTGCCATTTCTTTCTCCAGCTCATTTGGCAGATGAGGAAACTGAGGCAAACAGGGTTAAGTGACTTGCCTGGGATTACATAGCTGGTAAGGTTTTTTTTTGTTGTTGTTTTGTTTTTTTGCTTTTTGGGGGGCAGTTGGGGTTAAGTGACTTGCCCAAGGTCACACTGCTAGGGTTGTGTGTGTGTGTGTGTGTGTGTGTGTGTGTGTGTGTGTGTGTGTTAAGTGTCTAAGGCTGGATCTGAACCCAGGTCCTCCTGACTCCAGGGCCAGTGCTCTCTATTCACTGTGCCACCTAGCCTTCCCTAGCTGGTAAGTTTTTGAGTACAGATTTGAATTCATGAAGATGAGTCTTCCTGAATCCAAGTCCAGTTCTCTATCCACTGTCCTGCACAGTATTAAATCTAATGGAGGAAAGAACAGCCAAAACCAGAAGGTCTTGGTAACACCTGCCTCCCCCACTCCCACCCTCTTCTACTCTAGTTCCTGTCCCTGGTCATTGCTGTTTAGTGCCTCTTAGTTTAGTCAGAATCTGGAGCAGTTGGAGAGAGTGTGATTTCAGATTAATAGCCCCAGTTGATCCCTGTAGTGGCTCAGTGCTTGGTAGAACTAACTAGAGAGTTATTCCAGGTTAATAGTCCTTGTTTTCGCTTGGCTGACTGGGCTGGAACCTGGATAACTGTTTCCCAAAGAATATTTTTGGTTTGAAAACTTAAGGTCAGCAGTTCGCAAGAGCTAAACTTGCTGCCAACTCTGTGGTTTGCCTTGTGCCACTGGCCCAGCAGCACTACAGTCCTGATCAATTGATCAGCAACAGAATGAAACCACGAATGGCGACTGCCAGACAAAGCGCCATCTTGTCCGTCCTTCGGCCCAGCCTGGCTTTCTGCTTGTCTGTCTCACTCTGTGCTGGGTATTGGCCCCCTTTTTTGTTCAATCTCTTTCCATCTCTCTGTCTCTTTTCATAACAGTTTTTAATAATGTTTTAGTTAGTTCCAGCCTTTTCCTTGAATGGATCCCATTGGAAAACGCATTTGAAAGGAAACAGTTAGACACTTCCCTTCCTTTGAAACTCTGTTGGCACCTTTTCCAGGGCAGTAAACCGTACAACATGTATTTTCAAAGTTTCCAAATGCAGACATGCTGGCGTTAAATTTATGAAAAAATATTTTATTCGCCTGTATAGTAACTGAGACTCAGAGATGATGGTCAGAGTTGAAACCTGTGCTCGATTTTGGAACTACAACAGGTTTTTTAATTGCTGCGGGAAATTTAGCAGCGCTGGCTCCGGGAGAGCTTGTGACACCGTCTCCCTTGGCCTTTCTCTACAGATGGGACAGGAGGAATTGTAATAGGAGCTCTGGGAATGTCCCAGCTGCACCCAGGGGGAAAAGAGGACTTAGCATGAGTCGTCACGCTTCCTTCTGTTAGACACATGGAGAGGCAGGTAAATCCCTTCTTGTTCTCTCAGAGGATGGAGTCAAATGATTTCTGTGTCTGTGTGGTTTGTGACTTATTTTGGGGTTCTCTGGCAAGAAGGCTTCTATTCCTAGCCATGTGTCTGCTTTCATTAGGAATGTGCAGTGTCAATGGCACGTTATTGCCTCTCAATGACACCAAGCTTGCCTTGTGGTCTGATGGGAAAGTGTGTTGGAATTAGGGCTCTTTAGTGATCTGGGCATTTGATTGGGGTTTCTATTAACCCCTCCTCCCCCTCCTTTTCCCCCATAGAATCCCTGGGAACTCTTTGGAAGGATGCTTATTTACCAGTTGGTGTTTTCCAAATTTCTGGAGCAGCTAAATTGTGTGTTGACTTTGGTTTATGTGACAGTACATCTTAGCTTCTTCTTTGGGTTGCAAAGACAGTCTCCAGGCTCTCCTGCCACCACCAACAGCCAGAACCTGCTGAGTACCAGGACACAACTGATAATCAACAGCCATTTACTGATTTTGCTGGGGAAGCAAAAAGTTAGAGAAGGTCTGCTACCCTTCATGGGCTTGGACAGATAGGATATATCCTTGAAAGTATCAATAGCAATACCCAGAAATATGTACTAAGGTGCCAAAGGTATAGGTTTGTGACCTGGAGTACACCCCTGACTCTCCCCCTGCCCCCTGCAGTATGTAGTCTGTTCCCAGGTCTGTTGATCTCACCTCTGTAGCATCTCTCATAAGCCTTCTTCTTTTCTCTGATGCCGCTGCCACCTTGGTGCCAGCTCTGGTCTCCTCATGCCTAACAATCCAAGTAGCCTGCTGGTGGGTCTTCTTGCCTCCAGTCCCTCCCCACTTTAAACCGTCCTCTACTCAGCCATCAAAATGATCTTCCTAAAGTACAGGTCTGTCCCTATTACCCCCACTATTTAGTAAACCCCTTGGCTCTCTTACCTCCAGGATTAAATATAAAATCCTCTGTTTGGCCTTCAAAGCCCTTTCTAATATGGCCCCTTTCCACCTTACCAGTCTTCTTGCACCTCACTCCCCTCCACATGCTCTGGTGTCCTGACTGCATTTTTTTTTCTTTTTGGAGAGCAATTGGGGTTAAGTAACCTGCCCAAGATCACACAGCTAGGTTTTTGTTTGTGTGTGAGTTAAGTGTCTGAGGCCGGATCCGAACTCAGGTCCTTCTGACTCCAGGGCCAACGCTCTACTCACTGTGCCATCTAGCAGCCCCTGACTGCATTTTCACTGGCTGGTCTCTATGCCTGTAGTTTCCTCCTTTTTCATCCCTGTCTCTTGGTTTCCTGCCTTTCCCAATTCCTCATAGTTCTAGTGCCTTTTCTCTGCTTATCATCTCCAGTTTATCATATAGGTGTTTTTATATGTGGTTGTTTGTATTGTCTCCCTCATGAGACCATGAGCTCCTTAAGAGTGAATACTGTCTTTGCCTTTATATTCCTAGCACTCAGCACAGTACTGGGCACATAGTGACTGACAGACCAAATACATTGTATTGTATATAAGCAAGCATTCCCTGAGTTCAGATGACAAAGCAGTGACTGAAGGCCGGGTGGTCAGGGAGGGCTTGTGGTGGACTCTGAAAGAAGAGCAGGTTTTAGGTAGATAAATGAAGAGGAATCGGGGAAGAGGCAGCCTGATACAGTGGAGTCAGAGGAACCAAATTCAGCCAGGCTTCTGTCACTATTTGTGTGACCTTGGACAGGTTACTGTCTCTCTTTGGGCCTTAGTTTCTTATCTGTAAAAAGAGCTGATTGGACTGGGCAGTCCCTAAGGTTCATTCAAGCCTGTGATCCTAGGATCCTAGGCCATGGGGTGAACAAAGGTATGGAAATGAAAGTGCCATGTTGCCATTGTGATTTCTTTTGACTAATAGTATTCATCAACTTGAATAAAATAATTCAGTTGCACTAAGGAAACAATGAATTTGGGAAGTTGAAAAGCATGAGAAGACTCATGTCGTGTGACCTGATGGAAGAGTGAAGTAAACAGAGCCCAGTGAGCAGTGACTGAAAATCCTAGAAGTCAGTCCCATTCCAATTGAGCACCGGGATTGGCTGGATCTAGAGAACAGGAGAGGATGTGCACCTTCTCAGAGAGGTTGAAAACAGAGGCTCCAGTGTGTGGCTGATGGTGTCATTTGGCTGGTCAGTTTGGCTTAATTTTCTCTTGGTACCAGAGAAAGTTTCAGTTTGCAGAAGGTGGCCTGTCAAGAAAAGTGCAAAAGTATGAAAAACCAAAGGCCTCAAAACTTTAAACTAAAAGTCAAATGAGACATTGCAAATCTCATCTTTCTCTGAAGGTTTCACCTTCATCATTTTTTACAGCCCCAAAATTTTCTGATATGTTCTTATGGCTTTCAGTTCTCTTATCACAAAAAGAGCTGCTGCACATCTTTTGGTATCTATAAGACTGTCCTCTTTCTCTTTTTGACCTCTTTGAGTTATGTGCCTAACAGGGAGGGTCTCTGTGTTGTATGGGATGGACATTTTAGTAATGTTTTAAGTATCAGTTCACATTGATTTCCAGAGTGGTAGTGCCACTTGATAGTTCCAACAATAGTGTATTAGCATGCCTTTTTTTCCCTTTTTGGAGAGCTATTGGGGTTAAGTGACTTTCCCAAGGTCACACAGCTAGTTTTTGTGTTAAGTGTCTGAGGCCGGATTCAAACCCAGGTCCTCCTGACTCCAGGGCTGGCGCTCTATTCACTGAGTCACAGCTGCCTCTAGCATGCCTTTCTTTTCACAGCAGATCCAACATTGACTTTTTTTGGAGTGGAGGATGGGAAGCAATTGGGGTTAAGTGACTTGCAGAGGGTCACCAGCTAATAAGTGTCTGAGGTTGGATTTGAACTCAGATCCTCCTGACTCTGGGGCCAGTGCTCTATCGTGCCACCTCACTGCCACCCCCCCCCATATTGACTTTTAACATTCTTGCCATTTTGGTGGGGGAAACCTTAACATTAGGATGCTTTTCCTGAAGCTTCATCAGCTCCTTATTGCTACTAGGTTAAAGTACAAATGCCTTTGGCATTTAAAGACTTTTACAACATGACTTCAGCCTATCTCTTTTTTTTTTTAGAGCCTATCTCTTAAAAAAATAAAAATTTAAGGACTGAATTACTTATATAAGCCATCCTCATCACTGGGATAGTGATAAAAGATGAGCGTACTATTCACACAAGTAAAAGAAAGAATTTTAGGTCCCATGTAATTTTCTGATCCCTATCTTGAGAAAGTGATGATCCTTGTGGCTGCAGTTGACCACGGTACTTGAGTATTGGTCCAGGTTCACTTATCCTCCTAACTGGATGGTCGAGGATAGAGGATTGCTGTGATTTTTACAAAGTAGAGCATGGTTACTATCTTGCCCTCGGAAAGGCTTAGTTCTGATGTGGAGGTGGAGGTAGGGGACAAACTTGGGCTTGTCATGATATTGCTGAGACTACAGGTAGGCATTTCATTCACTTGCTGCCATGCCAGCGTTTCACATGGAAGCTTTGCCCTTGTCAGTGTTGGTGCTTCATGAGAACTGTTGCTGTGCTGGAGCACAGACTAACTCTTGCTCCCAGCCACCCTTGTGGCCATCTTCCAGTATCCATTGAACTTCACCTTAGCCAGAACCTGAATCTCTGGCATATCTGTCCAGGCTGATCACACATTATTACCCCTCACACACTCTGCATTCCAGCCAGGCTGCCCAGTCACTGCTTCTGGCACATGATATCACATCTCTCCCCTCCTTACTTTTGCATAAGCTGTCTCCCAACTTGGAGTGCTTTATTTTCTTACCTCATCCTCTTCCACTCTGAACTCCCTTCAGGTCACCACCTTGGTACTTCTTCCTGTGAGAGGAAGTTTACTGTTTCTTCAAGTTGTTGGTGTTCATTCCCCACCCTAATGATCATGTTATTGGCTGACCCCTACCCACAGCCAGTTTAATCCTCTTGAAGTCAGGGATTATTCTTGCTTTTGTCTCTATATCCCCAATGCCTACTGTAGTGTCTAGCATGGGGAGAATGCTACTGAATTAAATGGATTGAATTGAATTTGAATCATAATGCTCCTTCAAATTGAATTTTGTTGTCAGATCACATCTAAAGTATCTGACTATTTATTACTAGAAGGACCAGAATTGAAAATTATCTCAAAGGACCGAACTCCATCAATTGATGCACTGCATTTTCCTTTTTATCCATAAGGCAAAGGAAGTAGAAATAGTGGGATGAAAATAGTTATTTCAAAGTTAAATTATAATGTTTGCATTAGTTGATGTGTCTAGGCCTCCTAGTGCTAAAGGAAATCTCTGGTGAATTCTTATTTTTAAAAATTTATCATTTATTTTTAACATTCTTTTTAAAATTTTTTTGATTTTTCAGATTCCCTCCCTCTCACTCATTGTAAAGGCAAGAATGTGAAATCAATTATACATGTGAAATCATGCAAAACATATTTCCATATTAGCCATGTTGCAAAAGGAAAAGAAAGTGAAAAAATTATGTTTCCGTCTGTACTTCATTTTCATCCATTCTCTCCCTGGAGTTGGGCAGCATTGTTCATCATAAGTCCTTCAGAATTATCCTGGATCATTGTATTGATCAGAACAGCTAAGTCATTCATAGCTGGTCATCATACAGGATTGCTGTTTTTGTGCATAATGTTCTCCTAGTTCTGTTCACTTCATGACTTCATATAAGGCTTCCTAGGTGTTTTTTTGAACTATCCAGCTCATCATTTCTTATAGCATAGTAGTATTCCATCACAATCATAAACTACAACTTGTTCAGCTGTTCCCCAGTTGATGGGCATCCCCTCAGTTTCCTTTTCTTTTTCACCATAAAAAAGAGCTGCTATAAATATTTTTGTATATATAGGTCCTTTTCTGTTTTCTTTTGTTCCTTTGGGAGACAGACCTAGTAATAGTATTGCTGGGTCAAAGGGTATGCTCAGTTTTATAACCCTTTAGGCATAGTTCAGTTCACCCTGCAGAATGATTGAATCAGTTCACAACTACACCAACAGTGAATTGGTGCCCCGATTTTTCCACATCTCGCCCAGCATTTGTCATTTTCCTTTTCTGTCATATTAACCAGTCTGATAGGCATGATGTGGTATCTCAGAGTTGTTTTTTCATTCCTCTAATCACTAGCGATTTAGAACATTTTTTTTTCCATATGACTATGGACAGCTTTGCTTTCTTCTTCTGAAAACTGCCTGTTCATCTTCTTTGATCATTTATCAACTGGAGAATGGCTTGTGTTTTTTTTTTTTTTTAAAGCAATTGGGGTTAAGTAACTTGCTCAAGGTTACACGGCTAGTCATTATTTATGCGTGGGGGCTCATTTTCTGAGGCCGGATCTGATCTCGGGTCATCCAAACTCCGAGGCCGGCGCTCTTACTCACTGCGCCACCTAGCCGCCCCTTTAGGGCAATTGGGGTTAAGTAACTTGCCCAAGGTTACACGGCTAAGTTTTTGTTTGTATGGCTTAAGTGTCGGAGGCCGGCTCCGAACTCAGGTCTTTCTGATTCCAGGGCCGGCACTCTATTCACTGCGCCACCTAGCCACCCCTCTTTTTTTTTTTTTAAGCTTTTTGGAGGGCAATTGGGGTTAAGTGAGTTGCCCAAAGTCACATGACTAGTAATTGTGTCAAGTGTCTGAGGCTGAATTTGAACTCAGGTCCTCCTGACTCCAGGGCCCATGCTCTATTCACTGTACCACCTAGCTGCCTCCATGGCTTGTGTTCTTATAAATTTTACTCAGTTCTCTATATATTTGATAAATGAGGGAGCGGCTAGGTGGCGCAGTGAATAGAGTGCTGGCCCTGGAATCAGAAGGACCTGAGTTCGGAGCCGGCCTCCGACATTTAATCCATACAAACAAAAAAAAACCTAGCCGTGTAACCTTGGGCAAGTTACTTAACCCCAATTGCTTTTAAAAAAAAAATTTGATAAATGAGGCCTTTGTTCAGAGAATATTGCTATAAAAATCCCCACTCCCCCCAGTTTCCTACTTTCCTTCTAATCTTGGATACATTGATTTTGTTTGTACAAAAAACTTTTTAAATTTGCTGTAATAAAACTTGTCCAATTTACATCCTGCATCCATCTCTATCTCTTTAATTTGGTCATAAATTCTTCCCTTTTCCCTGGATCTGACAGGTAAAATCTTCCATGCTCCCATATTTTGCTTATACCACCCTTTATATCTAAATCCCAAAGTATCCATTTTGACCTTATCTTGGTGTATGGCATGAGATGTTGCTCTATACCTAGTTTTTGCCAAACTGTTTTCTAGTTTCCCCAGTATTTTTTGCCAAATAGTTCTTATCCCCAAAGTTTAGATCTTTGCATTTAGCAAACTCTGATTAATTTCTACAGAGGGGGAAACAACAACAACCACCTTTTTGTAAGGTACTCTCTCCTTAATTTATCTATTTGGCATCAGATAATATGGAGAGATGTATACGTTGAAATAGGCTACAACTTGGTTGACTAAATTCCTTTAAGTGTTGGTTACTGATCTGTTGGCGACCTATAGGGGATGAAGAGTTCTTCCTTTGCCCTATAGTATTCCACATCTTTTAAAAAAACTTGGATGAAGGTACAGATGAAATACTTGTTAAATGTGCAGTAAATAATGAATCAGCAAGTCCTTATTGATCCCCTACTGCATGCCAGACTCAGGGTTGGACTACGGACATGCAAGGACAGAAATTAAGTGCTCCCTGCTCTCCTTGAGCTGACAGTCAGTTGAAGGAGACAACATGTACACATAAAAGTGCGTGCAAAATCTATCCAAAAACTTAGACAGTTTTGTGAGCCAGGTATCAGAAAATGCCTAATCTAGGTGATGGCATTTGAGCTGTATTTTAAAGGAAACTTGGAACTCTTTAAGGGGCAGAGGTAAGTTCAGAACCCATTACAGGGAAGGGGCACAGCCAGTTCAAAGGCCCTGAGACCTATTGGAGATGAACTGCTGTGGGAGACAGAGTAGCAGGTGGGCCAAGGAAAGGGGATGATGGAAAAGGAGGCTCGAGGCAAGTTGTGAAGGGCTAAAATGCATTATGATTTTGAGGCAGTTGGGAGCCACTGGAACGCTATAGCTTTATCCCATTTTCCCAGGATGCCATTGGAACGTCTAGTACACATTCATTGTTATTTATGAGAACCTACAATGTGTACCTTTTTATGCTGTTTGTTAAGGATACAAGTATAACCAAGAAAAATTCTCTCTGCTCTCAAGAAATTTATATTCTCCTGGGGGAGGGAGTGTTAGGTCCAGAGTAGAATTTGCTCAGAAACAAAATTCAGCATGGGGCCATGAGAGTATTTGGAGGGGCTGTCATATGATAGAACCGAACCTTGCTCTTCTGGCCCCAGAGGGCTGAAGCAGGGGCAGTGGCAGAAGGTACTGAGATGCTGGTGCATTGGAGCCAGTTGAGGCTCCACATGCCATTCTTGATCCAGTATAGATTGGAGTAGATGCCTTTTTGGCTTTCCTTTCTACATGGCTTCTTTGATCTTGGAGGGTGATCTAGGATTGTGGAGGCCTTAAGTGACAGGCAGAAGACTTCGTTTCTAACTAACAGTCTTTGAAAGAAGTGGCACAGCCAGATTTATCTGTAAGGAAGATCAGTTTGGTAGTGGAGGGGGTAGAGTGAATAGAGGTAGGAAGACCTGCTTAGAGGCTATTGTGATAGTCCCCACGAGCCGTATTGAGGAAGGCAGTAAGAAGAGAGAGGAAGAGGACATTAACCGAAAGAGGGTAACATTTAAACTGTGTTTAAAGACAATAGCAAGTATGAAAGGCTGTCAGTGTTACGGGCTTAGCTCTGGTACTTGCAGGCTGTTAGTGGTGCAGGTCCTCTCCAGGCCCTCTGGTACCCTAACCAATATTAGATAAAGGAGCAACCCTCATAATCTTACGCAGGTGTCCTTTTATTATGTGCCACTCTTCTGTGTAGATCAGTATTTGGTCACAGAATCGAATTTCAGTTCTTTATAAAGAAAGGCTTCTTGACAAATAGAACAGTTTGAAAAGTGGATTTCATGGACTAGCAAGCACGCTAGCACTTGAGGTCTTTAAGTGAAAGCTGGATGCCTATTCTCCAGTCCCTCAGTTCATGGTGATATGGTAGATTAGTGATGAGTAAGATTCAGATTAGGTGACCTTTTAATGTCACTTCCCATTTAGATTTTGAAAAATGAGTTTTTTTCTTAAATGAAATCCCACTAGATACTTGTTTGAAAATGTATGCACATAAAAGTTCTTTGTCTTATTGGCTTATATTTATTATAATTTTGGAGGTGTTCAATTCGTTTCCATAAGCATTTACTCAATATTGCTTTGTGACTGGTACCCCCTTAACTTTGTTTCTCAATAGCTTCTGCTCCTTGAGTTTTCTGTTGAGCCATCAGTTATTTGTAAATAGCTAGGGTGGTGCTCATTTTGTAAAAGAATGTCAGCACTTTGGTGGCTTGTTTGTTTTCTGTCTCTCTCCGGTGCCTACCCTTGTCCCTGATGCATAGCTTAATGAATGTTTGTTGACAAAACGGTGTTGTCCTTATAATGATCCAATTTGACCTCATAGCAGAGAGGAGAAAAGTCAGGTCCCTCCCTTTTGTGCAGAAGTGGGGGATTTGGGGTATGGACTATTTCACACCCTGCCAGACTCCGCTGATGACTGACCTGCTTTTTTTCTCTCTCTTTTTTTTTTTTTTTGTTTGTTACAAGAGATGACTCTTGAGGGAAAAGATATATTTGGAAATGATTGAGTTTTGTTGAATTGAATACTTATTCTACAAATAACATGCTTTCTACTTCTTTTCTATCTCTTAAAAAATTTCTTTTTGATAATTAATAAATGTTAACAAACCTGACCGTTTCAATATATAAAAAAGGGGGTGGGGGTGGCAATGGGGTTGTTTGTGTAACTGTGAACTTCTATTATGTGTTGTTTGGTTTTTCTCCCATATGGCTTGTTTTTATGTAGACATCTCTCCTTGTTCCCTCCCTCCCTCCCCCGTGTCTGTCTGTCTGTCTGTCTCTTTCTCTCTCTCTCTCTCTCTCTCTCTCTCTCTCTCTCTCACACACACACACACACACACATACAACAAAAGGAAAAGAAAAACCCTCCTTTATAATGAGTAAATATAATCATGAAAAATAAATTCACACATTGGCTGTGTCTACAATATGTCACATTCTGTACCTCTCATCTTTCCACTTCAGTGTCAAGAGGTGGAAAATATGAGGTTTGATCAATCTTCCAGAATTATAATTGGTCATTGTATTGATCATAGGTGTTTCACAATTGTCTTCTTTCATAATGTTGTAGTCATTGTGCACATTGTTCTTGTCCAATCATTTCTCTCTCCTTTAGTCATAGAAGTCCCCCCAGGCTTATCTGAATCTGTCCATTTTGTTATTTTTGATGGCACAATAATATCCATTACATTCATATACCATAATTTATTGTCATTCTCCAATTGATGTGACCCCTCTTTGAGTTTCCATTTCTTTGTTACAAGAAAAAGTAATACTATAAATACTTTGTTGATGGGGGATAGGGGTAAGGGGTGGGTGTCCTTTTCCTCCTTTCTTTGCAGCATAAGCATAGTGGTAGTGTCTTTGGCTTCAAGGGTATGTACAAGTTAGTGTGACCTCTAGTTCCAAATTGGTTTTTAGAGGGTTTGGACTTATTTCGGTAGACATTCTTGCTTTATCCCTCATAGTTTTGGAAATATCTCTAGTGTTTCTCTGTTGCAGATAATAATAATTCTTGGTTTTAAGGAGATAAAAACTTTACATTGAAAATTTCCATGTTAAGAAAAGATTCATTAAGTCCTACACTTTTTTTTAATCTTTTTAACACAAAGGTGTTCTATTTTTTGCATACCTTGAAACAATCATTTGATTTATAAAATTTTTTTGCTATTACCATGGTTGGCAGTTGGCTTAATGTTGAATCAACTCTGTATTTCTGCAATAAGTCCAACTTAATCATAATATATTATCTATTTAATATGTTCCTGTGACCACTTTATTAATATTTTATTCGATATATTGTATCGGTATTCATTAGGAATATTAGTATGTAATTTTCTTTATCTGATTCATCTCTCTCTGGTTTAGGTATCAGGACCATATTTAATGTTGCCATCTAATCTGGAAATAGGCCATCAGTCTGATGATACAACTAACCAGGGCAATGATATTCATAAGTGTTGGGGGATATAAGTTAAAGGAAAAGTAGAGTATTCTTTTTAAAGTGTCAGCCAGCTCCTACCAACCTCAGATAACTAGTTTTTGGCATCGAAATATCCTTGATTTTACTTTCCAGATAACATCATAGACCAGAATTGGTTTAGGTAAAGGAGGGTGAAGTGATCACTCAATCTAGTTTTGGCATTGATTTCTTCCATAAAATAGTTAAGAACTATTTGGGGCTAAGTTGCTAGAAGAACTTCAAAACAATACATTGGTTGACCAGATCTAAGTACTTGATGTGAACTCAGGTTTTACTTCAGCATAATTTTTCTTTCTTAATCAGACTTGTTCTTTAGCACCAGTATTTTGTATTCTGGAAGCTTCCCGAATACGGGTCCTTATAGCTTGAGTCTAGGAGGTCTCAGCCTTCTTTTTGACCTGCCTATGGTTTATGCTCAGCTACTTGGGATTTGTTTTCTTCTTTGCATTTAGTTTGCAAAACCCTGGTCAAGGGACAGTTAAGAGGCCCAATGAATAGAGCACCGGCCCTGGTGTCAGGAGGACCTGAGTTCAAATATGGCCTCAGATACTTAACACTTACTAGCCGTGTAACCATGGGCAAGTCACTTAACCAATTGCCTTTTCTTTACCCCTCCAAAAAGCAAGCAAGCAAGAAAGAAAGAAAGGCAAAAAAACCAAACAAACCCTGGTTGACCTGCTTCATGATTTTTCAGGAAGATATAAAAAGGAGAGAAAATGAATCTGTTGAATTGGAAGCCCAGTGCTGCTTTGCTCAGCAGTACCTGCCATATCAGAGTCTTTCTCTGAATCTCTCTTGCTCTAGGCATTATGTCTCATTTACTTTTACTGCAGGACTGAAGTCCTCCTGAAGTTTTGAACCAGTAGGTTTTAAGTTATTTGCTTTGGCAACTCAGTCTTTTCCTGTTACTGTGAGAAGGGACAGGACTACATTTTATTTATCAGTATTTATTCATTGGTGGCTGCTGGGTTCATATCACCTCTCCCACTGCAAAGAACATCTTCCATGAAATTTTGAAGTCTGGTTGCAGCATGGAATTTGACTAGGAAATTGCCCTGCTTGCTGTGATTGAGGATCTGACAGTCTGTAGTGGTCTCCTGATAGCCACCCTCTCCTCCATTCCAGTTTTGGGAGGAGGCCAAATTCCTCAAGAACTCTCATAGGCAACTTTGGAGGGAAGTCCCACAGCTTGGCAGCATCATCTGCAGGTCAAATTCAGTCCCACAAGCCCAGGATGCTCACTGTAGTCCTTCCAGAGTGAGGTGATGCAGAGAGAGAGAGAGAGAGACAGTGCTCTGTTCCTTAGGCTGTATTTCAGACCCTATCTAACAGTGGCTCTGGCAGTATCTCTGCCCAGAATATGGGGATGTGTTAGACAGCAGGGGAATTAGGCAGGAGATGCTTTGACAAGAACATCAAGCAGAGAGAATCCAGAGACCCAGCTCAGAGAAAGTCAAGGTGGAAGTGGCTGGAGTCTGGGTTTTGACTGATGCATATTTTCAGGAAATTTGTGGAAATAACATTTTCCAAATATTGCCATTCCCTCTACAGATATTTCCTGAAAAAAAAAAACCAAAGTGATCATTTAAAAATGTTTTTGCTTTTCCCCACTAAGTGTGGAAAAGTATTTGTTCTTAGGTTCTGGGGTGCCATCCCTCCTGCCCAAGTGGAGTTAGTAACTCCCTACCTCTTTCTCTCTCTATACTGAAGTCATGGTATAGTTCTCCCTGTTGTACTGTGTAAATGCTAGGTGTGATAAACCTAGCCCTAGGAGAGAGAGGAATGTAGGGCCATCTTACCGCATTTGGATTAGCTTTAAACGTGTTCTTTCAGTCCGTGTATTTGTGAGCATATACTGTGAATAAGGGCACCATGCTGAGGAAGAGAAAATGCTAGGCTTTGGCCCCTGCCCTCCATAAGCTTTCCAGTCTGATGGAGAATAAGATCCCCAGATATATAGCTGTAATAAACAGTATTGGGCAAGTGTTTTAGAGAGTTCTTTCCAAAAGGGGCTCTGGGAGCTAGAAATGGAAATGTTTTATTCACTGGAGGAAGGGAGCTCAAGGAAAGTTTGTGGGATGCATCTTCCTTCACACAGCCCTTGGTCCCTACTTCCTTTATGCAATCAGGCATCATGTCTCTGCTAGGCCATAATCTCCGAGATCTTTGCTATTTCATTTTCCTCTGTCTTTTAGCTCTTAGCACAGTGTTCTGTTCATACATGGACGCTTCATGTGCATTGTACTGAATCATGCTAAACAAGCATGTCTACAGATGCTGAGGGGCATGATTTAGTTCCTGGTCTCCAAAAGCTTTCAGTCTTATTGAAGGTGGGACATGGACTTGTTAGTTATCTTTTTCATGTATAAGTCAGCATGTGAAGTATCAGATGAACGGAGCTGGCAGCAAATGGTTGCAAAGAATCTATCTTCTTGGGCAGAGATTCCCCTTAGGGAGTGCATCGGTGGGGGGGTGGCTCCTGGAGGTTTGGGGGATGCGGAGGGGTCTGTGCAGGTTCAGGGGGAGGAATCGTTTGGGAATATGTAATTAATTTTTATACTTTCCCCAGTAAACCATCGACCCTTTTTATGATGTCATGAGGGATTCCTTAATTTTGCAGCTGCTTCCTGATTACGTCAGAGAAGAGCCTCTCACCCTGCAGCCCGGAGCTGCACTCACACAAGGATTGGAAACAAATGAAGTGTTGAATATCTAATGGCTTCCACAGGGAGAGCCACTTCAGACTTCCCAGGCCTCCTCAGGCAAGGTCTTCCTCAAGCATTGCTGACCTCCGGGAGTGCCTTTGTTCAGGAAAGACGGGGCCCCATCCCAGAGCTTCAGTCAAAAGGAGTCTGTAGATCCTCTTGGTGCATGCCTCCCCCAGGTGCACCCTTTCCCTATTTTCTTGCCCCCTGCCTGGCCTTCACTCCAGTGTGCTTTTGGTTCCCTTCCATGTCTCAATATCTCCAGGAGCCCTTTGGGAGTACCAGTCAGTGCCAGAAGTATTTTCCCCTTCCCCATATGGCAGACATTTGCCAAAACCTGTCATTTCTCCCTCCACAATGGCTCTCCCGTCTGTCCTCTCTTTCTCTTTCCACTGCTATGACTGTAGTCCAGGCCTTCTTGACCATTTGCCTAGAGAGCCACAGTAGCCTTCTAACTTGCCTTCCTGCCTTCTTCTTCTTTGTCTTACTTCTCTCTCACACTACTGCACCACAAAAACCTGGTGCCTTATTTCCAGCAAGTATTAAGTGCCTACTGTGTACGAGGCATTGTGTTTGGTCCTGGGGAAACAGTGACAAAGATGAAAAATAGCCCCTGCCTGCATTGAGCTTATGTTCTACAAGAGGAATGGGTATAACATGTATCTGTATCAGTATAAATTTTACACAGTAATTTCAGGAGGGAGAGAGCACTTCTTCAGTGTGTATATGTAGAAATCTTAGTGGGCATATATTGTAGCTAGATAATAAGCTGGGCTCAGATTTGAATCAGAGGAGTTCTGGCAGGCAAGATTACTTTTGGGAAGTTGAACAGCACTTTAAACAATCCCAGGCAGCTTCCTGAAATAGAACCCTATCTTTTTCAGATGTGTGTGGTGGTGAGGTGTGTGTGTGTGTGTGTGTGTGTGTGTGTGTGTGTGTGTGTGTGTGTATACCAGGCACTGTGCTAAGCACTGGGAATTCAACAAAAAGTGAAACACAGTCCCCTACAGCTCACATTATAATAAGGGAAAAAACAAACAATTATGTTCTTTTTTTTTTTTAGAGGGGGGAAGCAGGGCATTTGGAGTTAATTGACTTGCCCAAGGTCACACAGCTAGTAAGCGTTAAGTGTCTGAAGTCAGATTTGAATTCAGGTCCTCCTGACTCCAGGGCCAGCACTCTATTCACTGCGCCGCCTAACTGCCCCTCATACAGACAATTATGTACAAGCAAGATATATTAAGGAAAAATTGGAAATAATGAGCAGATGGAAGGCACTGTACTGAAGGGGGATTGGGAAAGGTTTCTAATAGAAGACTGGATTTTAACTGAGCCTTGGAGAAAACCAGGATGTGGAAAAGAGGAAGATGAACACTCCAGACATGAGGGACGGCCAGTGACAATGCCCAGAGGTAGGAGAAAGGCTTGTCTTATTGGGGGAACACCAGAGTGGCCAGCGTTACTGGTTTGCAGAGTATGTAAGAGGAGTGTAAACTGTAAGAATACCAGAAAGATAAGGGGGTATGTTGTGAGTGCTAAATGGAGGATTCGGAGTGATAGAGATTCATGAAGTAGGGGGCCAAGGGTGATGTAGTCAGACCTTCACTTTACAAAGATCACTTTGGAAGCTGAGTGGAGACTAGAGAGCAACTTAAGGCTGTTGTGATTGACCAGGCATGAGGGGCCTGCACCACAGTGGTGGCAGTATCAGAGGGGAGAAAGGAGCACGCTCAAGAGATGTTACAAAGGTTAATGTTGGCCTTGGCAGTAGCTGGGGTGTAAGGTGAATGGTACCTAGGTTTGGAGCATAGCTGACTAAGAGGATGGTGTTGCCCTCAACAGTAATAAGAAAGTTTTTTGGGGGAATACTAGGGGGAAGTGAAGTGGAATGTAATGAGTTCTGCTTTGGACATGTTGAGTGTAAAGATGTTTATAGGACATCTTATTGGAGATGGGATACTGGAGGTCAGTAGAAAGGTTTAGGGCAGGATTTAAGTATATCTGAGAATCATCAGTGTAGAGATAGTGATTAAATTCATGGGAACTGATCCCCAAGTGTAATAGTGTGGGGAAAGAAAAGGGCTTAGCACAGAGTCCTGTGTGTGTGACCTGGATGAGGGTCCAGCAGAGAAGAGGAGGAGAGAGGGACCAGCACACAGCGTCAGGCCAAGGAGGAGGGCTCAGGCAAGGCTGGTGCATGTGGCCATGCGCATGCCCCTGCTCTCCTCACAAGGGTGAGGGAGGCCCTGGAGTCATCTGGCTCTGACCTGGCTCCCCTGGCCTTGTTCATTTCCCACCAGACTCCACACCTTCCTACCCTCTTTCCTCAGCTGTGCCATTCCCTCCACCTTGAATGGCTTCTCTTTACCCTAGCCCTTCCCGTTCAACCTAGTGTTGTGGAAACAATGCAGTCAGTCCCTGAGTTCAAATCCAGCACTGCTCTCTTTGTGACCTTGCACCTCTGGGTCTCATTTCCCTTCTCTATAAAATGGGAGAGTTGGATTAGATGCTTTCTAAGTCTCTTGAGCTCTGTCTTGTTTTATATATATATGTATATATATATATATATGTATATATATAAAGGTTTTTTTTTTTATTTTGGTTTTGTCTTTATTAATTTGTTTGTTTACTTTTAGTTTACAAGATTCAGTTCTCCAATCCCTTGAGTTTCAAATTTTCTTCCTCCCTGCCCCCCTGGCCATGGCAGCATGCAATCAAATATAGGATCTGCAAATACTTTCACATTAGACATTAGTCAGGTTGTAAGAAGGATTGTAACTGATGGAATGAACAGTGGGAAAGAGGAAACAAAACCAAATAAGAAAGACAGCAGGTAGTTGGCTTCAATCTGCATTCAAACTCAGTTCTTTCTCTGAATGTAGACATCTCTCTCCATCATGAGTCTTTTGGAGTTGTCTTATAACCTTGCATTGCTGAGAAGAGTCCAGTCTGTGAAAGTTGGTCGTCACACATATGTTGTGTCTGTAATTGTGTACAAATTTCTCCTGGTTCTGCTCTTCTCAAAATGCCTCAGTTTGTATAAGTCTCTCCAGGTAAATATGAAGTCTGTCTGTTCCTCATTTCTTATAACACAATAGTATTCCATTATATTCATATACCACAACTTGTTTAGCCATTCCCCAATTGATGGACATTCCCTTAATTTCCAGTTCTTCATCATCACAAAAAGAGCTGCAATAAATATTTTTGTACATACGGGTCTTCCTCCCACTTCTCTGGTCTCTTTGGGATACAACCCTAGAAATGGTATTACTGGGTCAAAGAGTACACGCTTATTTATAGCCCTTTGGGCATAGTTCCAGATTCTGAGCTCTTATCTTTTATCCTGTGGTCCTTGGGATCCCATGTTTCTTTAAAAACAGGTCCGTTCTCACTCTGGACATGACTGTAGGATTCTCCCAACCTGACTCAAAGGCTGCTGCTTTCTTGAAAACTTGCTGAGCCCCCACAGCTAGATAGCGTTTCTCCTTTTTATGAACTCCCATATCACTGTGTAATTTTTTAATATTGCTTGTCACAGTCCACCATATATTAGAATTGTTTGTGTATGTTACCTACTGGCTTAATTGCTTGTGGTGTCCCACACTTAATCAGGTACACAGGATATATTGTTAACAGGGAAGGAGACCAGGTTCTTCTCTGTGACTTGGGGTGGGAAATTCTCCCTTTTCTTCACCATGTCTGTGGCTTATTAAGAGAGGCCTAGACTAGAGAAGGTCACAGTTCTCTAATTCTGGAGACTCTTAAAGAATTAGTAGGCAAAGCAGGTAGAGATGCCATGTCCAACATGCCTCTCTTCTCCTTCGATACTGCACTGCATTGCCCATATAGGGATGTCACCCAGAAGTTCCTCTTGTGTCCTCTCACATAGAAAGATGCCCCTGAGGTATTCCACACTGATGCTCTGCCTAGCTCTACTCAAGTGGTGCCTGATTTAAGTGACACGTGTTGTGCATGTGAGTGCACGTGTGCATATGTACGTGCGTGCGTTCGTGTGTGTGTGTGTGTGTGTGTGTGTGTGTGTGTGTGTGTGTGTGATACCTTTGTTTTTGCTCTGAGTTTTGGTTTGTGTGCAGCTGCTGCTTCTGCTGTCGCCTCCTCCTTCATCTCCTCCTTCAGCCAGCTGCTGCCTCAGGGAGCCCTGGGGATTGGGCAGCAGCTGGATGAGTCTCTCATTGCCCACTTCCTGTAGCCAGGGAGGTTTGGGTGGGTTGCTCAGCAGCTCTGCCAGCCCTTTGTCTGACTGGTGGCTGACTCATAAGGAAAGCACTCTTGTGTCTGAGAGATAAGAGCTAGTAAATCACCTCCAGGTGGTGTTAGTTTGAGGGTAACTGACCACCCTCCCCTCCCTTTGGGAGGTGAGGGCTGGGGAGGGACTCAGTGACTAAGTTTTGTTGTCTGCATTTTTCTCCAGTTGTTAACAAAGCAGCCAAACCATCCCTGCCTTCCCTTCATCAGCTGCTTAGATCATTCCTCATGCTCAGAGTCCCTTTTCATCCATTCAGTGTCTGATCTAGGCCAGCCTTTCATTTACCTGTGTCTCATTTCCCATTGAGGAAGCCATTGCTGCAGGACAGGAAGGTGGAGGATTGTTGGATTGCTTATTGGTCTTGGAATCTTAAGAAAAAAAACCCAACCAAACATCGTCTGGCTCTGAGATTTCATTGGTTTAGGGAGCTTCTGGTAAGGAAACTCCCTCTGCCATTGCTCCATAGAGGAGCTGGGGAGCACTGGGACATTTAATGATGTGCTTAGAGTTGCCCAGTAGGTCAGAAGTGAGTCTTGAACTAGGTTAAAGGCGACTTGCTGTTCCCTGTACCCCAGTCCAGGCCTGCCTCTCCCCCTGCTGTAGACTATCACACCTTTCCTAGGAGAGGTTGGAGAGGCCAGGCTGTGTTCCTGCCCCGGGTATGGGGCTGAGGGCGTGGGGCAGATGGGACGGGTTTCTTATTGGCCCTGTTCGATTCTCCTCTTCCTGTTTCCTGCAGAGGAGATCTTGCCAGCCTGGAGCTGTCAGGCCCAGCTTTGCTTTGGCAGCACTGCTGTGCACACGCTGGTGGGAGAGGGGATGTGTTTATCACTTTTCCTGGAGATTATCTGTTTAAGCACTTCTCTGACAGTTACAATAACAAGGGCAGTGTGCTGTGTTTCCCAGCAGAAGGACACTCACTGTTGAAAGATGTATAGCACTAATTAGAAATACATAACATCCGGCCACATGGCAGCCTTCTCCTGGCCCCTCCATTTCCTGATTTCATACAACTTTGACGACAGTTGGTTTATGTTTTCCATGAATATAATGTTCTCAGAAAAACGGGTCTCCTGTTACCCAGGAGTGAGATGCTCATCCCCTTTGCAGGTAGCATGTTGGCCCCAGCAAGCCATGGAGTGATGATCACCTGCCCTTCTCAGAGGACGTGGGAAGAAGCAGAACTGAACTGACACCTCAGGTGACTTCCTTCTAGGAAGGGAGTGTTTCCTCCCCTTCTTTTTAGCCAAGTCCATCCCCTCTGACTCTGGAAAAAGGCTAGTTTTGGAAATAAGGGGAAAGGCCACTGAGCAGTGTTAATGAGTTCCTCAGCTCTGGGTCAGGCTGCTGCTACCTGAAATAATGCCAGAGGAACTCCTGCAAATACCAAGGCCAACGGTGCCTCATCTTCCCACTCCTGTACACGGCCTCCTCTCCCTGGAGGCCAGTCCAGTTCTGTTTCAGTCAGGAAGGTAGACTAGGTGAGTGTTCTCTAGTTTGATGTCAGGTCTTTGATTCCTTCCAAGGGCCTGGGAATAAGACTGTTTGCACACATGGCTACTAAGAGTTCCTTTTGGGGAGGAGGGCTTCCTATAGCCCCTGCTCCCAGCCTGCCACAGAGTGATTAATAATATGGTGATATGCCCTGTTTCATTTGTCTTCTTGATTGAATCGTCACCATTTCTCAAAGGTTAGAAAGGAGCAAGCCCTTCACAGCCCTCTCTCTCCAGCATCATGGGATGTGGGTCCTTTGCACGTTGGGATGCAGCCATCCTAAACTTCTTTCTGCCCCTTCTCATCTGCCATGCCTGGCATGTGCTCCGTGAAGCTGCCTCCTCCAGCACCTGAAGCCTTTCCTCATGCCTTCATTCCACCCACTCTGTATTTCTTTCTGCCTCTTTGCTCTGGCCCCTGTGTGCCCTCTCGTTAGAATGTCAAGTGACGGTTGGTATGTTCTGTTCTTTGCATCCTCGGCACAGTGCCTGGCAGACAGTAGGCACTTCCTGAGTACCAGCTGATTGGTCAGGGAGCTGAAGCCTCCCATGCATCTTGTCTTCCCCTACCAGAATGTCAACTCTTTGGAAGCAGGGACTGTCTTGCTCTTCACTTTCTATCCCTAGCACTTAGCATAGTGCTTTGTTCATAGTGAGTGCTTATTAGATGTTTTCTAATTCATCCATCCATCCATTCATTCATTTTGAATAGAAGGCACTCTAGGTCACATATCCAATTAAGGGAAAAGCCAGGACTAGAAACCATATTCTTAGTGAGCTATGTGACCCACCTGAGTTCAATCAGAATGGAGTTTTCTGATGTGTACATACTAGGCACAAAGCAGAGAGATGTGAGGGGGTCCAGGTTCCCTTTCTAAGCACATAGAAGGGCCCAGACACAAGAAGAGGGGAGAGAGCTGCTGTCAAGGGTGCAGTAGACATGAAGCATGTTAAACCATCCCTGGGCCAAGGCAGGACTGCTCTTTCTGCTTCTCCCCATTTCTCACTGGCAAAGCCTAAGTAAATAAGGCCCAAGTGCAGTGGCTGCCATGATGGGAAACTGTAAGTCCCATCACTGGCCCTTTGCTATCAAGTGGTGACAAGCCCTATTCACTCCTGCTTTGAGCCACGGCATCAGCTTAAAGGAGGAATCTGTTGAGTCTGGCTTCCAGGCCCAGAGCTGCCATTTGTCATGAAGCAGAAATGGGCCTGGTGACAAGAAACCTTCCATTGCCACCACATTTCTTCACCCCAGTAGATGAAAGGGTCTGCACAAGGACCTGCCCTGTGGTCCTCTGAGCTGTAGCTACCTCTGAAGCCAGGGGCTCCTTCATCCTTTACCCATTCCTTACACATCCAGCTAGTCCGAATATCATATGCCTTCCTGGTGAGAAAGAATTGGAGGGGAAAGGGAGCCTTCAGAGGCTCAGGACTCCATTTGTTCTCTCCCAACTTTTGTCTCGTTTGTCTGAGTCTGTTTGTCTCCTTCAGGCCTCGTGGCCTGTCTGAGAAAGGCTAGCCGGCTGGTAGACTTTGGCAAGAGCCTGCTCTCTGGCAATGTGGCAACCCACAGGAAGGGGTGGAGGACAGAAGCAGGCCTTTTACCCTGGGATTGCTTTTGCAGTGTTTCCATCCATCTTGTTCCCTGACCTTCCTTTGTGGGCCCCACCCCCACCCCTACCAAGTTGGTCTTTGGATATCAATATTGGCTCTCTGTTGGAACAACTGGTGGCGCGTTGGCTCCAGAATAGAGCGCTGGACCTGGAGTCAGGAAGACCTGAGTTGAGAATCTGACCTCAGTTCCTTACTAGCTGTGTAACCCCAGGCAAGTCACTTAACCCTCTTTGCCTCAGTTTCCTCATCTGTCAAATGAACTGGAGAAGGAAATCAAGTAAAATGACTGAATAACAGCATTATGTCTCAGTGACCAGGATAGACTGCGTTCTCTGACTTGAAATATTTGGGTAGCTACAGTGGTTATATCACAGCTATGGCCTCGGGAGAGCTATACCCACATTGAAAAACTGACTGTTGGCCATTGACTAAGCAAGAACTCTGTGCTTCCTGCTTTCCTAAAATGAAGGAAGCCCCTTCAGAGGCTCCATCATCCCCACCCTGCTCTCTTACTAAGGCTATCTTGGTATCGCTTCCTATTTCCTGAGGCTGGAATCCAGGTGGTCCCTGCTTTCTAGGCTAGTTAGTGATGAAGGCAGGAGCCCAGACTGGATGCATGAAAACATTGCCCTCTATTCAGGCCCAGTGACATGCAGCTGAGCTCCCAAAGCCCATCCCATTAAGGCCTAGCAGGAAGCATGCCTTTCCCTGTGGTCCTAGTTCACAGAGCCCTCCTCTCCTTTCTCCATCTCCTGAGAAAGCACTCAGAGCTCCATGTCAGTGGGTCTCCAGAAGCCCTTCACCTTACCTCTCCTACAGCCTGCTCCCTGCCACTCCCAGAGCCCTCAGAAGTGGTTTGGACTTGGCTATGGCTGCTCAGATCAGATCTGCTTCCATAGGTAGGAGATAGAGGAGGGTCTCAGTAAGAGTAATTGTGGTTGTGTGGCCTCTCCCTGAATAACTGCTTCAGTTAAGCTCCCTTGATAAACTGTTGTGTGACCAATGCATTGACGAGAGTCGTCTCCCCTTGTCTGTTTAGGTGGTAATGCCAGTGAGGATGGAGTTTGAATCTGTAGCTGATATACAGCTAATTCTCCCTTGAGTACTTAGATTTTAAATTTTTTCTTCCATGCCATATAAGAGCTGGGCCAGCTGCTGCCAGGTTACAGGTCTGGCACCTGGCTGATTTTTGTATGCACTGTGTGGCTCCTTCCTGAAAGGTAAAGTTTGAGGCCTCTTCATTGATCACCAGGAACACAGAGGTATCTAAGCAGAGTTGGAATTGGAGGTACTTACAAGTGTTTGGGGGTCAAATACTCCCCCACCCCAACAGAATAACTCTGGCTGTCAGACAGGCCTGCCTCCTTTCACTGACCTGAGTTTGGAGTTGAGGTTTGGAAAAGAGAATGGGGGCTTATAATCCGAAGCCAGGCTTACATGTTTGGTCTTAGGAGAAGGAATGAAAGAACCCAAGTTACTGTGGGAATCTGTCATCTGTGTCTTGAGGGACAGCACCCCTAATGAAAGGACAGTGGGGGAAGAAAGGCTCAGACAAGAAGCATCTGGTGACCTAGGAAGGAGATCTCCCCTCAATCCCCCCCATCTCAGTCGGTACTCCTTGATTGCTTGTTACTACGGCCTCTCAGAAGCAGGAGCCAGCCTTGGGATGCTTTAGGCCCAGACCCAGCCAGAGCAGCTGAGTGAGATGGGTAAAGCCTGATTGGCCCCTGTCTCATGTGGGTGAGTAGAGATGGTGGAGTGGCAGGAGCCAAGATGCTGATGCTATATCACTTGTCTTTCCTTAGATTGCTTCTCAGAGGAATGCCGCTCAGTGATCCAGGAACAAGCTACGGCTCTGGGCTTGGCCATGTTCTCCCTGTTGGTGCGGCGCTGCACCTGCTTGCTAAAGGAATCTGCTAAAGGTATGCAGATGAGGGCCCCCCAGCTGGTCCAGGCCCTGGCCCAGACAGGCACCAGAGCCCTCCTTCCCTTTTGTCTTCGTATTTCTTTCCTCCTCACAGATTTCTCCATCCACCTTTTATCCTCATCCTGTCCTTTCTGCTGTCTCCTTCCCTTCTCAACCCTTTAGGGATTAGTATTTGGGCTTTTGCTGCTAAGCAGGTAACCTAGAATTCTTTGAATGCTGAAATATGTTCCCTTTTTGCCCATAATTGGTATTGATTTCCAAATGTTCATTTATTCACTTTAGGTATTGAAAGTAACCTCCCAGGCTCTTACTTCTTGTTCAATACATTATGAGTGCTTTAGGTGCCTTAGCCCAGGAATCTTGGATTCACTAGGCAAGGCTACAGGTACATCTATCTCTGGGGAGGGGGAGGATTCCATGTCCTTTTAAGTTGAACCTAGGACAATGCTAGGCCTCCCTTACTGGTCTGCTGCAGGTGTCTTTTAAGGATGGCTGGAGGTAACTTATTTCCTTCCATTCTGGATCAGGTTGGTAAGTGGTATCCCTCTAGGTCAGTTTCCTAAACCTTTCTGCAGTGTTCAAGAGGAAGGAGCAGGTGTTCTGGGCCAGAAGTTAAGGCAGAGGCTCATGCCTAGCTACACTATCCTTGGTCATAAAGGAGGCAGGGGGAGTTCTCAGAAATGGGCGGGGGGGGGGGACGCCTGGTGCACTGGTTCTTTCTCTGTCCTGCTTTTCAGAATCCTCTTAGGTGCTGGTGGTTTTCCATCGCCTGCAGGCCCAGCTGCCCTGTGGACTTGGTCTCCCTCCCCTAAGAACTTGCTGCCATCCCAGCGCCCCAAGCCCCACCTGGGGCCACAGCAACATAGGCCAAGCTCTCACCCTTTGCCTCTGCAGCTCACCCGTCCTCCCATGAGGACGAGGACGACCAGGATGATATCAAGGTGTCAGCCTTCCTCCCAGACCTGAAAGAATTACTGCCTAGTGTGAAAGTCTGGTCAGACTGGATGCTTGGTTATCCGGATACCTGGAACCCTCCACCCACATCCCTCGATCTGCCCACACAGTGAGTACATCTACCCGCTCCCCGGCACTGCTGCCTCTTGCCCCATTTCCCTGCTCTCTCTGCTCCCTCCTCTAGGATTCACTCTTGCCTTTCCCTTAATGCCCTTGTTTTCCTGGCTTTGGTTGAGTTTCCACCTCAGGACTGTTCCCACTCCACCTCTCTCATTCTCCTTTCTGAGCTGCATTCTCTCGTGGTGATGCCCCCTGACTTTTTCTGGAGCCCATTAGACTGAGCGGATGCCTGGGCCCCTATCTGGGGTGACTTGTTTCAGCTGCTTTCTTCTTTGCGTGGACTGCACGAGGATTTCAGCTGCTGCTGAGGGAGCATTCTGCTGGGCTCCTTGTCTCTGGCTACAGTTCGGGGCTGGCCATTTTCTCACAGGCTTGTGAAAGATCGACATCGAGAGAATCTTCAGGAGACACTCCTGCCCAGCATAACTTGAGCTGTCTGTGTGGAATCCCTGGCCTGAGACGTCCCCCTGAACCCTGCCCTTCGTACCCTTGCCTTCTACAGCAATGGGCTTCACTCTCCCCCCGGCTCTCAGCATCCCTCCTGAAAGTTCTCTGCCGGCTGCCAGGATGCGTTCCAGGCGGGGGCTGGGACTACAACAAAGGAGCTGACAGTTCTGGCTGGGCCGTAGCTGGCTTCCCAGCAGCACTCCCCAAAGGGTTAACGTTTTTTGTCTCAGATGTTTCAGGCCGTTAATCTATAATGCGGACTAGGCAATTTGCTCAGTTTTGGAAAGAAAAGTACAAGGAAGGGCCAAGATCTCCAAGTGTCTGAAGCTGATGCTGAGCATGCGCTGCTATCCTTCCCTCCCCTCTGGGGCCTGTAGCCTCTCCTGGGCTGCCAGGAGGTCAGGCCTATAAGTACTGTTCCCCCAGGCACAGTACACACATCCCCATCCACATCCACCAGGGCCTAGGGCCATCAGGCCTGTTCCTCTCCTCTTTTACTGCTTGCCTCCCTCATTCCCTCCCTCCAGTTGGCTTTTGTTTGGCTGAGGAAATGGAAAGCTCACACAGGAAATGCTGGGCCTCATTTGCTCGGGGTGCAGAGTCTGTTTTCTGTTTGGATGCTGCAGTCCATGGCCCGCTGCCGGCTTGTGTGAGCTGCTGCCCATCTTTGGGCAATGGCTCAAACTGCAGCCAGGCACGTGGTCCTGGCCATAGCCACCCCCCGGCCCGCCAGCTTCCTGGGCCGCCGAGAATTGAAGTGGGGCGGGGCTCAGCTCTTGGGCTGAGTCTGCCCAGCCCTCTTGGGTCTTTCTCTTTCCCCCACTGGGAGAGCAGATCTGATCAGGCAACTGCTTAGACCCATGTTGCCCAAGAGACAAGCCCCTGTAACCCTGGGCATCCCATCTCTCTCCTGTGGGCAGACCAAGCTAGAGAGAGGTCACTGGGTTGTGGGAAACTCAAGTCCTTCTTTGTACTTAAAACATCTTTCTGCCTCTTCCCTGTTAGTAAGTCCAGCTGGCAGAGACACAAGGGTGCCAGATCATGGTGAAGTGCCTCTCTGGAGTGCCGCTAAGCAGCCTCATCTTCTGTGGGCCTCGAGGGGACAGAATGGACCTGGGTTGGATGGTACCAGTCACCAGGCTTAGCTTATCCCCACCCTGAGTTGTGGCCCATCCCTACCCAGGCAAGAAGTGGGCAGCTCAAAAAGCAGCTCTGCTTCCCTATCTCAGGACTTCAGGGAGCTGCCTATTTATTGTACACAGCAAGCATTTCATTTGAAAAGGTGCTAAAGGTCTCACAGTTTTACCCAACAAACCTAGCTGCAGCTTACCCTTTTCTCCTGAGTTGCAAGGGATTGATCTCTTTAGGTAGCAAAGCCGAAGTCTCGATTCCCTAGTTTTTTCAACTGTATTGGCATTCTCATAGGAACAGGAAATGACCGTCTCTCATCATCATTCTTTTTCATACTTTTATTCTTTTCTTTGCATCCTTGTTGGCCTCCCTCCCGTCCCTGAGGTGGCATGAATTGCAGCTTCTTGTCCCTCTTGACAGTGTTTTTCTTAATGTATGCTTCAGTGACACACTTTGTCCTTCATTTTCATCCTTTTCTGTCTGTATTTGGGTCTTGCTGTCTCATCTTTGGTAGGTGTGAAATGACAAAAAAACCACCACAATTTTTGTCTTTACTTTTCAGTGAAATTGCCTATTCGATCCCATTCACCTCTTTAGATCCCTCCTTGGCTACTTTGTATGCTTGCTGGTCCTGGCTAGGACCTCACTAACTAATAACCCCTTGCTGGTTCATGCCTTTTGACCTACTAAGACACAGATTGGAATTTGGCCACTTAGAGATCAGTAGGTAGAATCTGAGGGGCTTTCTTAAAAGCCCATGTTAGGATGACACCTCCTCTCACTTCCCTCCCTGGAGATGCTGGCTCCCTTGTTGCCAAGTTGTTTTAGAAATTGTTAGCAGCATGGTGTTATAAGGACTTGAAGATGTGGGTCAATTGGTAATCCTTTGTAGAAAGTTATTGTAGCCTATGGGATCTTTGTTCTTCAGATATTTCAGAGCAGCAGCCCCACAGACTGGAGGGTTGCTCCACTTTCTGAAGTCAAAGCTTCTTCCTCTGTCCTTCCCTGCCAGGTCTTCTGGTAGGAAGAAAAGGCTGGCACTCCCACTTTGCCAAGTGAGCAAATGGAAAGTTGTGAGAGGCAGCCCTGAGTAATGGCAGAGAAGAGTTAACGACTTCCAAGCTCTCAAGCAGGGGGACCCATTCCATCCCAGAACCTCAGAAGAAGTCAGACCAGTGGGACAGCTCACCTCCCTCTGTGGCCTTGAGTCCAGCCAAACCCTCCTTCGTCTTGATCTCTGGTTCTCAGTAAGTGAAAGAGTCAGGGGACTTTGAGAATGTCCAAACTCAGCCCAGCTGTGGCAGTTGGTTTATTGCTTTCAGCTGGTACTTGAACCCAGGTCCTGGTCTTGGAGTCTTTCCCAGGTTTAATCCCCAGAGCTTTCTCTGCAGCTGTATGACACTGCGCTGACCCCGAATGAGGATAGGAAAATAGAACCAGTGCCAAGCCAGAGTCTCTTTTTCATTTGGAGTCTGGCTGTCTGCCCATGACCAGGGTTACATAATGGGAAACATAGCTGGGGCTCTGGAGAGCCCGCGTTTCACCAGGCTGCCCAGACCTTCGCGTTCTGATGCTATATATCTTCCTAATTGTAACTCAGATACATTTATCACACTGTTGGATTCAAGTCCCCTTAAATTTAAAAAAATAAAAATAAAAATTCCTGGCCTTTCTGCTTTTCCATGGCTTGCAGATAAAGTTGCAAAGCATTCTGGGAGAAGGTGTATGAGGAGGCCAGGAGCTGGGAAACTGTCATGCTGGGCTGGGGTAGAGAGAGTGTTGGGAGAAGGAGGATTCAGGGAGGGAGCCCCTGCTTCTAGGAAATCAGGTGTCAAGCTCATTGCATTGATGCATTGACTTCCTGGGACCACAAGTCATGGAGAGTGTGCCTGCTCACCCAGACAGCCAGCTGAGATTGAGACGGCTTAGCTGAGCTACATACCATACACATGGATATGAGTTTACACACATACACTAGGACAATTCTTCCCTAAGAGAGACCCATCAAGGATGCCAGGGCCTGAGAAGGCATTTGGGGAGGTCATCAAGTAACCACCCATCAGCACTTCCCTCAAGGAAGTGTTGGTGACTGTGGGAAGCCCCTTTGCTGCCCTGGCTCCCCACCCAGTCTCCTGGGCTCCACATTGGGGCGTCAGTAGAGCAGCCTGGCACCAGGGGTTCCTCTTCCTCAGAATGCTAAGTAAGGAGACATGAGAGGAAACTCCTCCCCTCTCCATTCCCCCAGTTCTTCCCAAGAACTTCTTGTGAGAGGAGGGGGCATTGGCCTCTCTCTTCAGTCTGACCCCAGCAGGGTATAGATGACCCCAGGGGAAGGACTTCCCAGCTCCAGACTCAGGTTATTTGGGTCCAACATGTGCTTAACCATGAAGATGTATCAGAGTAATTGTAGTCATTGAAAGCTGGGAGAGGTAAGAACCATGAGAACACCCCCTGGGGGGTGGCCCCTGGCTCTGTTCCTGGGGCCATGGGGCACTGCTTTTTTCCCAAACACTCAGTGGTGATGGGTTTAACATACTAGAGGGATGTGACAGAGAATAAAGAGACTAGTGGCTCAGGGAAGCTGGAGCCCAGTAATTCTCTCACCTATGGATCTAAGAGCCTCAGAAAAGAGGGACTCTGATACCTGTGAAATTCTGAAGCCCACGATTTTGTGATTGGTTGACATCTCTGATTGGGGTCAGGGCCATGGGAGTTCCTCAGACTCCTACACTGTATATAGCTGGCAAAAGCTATATTTTTAGAGCAATGCTGGTTGACTGTTGACCATTTGAGGGGTTTGCCCTTTTGGGCAGTGTTGGTTTTATGTTGGCAGTTTGTGTCCTTATCAAGTCCAAAACTGATACGTTTTTACAAGTGGAAATAGACCACTAATTTCTTACAATTAAAAAAAAAAATCTATCACAGAGGAAAAAACTCTTGGCCCAGAAGTTAGCCTGTCTGCCTTCTCTTTAATTTAACTCGGGGAATAGTGTTTCCTTTTCCCATCATTGTGGCACCTGAGTGACATGCTTTCTCTACTTCTGAAGCCTTGAAAGAGAGATGCCAGGGGTGGCTAGGTGGCGCAGTGAGTAAGAGCACCGGCCTCGGAGTTGGGATGACCCGAGATCGAATCCGGCCTCAGAAAATGAGCACCCACACATAAATAATGACTAGCCATGTAACCTTGAGCAAGTTACTTAACCCCAGTTGCTTCCAAAAAAAAAAAAAAGAAAGAAAGAGAGAGAGATGCCAGCACAACTAAGTGTAGGGAGGCCTTCTGACCACTGGCTCTTGTTTCCATTCTGAGATGTGCCTTCTAATTCTTCTTCTAGATTGCTCTTCATTCTGTCCTTGCTGTACCTGCAAGCCTCCTGCTGTTCCTTTTGCAACCTGGTTCTCAGGTAGCCTTTTGGAAGGTTCTGAGTACAAGAATTTCCATTTTTCCCGTACCTGGGACCTTGTGCCTCTCCTCTCCATGCTTTTAGCCTGTGAGGTTTTCTTTTTTTCCTCTCTCCAAGCTTCTCTCTGCCTGGGTCCTGTGCTGGCTCAGCCATATTTCCAGCTCTCCTCACCCCAGGAACCAAAAGACCCAACTCGTTTCCCATCTGTATTACTTCTCTGATCTTCTATGGCTCTGAAACACAATGCAGGGCTTCTTCTCACTCAGCTCTTTCCGGGTTTGTTCTGCAGCTGTGGAGTTTGAATGTTAGTGTTTAAACAAGCTGGTATTACACAGGAAATGGCCACCTCCACAGGCCCCTGCAGGCTTGTAACATGGGGTCATTGTGCTTCATATTAATCACCAGTCAAAATGGTGGTGTGTGTGTGAGTGCTCAGCACTACCTTGGGCTTACCAGAAAGATGAACAGAACTCTGGGAGAGCAGAGGCTCCTTTGAGCATTCCCTTCCCCCATGCAGTGCCCTGTCCAAGGTGCGGCCTTGAGTAAGGTCCTGCCTGCTCACCTATAGAACTGGCAGAACTTTCACTCTCTGTTCAAGAAGGTGATTGTATCTTACTACTGTATCACAGTAATAAGACTCACACCTTATTATTACAAAGCATTTTGTACAGGATAACTTAGGTTAGAAACACCCACACATACACCCCCAAAATAGAAAAGCCCCCCAGAGTCCAAGGTCTCTCAGTGCCTTTGACTAAAGCTGCTTTTCTGATTACTCTTTGCAGAACTAACCTCAGCCCGAAGGGTTAATCTGATCCCGGAGTCAATATCCCCCAAACAACAAGCCCAGAGCTATGTTGGTCCATTTGTGTGAAATGTGTTTCCCCAATCACCCAGGCTGGGCTGGGCTGCATTGTATCGGCCGGCAGCTGCTCTGCACTCAGACTGACAGCTACATTAAACCCTGGAATTCTGAGGCAATAAAAAGTAAATTAACTCTTATTTTTTTCCTGTCCTGGTGGAGTAAGTGAATGTGTGTCTGTGGGGAGGTGATCAAGCCCTGGTTCTGAGTGTGTGCTTGGCCTCTGCCTCCTGAGTTGGAGCCTGGTGCTCTGGCTCCAGGGGGGAGCCCACTGTCTTGCTCTGTGGTGTGTGCCCCTTGGGTGGGCTGCTGGGCCACTCTTGGAATCATGGACTTGGAGCTAACAGCCATGTCAAGGGCCATCCATTACATTTTCTGTGTAAACAGGAGCTCATCCCTAACAACACAACACCCCAAACAAGGGACTTGGGGGAGGGTGCCTGCTCTGGAACCCCACAGCATCCTGGGAGTTCTGCTCCCACTTATGGGCATCAAGGACTCCAGAAGGTGCCAGAGGAGAAGTCTGTTACTCTTTGTGCCAACCCCAATGGCTGATTTGAAATCTGACCCTTCAGCTTATGCCCAGCATCCCAGTTCTCCTTCCTGGTGTTGGATGGCAGTGGCAGTCTGATCCTACCTCCACCTGAATACAGCCACCCTGTTGGCCCTAAAGTCCTTTTCTTCTCTGTACCAAACGTCACCGTTTCCTTCTGATGGTGTAGTTTTGACCATCCCACCCTCTGGCTTTACTTTCTCTGCATGCCCTCCAGTTGGTTACCCTTTCTACAGTCTAGCACCCAGAGTGAGCTCTGGCCAAAGCAGGGTCATCAGCCCTTCTGCCGCCCTCATTCTGGACACTGAGCTTCACTTCTCAGTCAGGCAGCCTGCTTCCATGGTGACTTTGGCTACTGTGTGATTTGTGTTGAGCTTGTTTGTGGGCCCCTGGAACCCCCAGGGCTTTTTGACACAGAATGTTGTCTGGCTGTGTCCCTTTGAGCTGGTGACATCCTGAAGTTGATGTTTAGAGTCCAAGCGCAGTCTTTCGCATTTATGTTTGTTAAATTCGATCTTCTCAGACCCAGTCCATCTTTTTAGTCTGTCAGTCAGGTTAGTCTTTTTGGATCCTGGTTCTGTCATCTGTGTTATCACCTGCAGATATCATAAGTATGACATCTGTCTTTTCTCACTGGCTCCACCCACAGGCATTGCCAATCTGCATGGATTGGAGAGCCCAATAGCACTTAGGTTAGTTTTCAGGAAGTAGATCTGCAAGTGGGGAGAGAAAGGTGACATACCCTGGCTAAGAAGAAAAAAAGTGAGAATAGAGTTGAGATCTGAGCTGGGGAATTCATTGAGTGAATATGAAAGTAAATACCAGATGCTGGCATGTTGCTCTGGGGAGGCAGACAGCAATAGGACCTTGGTGGGAAGCTCTTCTCCACCCCATCCTAGGAGTATGGGGGTGTGGGGGTAGAGAAGCAACATGCAGAGAGAAAATGACAGCTGTAAAGTAGGTGCAGAATCATTTCTGGGAGCTCAGGAAAGGGCCTCAAGGAACAAGTGGGGCTTGAACAGAGTCCTGAGGGAAGGCAGAGTTTCTATCTAAAAGTTGGTGAAAAGGAGGGGAAAGAATGCTAGACATCAAGCCTAGATGGCCTTAAATCATGGTGGAGAAGCACCAAGTGGCCCTCTTTTGTCTGGACTAGAGAGGACGAATACCGTGAAATGAGCCTAGAGCAGGAGGCTGGCACTAGGTTGTCCTGGTGAAGAGAAGGGGCCTCTGAGGAGGGGAGGGACGTGGTGAGCCTGCACTCTTGGCGTGTCATGTTGGGAGCTCTGCGGAGGGTGGATGAGTGAAGGGAGAGGCCAGGAGCAAGGGACTACTTGGGCTGTTGCAGTCGTGCTGGTGAGAGGTGATGAAGGCTTCTGCGGGCATTGTGCTTGGGGGTGAGTGCAAGTGAGCCACCAAAAGAAAGTGACCAATCAGAACCAAAGATGTCAGGCACAAGTGACCCATCACCTGCCCCCTCGTGGGGCTCTGTCTAGAGACCTTTAGTCTGTCAGCCCTTTTGCACTGGAGTGAGAGCCCTTGGCTTGCCATCTTCTCCTGGTACTGGACTCTTGAGTTGTTCCCATCTCACAGTGACATTGGTGGGAAGCTCTTCTCCACCCCATCCTAGGAGTCAGCTTTAAGGTTTTGGCACTGGGTGGGTGGTAATGGGTGAAAGTCAGGCATGGGCATGGGTCCCAGGCAGGGGCCAGTAATCCCTGGGAGGAGTCCGTTTTGGTTTATCTGAGCCCCGGGCAGGGGAACATAGTAATGGAAACCAGATGGTACCACAGATTTCTGCATCTTGGGTCTAAGATGGTGGGGCTTAGAGCATGAGAGGGGAATGTGGGCCTCCCACCAGGCCAGCTCCTGGTGGTGATTCTCTGTTGCCTCCTTCTGGCAGGGGATGCTTCATGCCCTACATCCATCTCCCAGTATGCCTGACTAATGCAGCCCTATCCTGTACACACCCAGCTGCAACCCCAAGGCCTGGAGTTCAACTAGAAGACTTTTCACCTTCTTACTTCCCTCGTCTTTCCTGTTTGTTTATTTTCCAAATTGCTGCTCTGTGCCTGAACAGTCTTTTGACCAGGGCTTACCAGGGTTGTCTTTCTGGTCTTGGGCAGTGGGCTTAAGTGCTCGGCGGGGTACTGCAGAGGAAGGAGGAGGGGGTGGAGGAGCCTTCTGCGTCCCTGAGTGGCTCCCATGGGCAGTGCTAACCTCAGAGGCAGCCCTGATCAGCCCTATCACATCCGGTGCTTGTCTCTGCAGCCAGGACCAGAGGATAAACTATCAGAGCTGTGGCCCAGTGCATCATTCCTCTTATTATTTTCTTCTCTGCAGATAGGGGTCGTGGAAAGTTCAGTTCCTTTTAACCCTCAAAGCTCTGTTTATTCTACAGCTGGTAGCCCAAACGCCGTGTTTCCCATTACATCACAAAAGAGCTCGGACAGATCTCTGCACAGAAACGTGTTGCAACTGTTTATTTTTTTCCATATTTAAACATTTCTGACAGCCCAACCCAGCTGAGCCAAAAGATGGAGCTTTGTGAATGAATCTGGTTGTTGGTGTCTGCTGTTTGCCTCTCCCCTGTGTCTCTTCTCCCGGGTGTGTATTTGCCCAGGCACAGTATAGAGGCCGGTTACCTCTGCAGGACGTGTGTGTGGATTGGGGGCCGTCGTGTGATTAATGGGGCTGTGTCCGGCCTGGCTCCCAGGACGCTCTTGAAAACAAGATGTTTCATTTCACTGCATTTTCCTAGTATAGTTATTCCAGTAAATAAACCAGCATTGGTCTTGTCCACCTGGAGCCACTCGGGATATTCCACACCCACCCTCCTTGATCCCTTCCCCCTTCTCGGATCCTGCCCAACATGGTGGAGTCTTGGAGCTTGTCCTTTGCATGCCCTTTGTCTTACCCTGGTCTGAGGGTCCAGCATTGTGATGTTGCTCAGAGTTGAGGCCCCCACACCAAGCGTACAAGGGGCAGGGAGGGGTCTGAATACAACTTCCCCAGGGAAATTCCAGGTTGTAGCTTGTGCTGGTCATTCTCCTCTGCTCTGGTAATTACTGTTCACCTCTTGGGCTTAGCTGTGAAATCTTTGATGATGATAATTTTCCTTTATTTGAGTAGCATTCCAAGGACAGTGGGTCTGCTCTTCAGTGGCCTCTCTCAGCAGTCCTGGTTATCCCAAGGAGATCTGACTCACCTTACCTGAGTCTGCTGCAAGCCTTAGTTTGGCTTTTAGAGTCAGGCCTGGGGCAAGCAAGGCAGTGAACTCTTGCCTAGGCCATTATGTTTGTCCTTCCTTCTCAAAGAGGACCATGACATCAGGGAGTTGATGCCATGACTTGCAAGTGACTTGGATTTAAGTGAGGCAGGGCTGTGTGAGGTCACCAGCCTCACTCTCTCCTCCAGAGCCATCTGGGTTCAATGGCCAGATGAAGATCAGGACAACCGGAGATTACCCAGGAAGCATAAGACATCGTAACAGCCTGAATCACAAAACGATTCACCAGATGAAAATGAACCCCTCCACTCACCACTGTTGCTGTGGAGCTTAAACTTGTAATGGCGAGACAATTCACAGGATTCTTCTTTAGGCCAAGCCGGTGTCTGATCATAAGCTCTTGTAGTTTTCTAAATGCTGGATACGTTATCTCATTTAATCCTTAAAGACCCTATTTAGTTATGTAATTAGGTAGGCTGGCCATTTTTTATAATTATTCCCCTAGAAACTAAGGATCCAGAGAGGTTTTGTGATTTGCCAAAATGAAAGTGACAGACCTAACATTAGTTAAGAAAGGGGGGGAGAGAAGGAAGGACACAAACATTTGTGAAGCACCTACTGTGTGCAAGGCATAAGTGCTAAGTGCTTTTTATAAACATTAATTATCGCATTTGATCCTCACAAGAAACATGGGAAGTGGGTGCTGTTATTATCTTCATTTTATAGTTGAAGAAACTGAGGCAAACAGAGCTTCAGTGACTTGGCCAGGGTCACGTTGCTAGGAAGTGTCTAAGGCCACATTTGAACTTGGGTCTTTCTGACTTCAGGCTCACTGCTTTGTGCGCTGTGGTGCCCCTAGGCCCTCCAGGGAATGAGCTAGACAGTCTGACGTTGATGTAAGGGTTTGCTTCTGTTTTAGTTTTTGCTGAATATATGTAAAAGACCTTGCTTTGGAAAAGAGATGAGGCCTAGACATCTTTTCTAGGAGTGACCTTGCTGGGCATTTCTATAGTTTGGAAAGAGGAAAGAGATTGCAAAAATACAGGTGGTAAAGGACTCATGTGACTCTTTACATTCTGTGTCTGAGTCTTCCATGTCTGTTGTGGGGGTGGGGGAGGGGAATAAGTCAGGCGCCATGGTGACGTGTCCATGTGGCATGCACTTGGCTGGGCCAGAGCTGGGGAATTGTGGGAGCTGCCTCAGGCACTGTGTGTCTCGAGTGTCTGAGTGAGTGTCCCAGGCACACTGTCTGCAGAGGCGACAGGGCCTACATGAGACAGCTGATCTTCTAAATTCCTTTTCCTCTCTGGTGGGGATTTAAAAGGCCCCTAACCAATTTTAGCTTTGAGTACATGGAAACACCCCCAGATTGCAGCCATGGGCTCAGCTTGGGATCCTGGCTTGCCTTGCAAGGTTTCCTGGCGGATGCCTGTGCTAGTGGAGGTTTGCAGAAGTCCCCTCCCTAGATGTGGGTGCAAAGAATGCTCCAGTTCATCCCACCTCAGAGCCACTCATTCCTTCTCCCCTCTTTCTCCCAGGGTCGCCGTGGATGTGTGGGCGACACTGGCTGATTTCTGTAACATACTGACAGCAGTGAATCAGTCGGAGGTACCATTGTACAAGGACCCGGACGATGACCTCACCCTTCTTATCCTGGAAGAGGATCGGCTGCTCTCAGGCTTCGTCCCCCTGCTGGCTGCCCCCCAAGACCCCTGCTACGTGGAGAAAACCTCGGACAAGGTCAGCACGAGGCCAAACATCCCCCCACTCCCACCCCTCCCCTTAATTCTCCAGACTTTTTTTATTCTTGGGAAGTTTTCTGTGCAAACGGAACATGATTAAGTCATTGAGAAGGGTGTTAAGGGAAAATATCGACCTTTTAGCCGCTGACATCCAGCTCTGTGTCATGAAAAAAAACCCTCTCGACTTCCTTTGGTGTGTGTGTGTGCTCGCTGGCATGTTGTATATACGATCATTTCCTCACTTGTTTAAATAGTGCAGCTTGTGTTGGCAATGCTCTCACTCAGCTCCAAATGGTTTGCATCATGCTTAAAGCACCCTCCTCCCTCCACCTCCTCCCTCCTCCTAGCCACAAAACTCGGCCCTAGGAAAGGAGCCAGGGCTTTCTTCCCTTCTCTAAAGAGGAGAGTGATAAATAGGTGACTAGAGAGAAGCAGACACCATGTGTTAACTTACAAAAGGCTTTTAGGAATATGGAGCATTCCCCACTGCCTGGTTTCTATTTTCCTTCCTTTAAGAATCACATTTTAACCTGAATTTTTTTCTTGTCTGTCTGTTTATAGAAAAACAAACCCCATTCCCTGTTGACACGGTGGGGACTGTGGGACTTGTGGCCTTGCTTCATCAGGGGAGTCCTTGGCCAGGTGGAGAGCAGGGCAGTGCTTCTCACTTCCTGTTCCCCACATAAGTTAATAGTCTGGAGAAGAGGCATCCTGATTTCTTGCCCCCTGGGAATAAAGAATTCTCCTCTGTGGGGGCTGGGTTTCCTATGTGAGTTGCAAGTTTTGCAGATTTGTCAGCAGTGTGTACCCCAGGGGAGAAACCTTTTAGCAGGAACCTGTAAGTGACTTCTTAGGAGAATACTTTCTGTATTTCAAAAATTCCTGATGTGAGGCAGAACTATGGATGTGTTGTGGCTACAGGCAGGCGCATTAAGAAAATGTACAGTGAAGGCAAGGGAATAAAAAAAATAATAGGAGACAAAAACCAAAATTTCTGATTCCAAAACTGCATACAGGGGAGCCTTTAATTCAGTGTTCAATGATGAGAACCCCAAATTAAAGAAACTTTGAGTTGAAGCATATTGGTGTAATGGAAAATGGGACATGGAAAGCTAATGGATAGTCATTTGGCCATCCAGAATCATGTTGAGTGTCAAGTTTAAAGGCCCCAGATGTGAATGTATTGGCCTCCATCCAATTAAAGATGAGACAAGCAAAATGTAGTCTACTAGTGGAAGATAGAATTGGGAAAATTTACCTTGTGCCTTACAAGAGAAGAAACTTAGGTTAGGGCTCCTCTTAAAGGTAATATAACCTGCCTTCTGCTTTCTTGAGCCAGCTTCTCTCCTTGCTGTATCAGGGAATAATGTGAAGGCCTTTAATGTGAGAAGAGTGAGGGTATTTGACTAACTATGAATGTACAAAGTTTAGAGAAGTTGAATCAGAATAAAAATAGCATAATCATCACCTGGGTCAGTGAAAACTTGCACTGCGCTTTCTTGATCAGGAAATGACCTTAATTGTGGAAGAAGATGCTTTTGAGGCACTGGTCATTGTGGTAATTGTGTTTCTGAGCTGGGAGTTAGAGAAACTCTGACCAACCACAGCCTTTCCTTTCATACAAACCGAATGTATGTCTATTCAACAGCCTTCCCAGCTTCAGTGCCAATCAAGGATCATAGCTGAGGTCCATACCCATAGCCTTGAATACCTCTGGAATTCAAAGCCTACACAGATGGAAGATATTAGGCAGAAGACCAAGAAAGTACATATAACTCCCCTTTGAAGGTCAAAATGGCAGAACAGAAAAACACCTGAGACAGAATTGAGGCGTAGGGGTGAAGGTGGGAGAACAGCTTTGTATCAGCACATACATACATACACACATACACAAGGGAACCTAAAGATGGAGACCCTAAAGGAAATCAGGGAGGGGGAGGGGGGAGAGAAGGATTTCCACAGAACCAATCAGCACCTTAATCGTAGGATCACAGCTTTAGAGATGGAAGAGAACCCCTTATTTTACAAGTGAGGAAATTGAGACCCAGAGAGGTTGAATGACTTGCCCAGGGTCACATAGGTAGGAAGCATTTGAGGCAGGATTTGAACCCAGGTCCTGTGATCATGTCTGATAATATATGCAAACTTCCCATAATCCCCCACCTCTGAAAAGAGGGTAAGGAAATCTTTTCTCTTCTCTTCTCTAGGGCCAAGCGTGGTCATTAAAATTAAACTGTTCAGTTTTGTTTTATTCTTTCCATATGCATTATTGTCGTGTGTGTGTGTGTGTGTGTGTGTGTGTGTGTGTGTGTGTGTGTACACCCCTATGTACATGTGCTGATAGTTTTCCTGATTCTGCTTGCTTTGCCTTGTATCAGTTCCTAGAAGCATTCCAGTGCTTTTCTGACTTGCTCGTATTCATCGCTTTTCAGTGATGTGGTAATATTCCATTACATTCACGTACCACAATCTGTTTAGTCTTTCCTTAGTCACTGAGCAGAAACTTTGCTTCTAGTTCTTTAGTTGTTGTTGCCATTGTTAACCAAGAGTTTCCTTTATTTTCTTTTTTTTAATTATATTTTTTCAGTCCTCAGAAATCCACCTTTTCACTTCCTGCCCTAATTGAGAATGAAAGAAAAACAAAACTGTTACAAACATATATAATCAAGCAAAACAAATTATCGTGTTTTCCATGTCCAAAAAAAAATCCATCTCACTCTTAATCCTTTTACTTCCCTTTTAGGAGGTAGGTAACGTGTTTCATCATGGGTCCTCTGGAATTGTGGTTAGTCATTATGCTGATAAGAGCATAATGTTCTTTCACAGTTGTTTTTTTGTTTTTTTAACCATATTCTCATCATTGTATAAATTTTTCTTCACTTTGCATCAGTTCACAGAAGTCTTCCAAGGTCTTTCTAAAAATTCCCATCATCATTTCTAACAGCACAATAGAATTCCATCATAGTAATAGGCCATAACTTGTCCAGCCATTCTCCAGTTGATGGACACCCCTTCTGATTCTCCTTCTTTCCCACCTCAAAAAAAGTTATAAATATTTTTATGCACCCTTAGTTAAAGTTTGTTTTGCTTAGGACTAATCCCTCCCTTAGTTTACCTTCCTTCTAATTGCCCTTCTCTCATCTCCCCTTTCCCTTCTATTTCCCTAATGAGTAAAATGTATTTCTGTACCCAGATATCTGTGTGTATGTGTGTGCATGTGTATGTGTGTGTATGTGTGTGCATGTGTATGCGTGTGTATGCGTGTGTGTGTGTGAGAGAGAGAGAGAGAATGAGAGAGAGAGAGAGAGAGAGAGAGAGAGAGAGAGAGAGAGAGAGAGAATATTCTTTCATCCTCTGAACAGGAGACAGTTTTCCTTCAAGCTTCCTTTCCCTGCCCTCCTGGTATATTCCTTTTCTCTTCTCTTTCTATTTTCTTAGGATCATCACAACATAACCAGTACATCTGTGACCCTGATGATGATACATGTATCATCTCCAGGTATAAGAATGTAAACAGTTTATCCTTGTTTAGTCCTTTATGATTGTTTGATCATGTTTACCTTTTTATGCTTCTCGAGTTCTGTGTTTGAACTTCAAAGTTTCTATGAAGCTCTGGTCTTTTCATCAGGAATGCTTGGAAGTTCTCTCTTTTATCCATTCTGTTTCATTCCATTTTTTCCCCTCTAGGATTATACTCAGTTTTTCTGCGTAAGTTATTCTTGACTGTTACCATGTCCTTCGCCTTCTAGAATATCACATTCCAAACTCTCCACTCCTTTATCGTGGTAGCTGCTAAATCATGTGCGTCCTAACTCTGCTTACTTAGTGCTTGAATTCTTTCTTTCTGGCTGCTTGCAGAATTTTTCCTTTGACCTAAAAGCTCAGGATTTGGACTGTAATTTTCCTGGGAATTTTCATTTTGGAATTTCTTTCAGGAAGTGACTGGAAGATCCTATTTCTGTTTTGCCCTCTTGTCTAAGAGGTCTGGATGCATTTCTTGAAATAGATTATCTAAGCTCTTTTTTCATCATAGTGTTCAGGTAGTCTGATGATTCTTTATAAAATACCATACATTTCTTATAATTTTCAGTCTTTTGACTTTGTTTTAATATTTCTTATTGTCTCATGAAGTCAGTGACTTTGGTCTCTTCTAATCTTCAGGGAGTTTGTTGCTTTGTTCTGGTTTTGTACATCTTGCACCAAGCTGCTAATTCAGTTTCCAATTCTTTCTTCCATAACTCTTATTTTTTTCCGATTTTTTCCCTCTAGAACTCTCATTTAATGTATAAAGACATTTAAAACTTCTTTTAAAGTTGAGTTTGTGTCGAGGTTGTATTTTTCTTTGAGACTTTTCCAATAAGTATCCTTGTCACCATAATAACTTTTTATGGTGGAATTTTTTTTTTTTTTTGCTTCCTCATCCTTCCAGCCTTCTTCCTGACTCTGGACTTGAACTTAGGGCTGGGCTCCATGCACTTCTGGAGGGAAGCCTGGACTGGTCTTATTGCTGCTTTCTTGGGATGTCAAATGCTATCTTATTCTAGGCCATGAGGGACAACTCAGACTAGGAACGTGCAAGTTTTCAGTGCTCCCAAAATGGTCTAGTCCAGGGCAGAGTAGATAATTGCTGCTCCCCTGGTCTGAATTCTGCAGCTTCCTAACTTGGGTTTGGATCTGATCAGTTTTAAATACTGCTGAACTCATCACTCACAACTAACTAGAAAACTGTACTGATTCAGAGTGACAGAACCACAGGCTTCCTTTTGGCCTAGGAATCCTGCCCTGGTTATTCCTCTGAAGGCTTCAGATGGGGCCAGAAGCTTGAACTGTGAACCTGGTCCACTCCTAGTTCCAAACCACACCACTGTTGCCTTTTCTGAACTCACTCCTCTCTTGGTATATTGCTTGGAGTCTTCCCTTGCTCCTTACCCCAAGTCTTCTAAGTGTGTTCTGAATCTGGGACCTGGAACCAAATCATGAGCAACACAGATGCCACTTAGCAAATGTTCACCTTTGGTTCTGGGACCATCTCCTGCCCCAATGCACAACCTTTCCTACCCTCTGGTGCTCTTCCATGTGCTCCTAGCTACATCTTATCTCTGTGGTCCACAGACTTCTTTCCTGTTGCTAACCTGTGGCTGGAAAAACCTCACTGGGATTTTGCTTTGGATTCACCTGTCAGGATTTGACCTGGTGCATTTTCCAGGTCTGTTTGGAGGCATTTGAGGGGTTGGAGTAGGCTGTACTGCTTCCTGCTGCTCTGCTATCCTGCCTCTACCTCCTCCAGGTCCTTTTTACCACATAACATATTACTGTGGATATTTGGTTGTATATTGGCATTTCCATCTTAGACCTCCTTGAAGTATGGGCTTGGCAGTAGGATATAAAGGGTATGTACATTTTGGTTACTTTGTAAGCTTTGTTCCAAGTTACTTGTTAGTTTCCCCACATAGTATATTGGGGGGGGGGGGGTATGTGTGTGTGTGTGTGTTTTCTTTTGGTTGGGTTTTTTGTTTTTGTTTTTGTTTTTTGTCTTTTTGAAGGAGGGAAGGCAGTTGGGGTTAAGTGACTTGCCCAGGGCAGCTAGTAAGTGTTAAGTGTCTGAGTTTATATTTGAACTCAGGTCCCACCTGACTCCAGAGCCAGTTCTCTATTCACTGCGCCACCTAGCTGCCCCTACATAGTATATTGTTGTGCCTGGTTTTTTGAAATCCCAAGACATTAAATGTTCCCATCTTTTATTTCTTTGCCAGTTTGCTTTATGTGAGGTGAACTCAAGAGTTGGCTTGAATACATTTCTCTTATTATAGGGATTTGAAGCCATATTTCATCTAGTTGCCCAGAGTTCCTCTTCTGCCTTTAGAACTCTTTGTTCATATCCTTTGACTATTATCCACTGGGGAAGAGATCTTGGTCTTATGTATTTATTAATGTCCTATATATCTCGGTTGCCAGACCCTTCTCACAGATACTTAATGCAAAAGCTTTCCTGTTTCATATCATTGAAATGATTCATTTGATCTTTGCTTACCTGAATGGGTTGGGAGGTTTTTTTGGTGGTTCATAGGCCCCAACCTTTAGGTCCTCTGAGTGCCAGCTTGCTGGTCTTTCTTAGGCTTAAGGAACTGGAGCAGAGCATCCTGGGAGGAGATGAACCAACCAATACACTCCTGATAGTCTCCTTGACTTCCTGACTATAAATGTTGGTGTGAGCATTTTACTGAGAAGATTGGCTTGTGCATTTAGTCTTCAGCAACTTTTGCTCTTTGAATTTGGAATTTAAGAAGAAACACAGAGAAGGAAAAGGGTCCAGATTTTTAGGTTTTAGTGTGCAGTGTTGAGAAATGGGAAATACTCTAGTCAGTGCTATCCAATCTTTCTCTACAGAAGCCCAGGGTTAGGCACTTGAATGACTGCTTTGCTTCCAGCCTTGTTATATTCATTCATAGAATAAATACCTAGACAAGGATCATTTACTGTATTCAGAGCACTATGAGGGTAACAGAGATTTAGGAAACGTGATTCCTGCCCTCAAAGAACATGCTAAGGAGACAAGCAGGAAACCCATGGAAAGCTAAATAGCATGAAACAGTATTTGATTATGTCTCCAAATAGGAGATGTTGAGAATAAGCAAAGATCTCTCTGAGTTAAGAGTAGACAAAGACATCATGGGTATGGGCTGGGCCTCATTGGATGGGCAAGTTTTAGATGGGCAGAGAGAAAGGGCATCCTCTGTTCAGGCTGAGAAATAAACAGAGGCACAAGATGTGTTTGTGAGATGAGTAGACCAGCCTGGGGACAGCAAAGGGTGAATGTTAGGATCAGTGAAAGATAATGATGGAAAGGTCATTTTGTGCCATACTCTGAAGAGCTTTGAAGGCCACTGTTGAGGAACTTTTGTTCTTGGGCAGTAGGCTATCATTAAGGGTTTTGAGCAGGAAAGTGACAGAGGAAGCAGTGTCTTTAGTGAAGAGAACACTAGTCAGGAGACTGAGCCGAGTTCAAGTTGTAACTCTGTCATGCTGTGACTCCCTGTGTAATCTTAAATCAGTCATTTCCCTTTTAGGGACCCTGATTTCTCAACTGTGAGTAGAGGGGATTGAAGGAGATGTTTTCTAAAAGCCTGTGCACCTTGAGCATTCTTGAATAAAAGCAGTATTTAAGAAAAGTGAATTTAACAGTGAAATATAAGATGAGCAAAAGACAGGAGGTTATTGCCCTTATTGTAGAATAGGGGGATAAGGGACTGTGGTGTGCTTTTAGAGAAATGGAAAAGAAAAGAAGACTTGTTACTTGTTCCAGTGGTTCTGGCAGTGTACGAGTCACATAGTTCTTGGATGATTTTGGAACCCTGTTTTATCCTTACTCTTACTCTCCGATTTCTGGAATTCAGTGTGTTTGAGTACTGGAGTAACATGGTATTTGACTACAGACCAGCATAGATACCTGTAAATATCCCTACTTAAGACAATCAAGAAACAAGGGGATAGAGACCCAGGCCCTAACAGTACAAGTGCCCCCCCCCGCCCCCGCCAGACTCAGCTGGCTACCCTAACCATTCTTATTCTTACTCTGTGTTTTGCTCACTACCACATATGCACTGGTATTATCCATGATGTACCAGCCCTATGCACTTTACTGTCTCCTACAAATAATTTGGTAGAAGGATGAATATAGTCAGTGTGGGATACATTCCGCTTCAGCCCCTGTATGAATAAGGTGTATGCCTGTCCTCCCTTCTGCTTCTGGGCCTTGTCATACCCCATTCTCTCTACTATTGACAAGACTGAGAAACATTGGAAAGGAAACCTTGGCATAGGACATGGTTATTTGTTATTGTAGGGGAAAGAGGAAGTCAGAGATTACCAAGGCTACTAGCTTCTCAGGTTTTTCTTGATATCAGTGGATATGAGACTGCTTCTAACTGATGATACTAGAGTGGAAAATTTTTTCTAAAGCAGGAAGAAATAGTGTTTCTGCTTTGTTTAGTAGCCAGTGTGAGCATTTTTCCTACTGTACTGCTTGGCTACCAACAAATTTCTTCCCATGATTCTTCCTCAGGCCCATTCCTCCCTCATATTTGGTCAGTTTTTTTCTGGGTTGTTTGTTCATAGCCCATGGGGGTACAAGCAAACCTATTCTGAGCTAAATGTGCAGAATTGAGTTATCTCCTTTTCCCTTTTTGTTTCGCCTGATGAATCTTTGAACTCATGACACAGTTATGGTTAAATACATAGAGGCACCGGGCAACTATCCATCTTTCAGAGGCAAGGGATAATATAACTATGACATATTTTAAAAGATTACAAGAAAATCCACATACTTTGGAAAGCCTTCTCCTGGCCTGTGGTGTTTTAAATTGCCACAGTTTCCTTGTTCCCTTACTTTGATATCCTCTACCACTCCCACACCTCAAAAATTATAATCTCTTGTTTAATAAACATTTTTAATGTATATGCTTTTTTTAGAAATGATGAAAGCTCTTCTGCTTCCTCTACTCCTTCCAGATGTTGAGCTAATTTTTTTTTTTTAGAATTTCTGTTATCTCTTTGCTTAGGACAGGTCTTTTGAGCTGAATTGATCATTGGATACTAGATTTAGAACAAAGCAGTGACCATAAAGGCTCATCTTTTAGATGAGCAAAGTGAGGCCCGAGGAAGTGAAGTGATTTGCTAAAGGTCACATAGAAGGTAAGTATCAGAGATGGGGTATGATCTCTGATCCTGTGACTTCAGAGCCCATGTTCTTTCTCCTATACTTGAGAGTCTATGAGACATGTTGCTGTCACTGATCTTAGCTGACAGATTGAGATTTGTTCAAACTAAATATATGAAATCAGGTGATATCTAGTCTACCTGGCTCTGTCTTTTAATTTACCTGCTCAAAGTCTCCACCTCCCACTTATCAGGGTCTTTATAAATCAATCATACTTATATTTAATTGTTGCTACCTACTGAGCAAGGTTTCCCAACTCTTGTGTAATCTTCGATATTGTCTTCATTTTTATGGAAATCTTGGTTTCTCACTAGGACCTTGGGACCCTTGAAGAAGAAATGAGAATTTGAGAGTCTACCTACTAAGGCACATACAGGAACTATATTGTTATATCTATACAACTCTCAATACAGAAATAAAGACAAACCTGAATAATTAGATGTTAATTGCTCATGGTTGAGTCATGCCACTATAATAAAAATGATAATACTATCTAAGATAACTCACTTATTTAGTGAGTTATCATTAAAAAACTACCAAAAGATTATTTTGTACAATTATAAAAAATATATATGTATATATATGACAATTCATCTAGAAGAACCAAAGGTCAAAAATCTCAAGGCAAATTATGAAAAAAAAGTGGAATGGAAGTTGGCCTACTAATTCCAAATCTTAGACAAAACTACAAAGCAGTGATTATCAAAACTATTTAACGGCGGTTAAACATAAAGAAGTTGATTAGTGAAACAAACTAAATCCACAATATACAGAAGCAAATAAACCTAAAAGTATAATATTCAGTAAACCTGAAGACCCCACCAACTGGAGCAGGGCCCCACTTTTTGACAAAAACTTCTGGGAAAATTGGAAAACATTCTGGAAGAAATTAGGATTAGAACAACATCACCTACTGTATACCAGATAAATTCCAAATGAATACATGACTTAGATACGTGGACAAATTTGAGGGACAGAGAGGGGAATGTTTATCATAGGTATACAGGTAATGGAAGAGTCCATGACCAAAAAAAGGATAGGTAGGATTACAGAAGATAAAATAGATAATTTTCATTACATAAAATTGAAAAATTTGAAAACACAGCAAAATTAGGTAAAATTAGACTTCAGTTGGGGCAGCTAGGTGGCGCAGTGAGTAGAGCACTGGCTCTGGAGTCAGGAGGACCTGAGTTCGGATCCGGCCTCAGACACTTAATGCACAAACAAACTAACAAAAAAAACCTAGCCGTGTGACCTTGGACAAGTTACTTAACCCCAATTGCTCTCAAAAAAAAAAAAATTTAGATGTCAATAGACTGATGAAGAAATGTGCTTTCTACCTTCAGACAGAGAAGTGATAGACTCTGGGAAGAGTTAGATACATATTTTTTTAACATAAATATCTACATTTGTTTTGTTTGGGTAATGTTAATTTTTACAAGAATTATATTTCTTTACTGGGGTCAGGGAGGAGGAGAGCTTATGAGGGAAGATGAGAACATGTGATAAGAAAGAAGGGAAAGGAAAGGAAAAAGGACAGGAAGTCATAGAAACTTTGTTTAAAATGCTACTCGACCTGAAGGAAGTTCAAAGGGAAACATAGACCATCAGGAGAGCTTGGCAAGTGGCATACTAAATTTATTTACTTTTTTAAAAAGCAAGTTATATGTGATAGAGATTTAAATTTTTGCATGGAATCATTTATTTCTATTCTAAAAATATGGAAATGGTCTTTTTTATGTTCATTAAATTAAGAATAAAGCTCCTAATTAAAGAGGAAGTGGCATAGTTGAGGGAGGAAGTCATTGTAGCAAGTTTTACTGATAAAGGTCTGACATTCAGTATATTTAAGGAACTGATTCAGAGATATATAAATAAAAACCCATCCCCCATTGATAAATGGGCAAAAGATATTGAAGTTCTTAAGGGAAGAAATCCAAGCTATCAGTAGTCATATGAGAAATGTTCCAAATCACTAATAATTAGAGAAACACAATCTAAAGAAACCCTGAGGTTTTACCTTTTCCCCATCAGTTTGGCTAATAAGACAAAAAAGAAAAATGACAATTGTTGGATGGGCTGAGGAAAAACAGGCACACTAAATACAACGTTGGTGGAGTTGCCAATTGGTCTAGCCATTATGAAAAGTATTTTGGAATTTTACTCAAACGCTAAATAATATATATTCTTTGCTCTTTCAGTTCCCCTACTAGGCCTAGACTCCCAGAAAATTAAAGATAGAGGTAAAGGTTCCATATGAACAAAAATACGGCAGCTCTTTTTGTAATGGCAAATAACTGGCAACTAAGATGTTCATCAGTTGAGGAATGGATGAACAAATTTTGGCAAATGACTGTAATGAAATAGTCGTCCACCTTGAGAAATGATGAAAGGTATTGTGTCAGCACACCTGCAGAACTTAGATGAACTGATACAGAATGAAATAAGCAGAACTTTGAGAATAGCTTAGACATTACCAAAATTACAAAGAAAGACTATTTATGAATTCTCGTCAATACGGTAACCAACCACTATTCTGGAGGACCAGTGGCAAAGCATCTGCTTCCTCCTTCCCTCAAGGTGCAGAAGGAGGTAACCTTTGTTTAACTGGGTATATTTCATACAAATGCTTTCTTTTCAGTTGAGGAAAGAAGGGAGGGATTATTAGGGTGATCATGATGGGGGTTGAGTCAGACATTTTCAAAATGCACAAAAACAGACAGAAAAAAGTCAGGAGGAAAGAGAAAAGAACATGTTGCATTTGTTGTGTATTTAGAGAAGCAATTTATAGGTGGTACAAACGTGCGGCTGTATATGTAATCAGTCCTTTATTCTGTTCCATTTTGTATGTGGACACGCTCATCTATTTAAGTTAGGAATCTTTCATTTTAAAAAATGAGAAAGGATGGAAGAACAGAACAGGAAATGAGAGATTGTGCATAAGAGAAACATGTCTAGATTTAATTACCTGCTTCCCCTTTCTCCGAGTTATTTAATATTGTTCCCTAGATCCCAGAATATTCTAGGTTCAAAGACTCCTGAATGCTTCATCTGAAAGCCCTCTACTATCTTTTCTGCAATAACATCTTATAGTTTCTAGGGCATAGTCTTTTGTGAAGCTTAATGAGAACTTGGGTACCTCTTCTTAGTGTGCCCAGAATGAAGATGGTCATGGCAGAATTACCTCTGAGGTAAAATGAATGAAGATTGCTTGTCCTGGACTTAAGTGGTGTGTTTTGATATGAGTTCCTTTGGGGAAAAAGAGGTCCTTGGGTGGAAATGTGAACCTCAGAAGGGTCACATATAATCTGACTCTAATCCTACCCCATATCACCATGCTTCCTGCTCTTTTCACACATGCACTAGAGTGCCTGTGCTGTGGGAGTGGTCACAGAGTCTGATGTGCTCTGGGGCATCATGATCGCTTCTTCCCCAAACCCCTGCAGAATGGTCCCAAATTATGGGGCCCTTAGATTTGTCCCCAAAATTCAACATTTGGAATGAAAATTGTATGGGCTTGATAGCACAAAGGTAACTCGTCATGTAAAGCTTTTGTGATGTCCTGTCATTATGATTGGTATATGAGAATACAAACGTTGATCTGCCTGGGAATTGGTTTTAACTGCCTCTGTCGCACTAACTCTGGGGTGCCCAGACATAGTCATTCAAACTTCACTAATAGCAAATGCTGACCAGGCAAAAGATCTTGGTGAGTGTTTTGGTGTTTTTTCCCCAAACACATGCAAAACAACCTCTTAATTCCAGAGTGGTAACACAGTGAAAAACGTGGTTTGCATCTGTGCAGCAGAGAACTTTGCTGCAGGCTGGAATTGTGCAATGAGGGGCGGTTGAGCAACTCAGCGCCTTGGCCTCGGCCTTCCATGCTGGGCACTTGCACAGTGAGGGAGCTCCGGAGCAGCAGGAGCAGCAGGCGCAGGGCCCTTCCTTTTCCTTTCAGGAGTGCCTTTGGAGCTCGCTTTGCTTCTTCACTTGACTCCTCTCTCTTCTCTTTCTTTCTTTTTTCCTTTTGCATTTTTGTTCTCAAACGGAGAATGACAGTGTCCAGCCCTAGTCATTCGTGGCCTAGCAACTCTTAGAGGGGCAGGTTCTTCTAAGATGAGGGGAGGTCTTTGTTTTTGCAGAGAAGCTACACCCGTGTGTAGAGTGATCATTCTAGAGTCCGCATTCCCTGAGTCCTGGGTCCTAATTGGCAAACTTATTAATATGTGGGTTTTGTTTCCTTGTGTTTGGGTAGGTTTTTTGTTTGTTTGGGTTTTGGTTTGTTTTTTTGGGTTTTTTTTGTTTTTTTTTTAGTTTTCTTATGTTTTTATATTTAATGGTAACTAAGATGGTTGTAGGGATCAGTTGTTGTCAACCTAAAAAGCTGTGAAAGACTGCTGGCTAAGAGCACAGACAGAAGGCTGAGCCACACTGCGCTGAAACTAATGCTTCTCTCCAAGAAAATCAGATTCTGTTGGATCGACTGGGTTCTGCTCAGAAAGTCACTGAAGTGATACGTGTCCCACTAGCATCTGGCCATCCCCTTCCTTGCACTGCCCCTGGTTGGGTCTGGGCACCAGAGAAGCAAAAGTTAAGTGTATGGATTTCATGGCTCTATGTGTGAGTGTTTGTGGGGCAGGGAAGCTTCTAATGGAAAACATTTGTGTCTTTCTGAAAACAGTGAGGCCTGGTTATAGTCTGTCTGCTCTGTCTGTCAGTCTGTTCCCCACCAGCGCTAGTCATTGTTCTCCTGGGAGTCTCAGGCGTATTGTGGTTTCTTCTGCTCTTGCCAGAGTTTTTGTGTCACGGGTGGCCCCATGCTCAGTATGGAGTCAAGTTGTAACGGTGGTGACTAGTAGCTATGAAGGCTCCCAAGTCAACAGAATGGCTTTTAAGACTCCAGAGCAGAGAGGAAGGAGGGAGAAGGGTTTCTAGGCTAGCCTTTGGGAGCGACGTGTTTCGACACATAAGGACGCTTAAGTCTCTCCTTTTCTTGCTAACACAGCACAAACCCAGGGGCTCAGAGGCTAGAAACAAAGATTTGGTGCTTTATTCAGCTGTCATTTCTTTTCTCACTGTTCTGGGAGCGTTCTACCTTGATTCCCCAGCTCTTAGCTGACAGGCTCACGTCTGTTGGCTCCTTGGGACTATTGGGGTTCTTCTGCAGGGCAATGTCACGTCATCTCTGGGGCTCCTGGAACTTGACCCTCTTTCTTTCCCTTCAACCCTCTAAAATTTGCAGTTGTTCATCTTTTTTAGAAATAACCAACAGCCAGAGTCAAGGTAATAGCTGAGAGTTTTCTGGGTCCCTGAAAAGGCATAGCACCAATGTGGTTTTCACATTTTCAGGTTTTTGGCTGGTGAATAAGATGGAGGAGAAATGCTCCTTCCCCTGATAACCATCCATTCAGATGCAGGGTCAGGATCGAGTGGATTGAAACCAGACGGTGGATGATTAATACTTTTGCTTATAGAGCTGGACACCACAGCTTCCTCCATTTAAATGAAAAGACCCTTTCTCTCTATACATACATGTGCATGCATCTGTCCTCTTGGAAGGTGTGGGTTTTCACAGGGGTGCTGTGGTGCTAGCCTTTTTTTTTCTTTTAAAACCTTTGGAAGCTTCCTCATAAAAAGGCATTGGTGTACCCCAATAATATTTCCAGGAGGTCTTTGCTGTGGAGTTGAGATGTTTGTACGTAAACCTGAAATGGGAGAGGGAATTTGTTAATTCTACTAACCTGACTGCTAGCACAGTGCCCGATGCACTTATTAAATGTTCATTGCCTTGACAATTCACCAAGTTCTAGCTCTAATGTATGGCAGGCCGCCTCTCCTCTCACCTGCCCCCAGACCATCCCCTGGACCAGTTCCCTAGTCTGGACCCTGGACCTCGGGAAGCAAAGGGGAAACTTCCCTTGGCCTAATTGCTCAAAAGACCTGCCCTAAGCAAAGAGATAACAGAAATTTCTTTAAAAGAGTGAGGTTTTTTGGAAAGTTACTGAATTATCATTGAAAGGAGCAATGCTTAAAAGTGTGCATTATTATGATGAGCTCAGGAGCTTGATCTGTGTGCCTGGAGCTCTTTTAGTAACTCTCAGACAGCGACTGTGCTGGGACCAAAGGCTGCTATAATCCCCGTTTTTGCAAGAGGCCTTTCCTACCCCCAGCCTCCTATCTCCTTTGGGTCTCTCTGGAATGGACCTCTTTATTTACTTTCTGAGTGTGAGCTCCCTCAGGGCATGGGCCATGTGTTTTTGGGGTTGGGTTTTGTTTGTTTGGGGGTTTTTTGCTTTTTGGAGAAGGGAAACCAGGGCAGTTGGAGCTAAGTGACTTGCCCAAGGTCACACGGCTAGTAAGTGTTAAGTGTCTGAGGCCACATTTGAACTCCCATCCTCCTGACTCCACCTCCTCACTATCCCACCTAGCTGCCCCCAAAAGGCCATGTTTTTTTGGCCATTCTTTGTATCTCCAGTTCTTAGCACAGTCCCTGAGTATGGCAAGTGTTAAGGAAGTGTTTTTTGATTAGACTCATGACCTTCCCTGGCTTTCACATACAGTTTATAGAAAGTGGTCAACCTTGGCCTTTACGTTCATTCAGCAATAGACTGTGTTTCCTTTTTCCTCAGTTCAGACCTGAGTCTTGGTTTGATCTCTCTGCCACTGGTTAAAGCCAGACAGGTCTGGACTCTAATCTCCGCCCTTCTTCACTGAAGCAGTGTTACCTGTGATTGCCCCAAGCTCCTTTCTCCCAGATACCCAATCCCTCCCTCCAGGGCTGCCATACTGCAGACACTAACCTGTAATAAGGAGTAGCATGTAGAAATGCTGAGAACTGGTCGGGTTGGGTAGTCTTAGTGGACCCCAGACAGTTCTGAGCTGAGTCAGCAGAAAGTTTGAGGTTCACTCTGGTCAAAGCTGTTCATCTTTTTTTTTCTTTTTTTAAAAATTCTTTTGGGGGCAAGTGGAAGAAGAAACAGTACACAAGGGGCTGTTTGAACTGTTTTTCCTCCTCTTTCCCTTAGCAATCTATGTATTCTGCTCCCCCTTTTCTGGGCATTTTGACTTTTGCCCTCCCTAGGAACCCCTAGAGCCTGATTCTCCAGTGGGATGTCTAGACTTCCTACCTTAACTTTAGACCTTAACTTAGACTTCCTACCTTAACTTTAATCCACATACAAAAAGGATTTGAAAAGTAATCAATCCAAACCCCCAAAGTAGTAGAGGCCAAGAAGTTACCCTCTTTGAAGAGTTCCTTTCATCTCTGGCTGGATTGCTCTCCAAACAAGCATTGGCAGAGCCCAGCAAGAGCCCTGTCACACAGGGCCCCTGGCATGAGAAGCAGCTTGGCAGCCAGAGGCCCCACCCCCACGCCCCCAGCTATGGAATTCAAAAATGTTTGGCTCTCAGGACATGAATTAAAATGTGCATGTAATATTTATTTATTAAATGGCCCCTTTCATGTTGTATGGAATTCCTTCCTCAAGGTGGCCTGGTTAAAGCATGGAAAGGAACATGCATCTTGTCCCATTGGGAAATTGGTTTTTGTTTTTGTGTTTTTTTTAAGGTGATATGTGGAGCCATGTCATTTTTAAACTACTGAGCCTATTTGAAATTTATTTTACTTGAGCTCCTTGTACATTGCTTTTTTAGACACAGCAATGCTTCTCTGGCAACACCAGTACTGTTTGCTTATGATAGAAGGAAGGACCACTTGAGGTCTAGAGATCTCTCCATCTCTCTTGGCTTATTTTGCAGGGAGATCCAGTACTCTTGACTTCTGACCCCAGTAAGGTTGATGTGTTTCGAGAGGACTTTCTGACCTTCCACTTCATACCAGTTTTTTCAGTGACCTTAATGAAATAAAACCACATCTTGGGCATTAAAGTTCCTTTTTTTGTTGTTCATAAAGATACAACTAACTCAGCCCAACATTCTCACTTTACCAAGAGCAAGTAAATGCAGTGGAAGATAAAGCTGTAACATGGAATAATAGTTCAGTCCTTAAAAACAGAAGGGGGGGGGGTTAAAGAAAAGTTCTGCAATAAATCTGCAAGTGTGGAATCTGGGGGAAATGATCCCATCTGGAAAACTCTAGCAGCGGTGCCATGGCTGCTTTGAGGAGCAGCACAGATTTCAGTGAAGAGAAAACCCTGCAGTCTTGGAAGATGACAAGCTCTGTAATTGATGTCCATTTCAGCTGGTGCAGTGCCAGCTTTCCTTGGCCCTCATCCAGCGTTCCTGTAATTTGGGAGCCAGGTGTGAAGCATTTCTGTTCTGTCTTGTTCCCCAGCACTTACAGAAGCCTCACGGATCTCACTGGAGGCAGCGGGAGCCCTGTAGGAAACAGATGTACAGGTAGAGGTGGAAGGAAGTGTCACACACAGCTGGGTTGAGGATATTAAAAAAAATCCTCTCCTTATTCTCCAGTGAGGTCTGGGTTTGGGGGTGATGGTAAAGGCATTTGCCAACATGAGGTGTGAGTCCAAAGTACTCTAAGGAGACTGGTTTTCCTATGTGACTTGTGCATTCAGCCTCATTGCCTTGTGGTTAAACCTCATGTTGTCAAGTGGCCCCTCTCACATTGCCCTTGTCTGCCACTGGGCAGAGGGAGGACCACTGTAGAGTATCTCCATAGGGCAGAGTGTAATGGAAGAGTGGGGTAGGATGGAAAGAACAGTAGATTCCTGGGGGGAGAAACTGGGTTTGAATCTTGGCTCTGCTTTTTATGGCCTCGATGACCCGAGACAAATCACTTAACTTTTCTATGTCTTTGTTTCCTCATAGCTAAAATAAATGGGTTGGACTGGGTGAATTCTAAGGCCCCTTCTAGTCCTGTGATGTTAGGTAGCCAGTGGCTCAGGGCATTTTTAATTGCTGCCAAGGATATCTCTGCCACATTTGGGGCCATACATCTGAGGTGTTGACTCTGACCAGTCACTACTTCAGTGTTTCTCCATAGACTGGAGGCTAACAGCTCTCTGTTTCTTACTTCCTTTGTGACTTTGTGACTAGGCTACTTCCACTCTTGAGGCCTCTCTTTCCTCTTCTATAAAGTAAGGGGCTTGGACTTGGTTATAGTCTCTAAAGTCCCCTACAGCTCTCAATCCTACAGGACCCTAATGATTCAGTGATTAGAGATCAGCTGCCGCCAGCCAGAAAGGAAACCCTTGAGTGCCTTTGCTGGACGAGCATAGCCTAGAGATTCCTGGTGCAGAGAAGAGTATCAGGGCCCACTTGTCTGCTCCTCTTTGTCAAACACCAAATGATATGATATGATGCTATGTTATGTTATAATCTTACATTATAGGCCTCCCATGACTCTTTTCCCCATAAAGAGGTTCCAGAACTAAATGAACTATACTGTTAGTCTTCTGAAGTTTTACTCTTTTGAACCCAAGGCTATAGACATTGCTTTGCCACTGACTCATTATGTGACCAAGGGCAAACGTCATCCACTCGGGGCTAGGATTCCTTTCCTGTCAGCTCTGTATCCTGGAGGGCACATCCTGTCAGCTGACAAATGCAGGAACCTCTTGTCATCCTGCCTATCAAAGTCTGAACCCCCTGAAGACAAAACTGGGGGAAATCCCCTTATGCTGTGAACCAAGCCCTGGTGCCAAAGGCTGCTACCCCCCAGCACCCTTGCCCCTTTGGCTTTGCTAACTTAGTGCTGACAGGGATGATCGTGCAGCTGTTGGTGAGGTGACAGCCTACTGACTGCTTAGACTCCTTGTGTGGTGAACATGGGCCAAGGGATGACCCTCTTTATCTTCTTCTTCAGGGCATCAGACCCAGCTGGCTGCAGAAGCCTCTGTGCCAAATAGTTCAAGAAATCAGGGGAAGGGAAAAGGGGATAAATAAGACTGAATGTTCTTCTCTATTGAAAGGGTTATTCTCTGAGGCATACTTAATTCAGACATTTTCGAAGTTGAGCCTGATGTTTGCTTATGATTTGCAGAAATCAAATGAATGTAAAAGTGCTCTCCCCCAGCCTGGCAGAGGAGGGTGCTGTGCTCTGCTGAGCCTTTCTGCTGCTGCTGGGGCCCTCCTCCTGGAATACCCTGGATGCCATGGCCTCCTACCTGCAGGCTTACTGTGGTCAGCTTCTAGCAGCTGATTGTATCTGACATTTTCTTGGAATTGAATATCTCAAGCGCTTCTCATTTGTCTATCATCTTAGACCCTAATCCCAGCTCTCTTACTTGACTGTGAGACTCCTGACAAGTCACGCCACCTCTCTCAGGTCCAGTTTACTCATGTCTGGGACTGCCCTTCATTAGGAAGGATGCCAAATGTGGACCAGGGTTTGAACTAACTGTAACTTTGAGGAAGTCACATAAAATGTCTAGCCTTCAGTTTCCTCATCTGTAAAATGAAGGGCCTGGACTAGATGGTCTCCAAAGTCCCTTGAAGCTCCAGGAGCCTGAGAAGCTATGATTTCCACAGTTCAGACAATCCCTGGACCATAAACTACTATATGTGAAACGTAGGTGACCAAGCTTAGACGAGTCTAAGAGCTGTGTATATAATGCAGGGCCATTGGTTGGGCCATTGATGCAGCTGTTCCAGAAAATGCTCCTGAAATGTATAGGGAGCACCTAAAGATGCCGACAGATTTCTCCTTCAGTGAGAGTAAAGGGACCCAGAGGGAGGGAGTGGATGGGCCTGACTCCCCTCTCAGCCGTGTTCCCAGTGCTGGTACCATCTCCCTTGACTTCTGGAAAGCCGGCCAATCCTAGAGTCTAACCTCTTCAGCAGCCTTTATGGAGTCAAAAGGCAGGTGAACTGGCCACACAGTGAGAGTCTCCTTGTCCTCCCATAAGTATTCCTGTGCCAGAATATTCCCAGATGTCAGCTGTGGGTCAGCACAGTGCCACATGTGTACAAGCTCTTTGGAAGTGTCTGAGGTGAGGTGCCCAGTGCACCCAGTTCTCTGGTGCCATTGACTGCTGTAAGCAGCACACTGATCTGAGATTTTATTAGCTTTCAGTTCAGTCTCCTTTCTAGAGCAAAGGAAAAGAAACTTGAGAATAAGGGCCTGTCTGTAGTTTTCATTGGAAGAGCTTTAGGCATCATCCATGTCATTAAGTGAAGGAAGAATTAGGGTGATTGCTAGGGCAGGCAGAGAGCATGCTGGATCAGTATCCGGGCCCTTTCCTTGGATTGTGCCCCTGGAGCTCCCCAGTTACCAGGCCTGTCCCATGACTGAGCTCCAAATGGGCCGACAGGGACGGCTTTTCCTTCCCATGACTGCTGAGCCTGACCTGTGGGCCATGCATTTCCTGTTGGGGGGGTGTTGCAGATTGGCAGGAGTCTCTCCCAAGTGCAGGCTGTGGGTTTGTTTATGGGGTTGCAGCAGAAGCCTGTGTTTGTGATGTCCCTTGAGTGCTCAGTGGCCACACTGCCCCCAGCACACGTGTACTGTCATCGTGTACAGAACAACTGGTCACAAGGTGCTTGACCTGGAAATTCAGCCTCTCTGACTGAAGGAATCGCCCAGCTTTCTCGTTGCCTTCTGAGTTGTGTGACTTTAGTTATGATAAGGGAGTTCATCTCTGGAGACCTGTAAAGATCCTCTTGCCCTGCTAGTCTCCCTCCTGTGCTCTGTTAAAGAGCCTCTGATGCAGATAAGGCCTCTCTGATTCTTTAGGACATAGAACTCCTTATCTCAAGGATGATAAGTTAAAGAGACAGTTTTAGAGCTAGAAAATGAACCAGTGTTTTATCCACCCAGGGCAATAAAGTTAGATGACTTCTCCAAAATCCGCAGAGCTAATTAGGGGCAAGATTCAACCCCGGCCCAGGTCCCCTTCCTCTTCATCCCATCGCCCCCCATTCCTCTATGAAGGCTTCCCCAGGGACCGAAGGAAGTCTGGCTTGGCTGTTGCCCAGAGGAAAGGACTGGAGTGAGCTCCCTCGCCTGCCCCTCACAGCCCAGGCCATGGTTGGGCTGTTGGGCCTCCATGGCCACATTCCACGTGGAGGAAACCTCGCCTTTTAGAGCTTACCAGCTTCACCTTTGTTTCCCCTTTTTAAAAATGTGAATGTGCTTTTGGCTTCTTAGACTTGAAACTGAGGAGAGGAGCTGGCTTGTTTGTGCTGCTGGCTCTGGGCCAGATGTCATAACTTCAGGCAGTGCCACGCTGCACATCTCCAGCAGTCTGAAATGGAGAGACAGAGGGAGAGATAAGATCAGCAGCTTTAGGTGATGGCATTGTTTCAAATAAACCATGCATGACCCAAAGCCTCCACTTCAAGTGGGGAATGAAATTGCTTCATCCTTTGACAACTTGCTCCATGAAAGAAATTTATCTTCACTTAATTGCTTTAGATCCCAAGAGGCTACATACAGTAATTTCTAGGAGATAATTATATCAAATTAAAAAAATATGTGACTCTGTGAATGTGAATATTTGACTGAAATAGATGGGGGAGGGGCAGAGAAGAGAAGTTCAGGGACCCTCACTAGACCTGCTTGTCAGTTTTCTGATTCCATTCTTAAGACTCCCTCACCCTCTGTCCAAGCCTGATGGTCCAGATCAGACACTTCTAGGGCTCAGCTCAAGCTGTGACTTCAACGAGATAGAGGCGGTGAATCATCTAACCTCTTCATGAAACTGGAAAACATTCTGTTCCCATGCCCTCCATGGGTTAGACTCGATGGGGAGAGACGGCCTGCTTTGCTTCCATCCGTGCATCTCCATTCAGTCACACTGGGCACAGTCACCTTACTTTAAAGGCCCTGCCACTGCATGTTGCTGCCTTTCAAAGGCAGCTCAGAACCAGCAAACTTGTGAGTTTTTAGAATGGCTATTTAGTTGTTGAGTATAAACTTCCTGTAGATGGGACAGGATCCTGGGGCATGAGTGTCATTGATTTCCAGTTTTCATTTGCCTTGACTCCATATTAAAGTGGTTTGAAGCTTCCAGTGTGTCCTTTAACTAAGCCTAGCCCTTACCTACCTTTAACCCACGTTTTTCTTTCATTTCTTGAATTCCTATTTAAGCACCTTCTAAACATATTGTCACCATAGTGGTACAGCAATTCCTGTAAAGGACTAGAAATACCCAGTTTTTCTGTGTCATATTCCTAACCCTTCTCTTCACCCCTTTCAGTAATGTTATGAGGAGCAGCTAGGTGGCACAGTGGATATCGCCCTGGGCTTGGAGTCAGGAGGACTTGAGTCCAAATTTGATCTCAGACACTTACTGACTTTGTGACCTGGGGCAAATCACAACATCAATTACTACCAAAATAATAAAACAACATTATGAATCCTGTACCTTGAAAATTTTCTTTTAGTGTCCTTGAGGCTTTTTTCTAATTCATGCTCCCCAGTACCTGGTACAGTCTTGTGTATGCTCAATAACTGTTTCCTGACTCTTAAGTAAGAGCCTGTCTAGCTTGTCCAAACAGCATGGCTTAGGTGTAGCTCTACCCCAGAGGCAGTTGGAAATTGGAAAAGTTCTCGATTTGTCTGGCTTAAGTAAGTACCTTGAAGTGCCACAGGAGAGTGAGACCACAGCAAGAATTATAACCCAGAGTTCTCCTGGTAGAACATACAGACCTCCATGTGACATAGGAGCTTTTTGTTCCCTAAAACACTCTTGTTCAATAACAAGGGGCTTTTCTCATCACCTCTGACCTCTTTTCACTCCTAAAAAAGACAGGCAGTTTTAACCAGAAAGCAAATTTGTATCTGAGAAAAATCAAGGTGGGGTGTGCCTCCAATATAGCAAATATAATAATGTTTTGTTATTCCTCGAGTTCACATCAAGGTGCTTTTAAAGGAATTACATCAAATCTTGAATACTAGCACCTGAGTAGGAGTCAGAGGGGATAATGAGGGTTAGAACAGAAGGTGGAAGGCCAGATAGGAGTTATGGTGGGGGGGGGGGGGGGCTGGCATAGAGTTCATTCTGGCTACAAATTTAGACCCTTGGGCTAAGGCAAACCCAAAAAACCAGTGCTGAGTAAAATAATTATTTCTAATACCTTTATCTCCAGGGGTTATTCCTGTGACTGCTGTAACCACAATTCTGAAGGAAGTAATGACCTAGGCAGGTAGAACCTACTGACAGCTCTCAGGTTTGTCCAGGCATTTACAGCAGGCTAATAGACTGAGTGCCTCTCTGTACTCCGTGGAAATGGTCTAAGCTGTCAGGAGGGGGCTCTGACCCCTTCCTTAGAACACAAGGTTCCTTCACTGCTACTTCTCTCAACCTGGACTGAGGAGGCAAATGCTCTGAGTGGATGAACTCTTTATTCACACACCTGTCCTCTGCATACCTTGTCTGTTGACTTTTCAGTTATTGTGCCAGTTGTTTCTTTGGTCAGGGGTCATTCTTCAGGCCAGTCCTCTCAGGTTTTCTCCTTTCCTGTTCCAGTACTTTGGGTCAACTAAAGTAGAATGAGCCCTGCATTTCCTCCTAAGATTAGTGGTTATTTTTACCTGCACAAAAGTGCTAGGCTTACATCTTCAATGTAGACTTAGCAGAGAAGGAGATGGATGAGCTGCTGATGCCCCCAGATTACTTAACTGCAAAGAGGACCAACTGGTCATTTTACTTGATGTCATCTCTGACTCAGTGACTCTGATTTGCCAGAGGACAGTGCTGCTATTCAAAGTGTAAAGAGGTATGGACTTTGCCTTAAGGATTGCAGTTGGATCCAGAGATTTGTGGAGTAGAATGAGGGGCCCTCTGTGCCATGTAAGTTGTTTGTGTCTAGCTAGAAGTAGCTAGAAGTAACCAAAGGCAGATGCTGTATTTGGCAGATGAAGACTGCCAATTAACTGGCATGGCATAAGAGGTTAGGAAAGAGCTCAAGAATGGATCATCAGTTGAGCAGAGGTGTTCGGTAGAACTGAGGAAGCTTACATGGCTATGAGGAAATGAGAACAGAACCATTTGATGGGAATTTTAGGGATTGGGGTAGTGAGTGAGAATTTGGGTTGAGTTGGATGTTTCGGCTTACATAGCAGATGCCACGTGGGGATCAGTTGAAGGCAAAAAGCAGGGAAGTACAGAGTAGAAGACTGCATCAGACCTGCCAAAAGAGGTTCAGATTAGTAATGTGTTTGACAGGGAATTGTATCCTCAAAGTAGTGTGCACATTTTGATTCCTTTCACTAAGAAATTTTCTACCTTCAAAGTCTATCTTATCTTACATTCTCTTTTTTAAATCCTTTTGATCACCTTCATCTTTCTCCACACCCCCATTTTTCAAGACTTTTTTTAGAATTTAGATTCAGAATTTTTAGAATTTAGATCTTAAACCACATGCCACATTAGGCTCAAAATGGATACCCAGTACCTAAATGTTAAATGTTAAAGGTCATTCTACAAGACTAGATCAGGACTAGTAGGAGACTTGTATCCAAACAAGGGAGAGATGCATTTCTCTTAGCTTTTCCATAACCATAGTTGCAGTTAGGTCACAATTAGTACAAAGAACGAATCCTATAAAGCAGGTGAATGTATTTGAATTTGCACTATTTGAAGTTATAATTATGGAAATTATACAGTTGGTTCCAGCCCAATGGAAATAATGTAGTGCAAATACCATTAATGCAAATGGATTACTTATTCACACCAAAGGAGACCTAGCTGTAGATATATATATGCCTGGGGCCTTCTGTGCCATGAGTACAGTAGAGTGAGAAAGAAAACAGTTAATTGGTAGAGAAATCTTTATATCAAATCTCTCTAATAAGGGTCTGATATCTAAGATAAAATAGGGAACTAATAAATAAGACCAAAGACCATTCCCTTAATGGATAAGTAATCAAGGGGTTTTGAACAAAAAAGTATCAAAAGAAGAATTATGAAGTATTTTCATAGGAAAGTTTTCTAGTTCACTAGTAATTAGAGAAATGTAAATCAGAGCACCTCTGGAGTTTCACATTACCCCCTAGCAATTTGTCAGAGATAGCAAAAGATGGGAATAATTAAGGATATACAGGTAGTAGAAGGAAGGGCAAACATATACTAGGGAAGCCGTGGATTGCTTCACCCATTTTTGAGAAAATGTGGAATCATGCTGATGAGAGAAGGGTAATAGGTTCTACCAGGGACCCTGATCACTATCAGTGACCAGATACTGCAGTTCAGTCTAGAAAGAATTCACCAGGCTCAAGCAAACTTGGAAGCTGAGATTGTAAAAGTTTATTGTTACGCTGCACAGCACAGCGGGCAAGGGTTCTTATGGAACCTGCAAGCTTACAGAAGTCACAGGCCTAATTTTAAGGAGTCAAGACAGTAAATCAGGTGTCAGTTATGCTAACTAGGTGAGTAAGGGTGGGATTAGGGAGGAGTTACGAAGAGTGGTCCGTGCTTAAAGGAACATGCACTTTTAATATCAACTGAGCAGGTGTATTTCCCATAATTCACTGGGAAATAGCCCAAGGTTGGGGGTGGGGGGGAGTCCTACCTGGAGGTGTGGTTTTAGCCTGAAACATCACTAAGTCAGCTAGCGGTCAGGGCCAACTGAGAAGTGCCCAGTCTGCCACCCATCAATGTCAAGTTTGACAAGATGGATGTTGGGAACCAAGGCTAACAGAGACTCAGTATGGGTATAATTGGCTAAGGAGTTGACCTATAGATAGGGCATTGAAGGATTCGTGGTACAGCTGGCCACTCTACTAGGGGAGATAACATTTGCCTAAGCTAAAATGTTTATAGATAGTTTAGTGAAAGATTTGTAGGTAGCTTGTTATTGTTCAGAGATAAACAGTTCATTAGTTGTTGCTGGGCAGAGTGCTGGCAGGGGGAAGGGGCAGAGTTAATGCTGTGGGGCTGGGGAGGGGGAAATGTGATTTTACAGACATAGATCCCAAAGCACCCCTTTTACAAACTGATGTTACAAAGTGATATTACAGACTGATGTTACAAATATATATATATATCTCCCAGGCATCCCATCAATGCTAAGAAAGTCAATAAAATGTCCATACTCTCTGACCTAGAGATGCCACTGGCATCTTGAACCTGCAGACATCAGAAGGTTAGTGGTTAAAAAAAAAAAAGGAGCCCCCAAATACAGCAAACCATCAATGATAGTACTTTTTGTAATAGCAAAGAATTAGAAACAATAAATGTCTTGTCAGTTGGGGTAAATGGATGCAATGAAATACTACTGTGCTTTAAGAAATGATGGCTATGATGAATGAGAAAATCCTGAGATAGCTTGTGTGAAGTGAAATGAGTGGGGCCCAGTAAACACAGGAGATAAAGTAATAAATGTGGGAATACATAATCACAATGGCTACAGTTCTGTAGACAGGAAGAACGACAACAGCAGCAATACAATTGAAGTTGAATTCTCTAAAGTGATAATGACCAAATTTGGCCCCAAAGAAGAGAGAAGGCACTTCTTCTCCTCCTTTGTAGAAATGAGGGACTCTGGGTGTAGAACACCTTGGAGAAGGTTGGACTTGGTTGATGATGTTGGTTTCACTGAATGTTTTCCCCCCTTTTTGAATTATTTGTTATAAGGGATGGCTCTGTAGGAAATGGAGGTAAAGGTGGATATTTTGGGAAGTGCATGTGATTATAAAGACAAAATATACCCTCCCCCCACAAAAAAAAAATCTCCATTTAAAAAAAAAAATTTTTTTTTTTTTGCTTTTTGGAGGGCAGTTGGGGTTAAGTAACTTGCCCAAGGTCACACAGCTAGGTTTTTGTTTGTGTGTGCATTTAGTGTCTGAGGCCAGATCCGAACTCAGGTCCTTCTGACTCCAGGGCCGATGCTCTACTCACTGCACCACCTAGCGGCCCCAAATCTCCATTTTTTAAAAAGAAGAAATAGTTACTTGTGTGACCAGAAGGATAACTCCCCAGGAGTGACGGTATCAAAAGAAACTGGGAAAAACTGCCTAGAGACATGCAAAAGGAACCCATCAAGAAATAGCCTTCTTGTCGGGGTCATTCACAAGCCTGAGTGCTGTTTCTTTGTCTTTCCCCTTCCCAGTCTGTCTGTGGAAGGAAATTCAGGAAATTGTAAAGAGCTGTTGGAAGGTTAATCCTCTGAAACTCCTGCTGGAACTTGTGTGAATAGATTCTACCTGCTAAGTCCTTCAGGTGTCAATGGGGAACCCAGAGGTTCAGTGTTTTTTATTTCTTGTTATAGGAAAAAAAAGTCTTTATATCACATTTATGCCCTTTCTCCCCTCCCCTCCCTCCTTTTCTCCTTGGTGTTTCAGTCTAGTCAGACCCAATAAGAGCAAACCTCTTCTTTTTGCAACTCATCCTCTTTACCCATAGTTATCTTGGGCAAGTCACTTAACATCTTCGGGCCTCAGTTTCCTTATCTACAAAATGAGACAATATTTCAGCCCCTTACAGCTCTGAATCCTGTGATCCTATAACCTCATCAAGACTGGAGTTTGAACCTACCTGACCTCAATTCCTGGAACTGTCTAAATCTATCCCTGCCAGATTCTGGCATCATGGGCTCCTCCTGTGTGGCCAGCTGTTCTTACTGAAGGAACACCCACTACCAGGGGAGTAGTTCCTGCTCTTCTCCCTCCCCAGAGATTCTGGTTCTGCCTCCCACCCTCAACTAGGGGACTAAGGGTCAAAAAATGAGCTAGATGGCTCTTCCTAGCAGCGCCTCAGGTGGGGCCCACTGGTAGAGGGTTCCAGAAGCCCTGTGTTCTGTCTGAGTTCCCTGAGAGTGGACAGGACCTTTGGGGATTCTTGGCCCTACAGCTCATGCCTAACACCCACAATAACGTGGTCCAGTTTCTACCATTTATAAAGCAGAAAGACAGTAACCATAATGATAAAGTGTTCTGCTCTCATCCTGATTAACTATCCAGTTAAATAAATGTCTTGAAAGACAGCTATGGAAGCTGCTGTGGTAGGGCTTGTTATGCCTGTTGTTGTTTTGGAAAAGAAGAGTGGCTTTCCCTTTTGTCAGATGAGGAGGTCGGCTTAGGTGAGCTCTTTGGCTCCTCCAGCTCTAAAATCCTGTGGTTCTTAATGGAAACCTCCTCGGACAGCTTCCCCAATCTCTGCCTAGTTTTTCTGGTACACTTAGCTTCCGTCCCCATGCCATTGACCTGGGACCAGAGTTTGATGGGCATGCTTTATTATTTAGCCATGTCTTGATTTAATGTTTCGCTGCTGCTACATCTATAAACTTTGCATTCATCCACTCAGCAAGTATGTACTGTGCAGGTACTGTGGTGTATTGTCCTAGACAGGGATTTAAGAGATTCTACCTCCCCCCAGGACCTTCCAGTCTAGTTGGGAAGACAGAATACAAAACTGTGAAGCAAGCAGGTGGCATAAGGCAGGATGTACTAAGTGCCCCAGTTAAACATGATGGAGATCACAGAAAGAAAGCGATCACTGGGCATAGTGGTAGGAGGGCTGTGGAGGAGATAAGATTTCAGTTGGACCATGAAGGATAAAGGTAGGCTTGATTGGGCACAGAAGGAGATGGAAAGGAGTGATGCGGGCCAGGTGATAGTGAAGTTATTGTCCAGATACCTCTGATTGTTCATTAACGGCTTGGGGATAACTTGGAAAGGCAGTCTCCAATATGGTGCTACTGGGATCTGTTCTTGGCCTTGGGCTAATTAGTGTCATCAACAGTGATTTGGATTAAGACATAGATGGCAAGTCCATCCAATTTGCAGAATATCAGACTGAATCTATAGTATGAACGTTAATGCAAGAAAATGTCAAATATTGCATTATTTTTAAAAAATTAACTTCACAAGGAAAAGATGGTATGGCAGGATTAGCGAAAAGTTGTCTAAAAAAAAATTTGAGACACTGTATTTAGCAAGCTTGATATAAATCAGCTGAAGAATCCAAGGTGAGACCACGCTTCATTAAGAGAAATTCTCCTGTGGGACTAAAGGAGTAACGCCTCCTCTGTGTTCTGCCCTGGTCAGACCACATCCTGGTTTGGGGAACATGTCCTTGCTCTGCAGACCTTGGTAAACTGGGGAATGCCAAAAGGAGGGCAGAGGGCCATGGGAATCTCTGCTGCAGGTACCAAGCAGGCAGAGAGCTCTGGTGGGCTGTGGGAAGTGCAACGACTGAGACTTGCAGGTGGGCACTTAATGTCTGCAAAGCTTTACTAGCCATGCTGGCCAGAGGAGAAGGGGCTGCCTTAGGAAGCCTGCAGACAGCCTCGCTGGGCAGGGACTCTCTTTGGGAGCACAGCATAGGCTGGATGAGCTGGACACCAAGGTCTCTTCTGATGGTAAAAGGTCATTCCAGAGGTGCTGAAGGAGGAAGAGAAGGGAAAGAGCATTTATTAAGTACTTACTGTGTACCAGGCATTGAGTTTAGTACTTTTACAAGTATTATCTCATGTGATCCTTACAGCAACCCTGTGCAGCAGGTGCTCTTGTGATCCCCATTTTACAGTTGAAGAAACTGAGGTAGACAGAAGTGAAATGACTTGCCTTGGGTCACACAGCTGCTGTTGGATTGATCTGGGGCCTTCCTGATTCCAGAACCAGTGCTCTGCTATACTACCAGAAGCTGGGGCTAAGTTGGAGACAGAGTGCAGCCTCCCTAGCACCTGCAGGACATGGTCCTGGCTAGAGGAGGGGGCAAGAGAATGGTGTTGGGTATGTGATTCTGGCACCCAGGGGCTGGTGTAAGTATGCGTTGTCCCGGTGCTTAAAGGAGGAGACATAGTTTAGGATACAATCATTTGGGGAATTTGTTGTCCTTAGCTCTACATGTTGTTACAAAGATTTTGCTTTTTTTTTCCCCCCCAATAAGGGGGTTGGGGGGGAGAGAAAATAATTCTTACTTAGCAAAAAATAAAAACGGACTAAAAGACAGAAAGTTGAATAAATAGGATGGGCCTAAATTGTACAGAGACCAGTACAGGCCACAGAGTTTGGACTTTATCCTGTAGTAAGGAGGAAGTTACTGAAGAATTCTGACCAGGAGTGTGGCCTGATGGAACTGTTTTAGGAAGATTAACCTGACAGTAGTAAAGAGGACACATTCTGAAATTAAAGACCTACTAAAACACTACTGTATTTAAGAAGGAAGAGTTGTTGAGCTGTGTCCAATTCTACATGACCCCATGGACTTTGTCCATAGGGTTTTCTTGGCAAAGATACTGGAGTGATTTGCCATTTCATTCTTTCGTGTGTCCCCATTTTATAGGTGAGGAACTAAGGCAGATAGGGCTAAGTGACTTGCCCAGGATCATACAGCTCGAAAGTATCTGAGACAGTATTTAAACTCAGGTCTTCCTGTCTCCAGGCCACCACCCAGCTGCCCCGCCCCCGCCCCCCAGTAGAGGTAATAAGAATGGAAAAAATGCATCACAAAAGGACTTGGTTCTACCTTGGATTTAGAAGATAAAAGAGGGAAGATTCAAACATGATTTCAAAATTTCAGGAGTGGTTGATTAGAAAAATGGTGGTGCCGTTAAAGGAACATGAAGTTGGTCAGACTGGAGCCCTCCTATAAATGTGTGTCATCCTTCAGTTATAAACTTCTCCACAGATGAGGAGCAGGGATAAGTAGACTCTGAGTGATAGGGCCTGGCTCCCAGGAAGACCAGCTTCAGAAATCTTGACTTGGCCATTGTGTAGCCCTGGGTAAGTCACTTAATCATCTATTCAAAAGGAGGCTGGATTAGATGATCTCTTAAGAACCTTTCCAGCTTTAAAAACTGTGATCCCATTAGTTGAGGAGTTGCTCTCTCTGGTAGCAACCCCAGACTGTCTTAAAGTGTGAAAACCCTTTCAGTCCTCTTTCCCCTTTGGAAATGTTTGGTTTTTCCCAGAGCCAAAGGGAACCTATTATTGCCTTCCCTGAAATCAACAAGAGGCCGACTCTGCTCCTGGCCACTTGCTTCTATTCCTGTTTCCATGGAAACAGAGGTCATGTTGCCCAAAATGGGGTAAGTGCTTTCAAAAAAAATCCCCTCTCTATCTGAAGATGATCATTATTTTAAAGCACTTAGACTGTGTTCGTCGATCTAAAGCCTGTTCCCATGGGAACAAAAACTCTTCTAGGTTTCAGTGATTACTGAGCTCCCTTGATTCTATTTTCCAAACAACCCACAGGGTCTGGGGTCCAAGAAGAAGACTTCCAGTATCAGTGGCAACAAGTTTAATGAAGAAAAAAAAAAAACCAAACCATCAAAAGATCAAAGAAAATTCCTTAATGTGTCTACCTTCTGTCCCCTTTCCAGCCTCCCTGATGAATAGGGATGTTGACTTTGTCCTTTGTCCTGGAAGAGGACCAAAATGATACCAATACAAGCTCGGAATGCTTTACCACAGGTTGGGCACAAATAGTCCGTGTGAACGTTTGGGTGGATTCGTCCCGTGTTACCTTTAAGCTGTTTTTAATTCTGCTTTGCTCATAGAGCACAGCACCTTCTCTGATGTGGGCAGACCATGCTGAGCCAATGTCTCCCATGTCACACAATCAGTTCCAAAGGGGATGGATGGTAAGATACATGAAAGAGGACAAACTTTTTGTCTTCTTAGCCGTGTGTGCCATCCCTAAACAGTCTTTCCAACTTCTTCTCTTAGGGCTCCCTAAGGAAATCAGCAGCTCTTCAGAATGATCTGGAAAGTTTAGTAAGTCATAGAGAACCTTGGTGTATTGTGTGTTAATGCCCTTCACTGAGCAGTAGAGAGAATCTCCTGGACTTGAAGGAAGAGGAGCCACAGCCTTGTGGACTTGGGCACAATACTATTGCCATTGTCTGTCCAGTGGTGCCCCACAGACTTCTTCCATACAAGGAATAAGTGATTAAGTCCCTGCCTACACATTTCTACTATGCATATGGCAGCATTCCTGATAAACTGGAGGACAGCTGGTACTTCCCTCATATTCAGAGTTTAACTGGTCATAAAAGGTCAGTTCACCAAGAGGCCTTTTCTTAATATGCTCTATACACACTCCTCATCCCCCAGGTGCAGAGGATATTGGGGGTACCCTTTTCAGCAGTAACCTGAGGACTGGGATTTTCCGACCCTGGAGTTAATCCAGCAGCATTCTGCCAAAAGGGTCACTCACCATCTGTGTTGGCAGGACACGTCTCCACACCACCACTTGGGTGTTCCATTGTCAGGAATCAGAAGTATGTCCACTGCCCTGTCCAGCCTCTCCTCTAGCCTTTCCCCTGGGGCCTTTGTGTTGGAGTGATGCTCCTCTTGGGTTTCAGTATGTGCAGCCTTGTTTGGGTGGAGCCCTGCTCTGTTCACAGCAGTGCTGGTAATGTCTGGCCCTCTAAGCTGCCAAAGGCAAGAAGCTGGCTGCTGCTCAGTTTAAAGTACATAGTTGTATTGCTGGGACGCAGTTCCATGCAGGGTGGGGTGTGAGTGAATACCTCGCTCTCTCTCTTCCTACTGTGTTTTCAGGAAATGTCTACAGAACAGCTGTAAGTGTGAATGAAGTCAAAAGAATGGCTCAGTACCCTCCCTGCCCCACCCCCACTCCTCTGGGGCCCCATGTGAGATTCACACCCCTATTGTTCTCTTAGACTTCACTTAGGTACCAGGTCATAGTTGAGACCCTGCTGCTGGAGTCCTGGAAGGAGGACTGGCTGAAAATTGGGCCTCACTTCTCAGTGTTCCCCTCTTGTCTCCTTGCCCCCTGCCCCTTAAAGGCAACAGGGGAGCATTGGGGGGACTGTTGGGGGTTATAAGGATGTGCACGTGTGCATGTGGGGGTGAGTGTATGTGTGTGTATAGGGAGGATGAGCCAGCACCAAGATGACAGCTTTCCTTTCCCAGCCAGAAGGATAGCACAGTGGGTGCAAGTTACAGCAAAGGCATTTTCTGGTGGAATGAACCAGGGCTGGGATGGTCACACAAAAGCACCTTCCCACCTCCTACCCTTCCCCTACCCTATACATACCCACGCACACACGCACTCTCCTTCCTCTATCTCTTTCTCCCTCCCTCTTCCCCCGCCCCCTTGGCTCTTTGTGCCCATGCTAATGCCTTGCTTCTTGGCAGCCACAGGTTTTGAGCTGTAAGACCCTCAGAAATCACAGCCAGAGTCCCCTGAGTGGCAGCATTTAGCTGTGGTGAGCCATCCAACCTTAAGTCTGGCTCTCCCCACACTCCCGTTGGTCTGTTTGCCACCGACCAAGGTGACAGCTGAGCGTGTGTGTGTGTGTGTGTGTGTGTGTGTGTGTGTGTGTGTGGCCTGAGCCAGGGAGGAGCCTCCCACCCAAGCCTTGGGGAAACCCTCAGTGTGGTTCCTGTGGCAGCCAAATTTGCCAGCCCTGCTCATACCTTCAGGGCTGTGGCATAACAACCTAGTGTGGTGGCATTGTTTAGTGGGAGTCAAATTGCCTTCTTCATCTCCACCCTCTCTGTTTAAGGGAACTTGGAGGCCCCCCAGGGGTCCAAGAACTGGCCCTTGGAAAGAGTGTGGCTTTCTGCTGACTCTGCCTCACAAAGAGCCAAGACCACCTCCTCTCTCTGCCCACCTACCCTCATGGCAGAGGCCCTAGAGCCCCTTTGCCCTCTGCCTCCTGTTGTGAGGTTTCAGATTGCATCAGCCTGGGACACAGCTATCCTCCAGGTTATCTGCCCAGATAAACATTTATTGTTTATAGGGAAGTGTTTCAGCTGCTCTGACTGATCCCAGTGGTAAGAGCTACTAATTTCTTGAGGTTTTAAGCCAGTTTGTGGCTAACATCCAGGCCCAAAGCTTCTGGGTTTAGGGGCTATCAGGGATGGGCAGGGTATGTCTGAGAATAGCCTTAAGGGTTGATTTTCCTAATACTGGTTGTAGTCTGAATCCAGGAAGGTTCCTCTCAGCAGGGCTCAGGCCTGCATCATCAAGGTGGTAAAGACACTTAGGAATATTTCATGAATGGAGTCTCACTACTAGTAAGAGAGAGTTCTCTGTCCCAAGTGCTGGGTCAGTTCTGGGGCAACTTGTGCTTTCCCACAGGGGATTATGCCTCCTTGCTGTGGTCCACAAAAAAAATGAGCTCTGAGCTCATGGTCACTGATGGGTTCAAATATGCCAGAATTTATGTATCCTAATGAGTGTTATCCTCTTCAAAGTTGTCACCTTGGGAGGCTGTACATTTGCTCCAGGGATGCCACTGTTTTGCCAAACATTTCTAACTTTTTTTGTAGAATTGCTTTTAGCTATGAAGCACATTTTTAAAGAATGCTTTTTTAGTGTGCCTTTTGTCTGGACACTTTAGCTAGGATCAAATGAGACAATGTATGCAAATGGCCTTGCAGACCTCAAAAAAGTGTTTTGTAGATGGGTACTCCTGGCGTTTTCCCTGGCTGTCCCCCAGACCTAAAATGCTCTCCCTCCTCATCTCCATCTGCCTCCCAGCTTACCTGGTTTCCTTCAAGGCCCTTCCAAAGGAATCTTTTCCCATCCCCTCTTAATTCTAGCACCTTCCCTCTATTGATTATTTCCCTTTTTTCATATCAATAGAGATAGATTTATTGTTTGTCCATGTTTGTTTACATGTTGCTTCCTCCATTAGCCTGGGAGCCCCTCTGAGGGCAGAGAATGTCTTTTGCCTTTCTTTGTAGCTTCAGCACTTAGCACCTTGCCTGTCTCTTGGTAGGTGCTTACTCGATGCTCATTGGCTGTTTTGAGGGAACGATCCTTACCCTGAGGTTAAGGTCCCTTCTGCAACAAAGGAACAGGACTGCGCAGCTCACATCCTTCAGGCGGATGTGATGCTCTCAGCCCTGCCTCCCGCTGGTGGGTTCATCCTTGGCTTCTCATACACTGGAGTCATTTTTCTGTTTGCAGCCTTATGGTCATAGGCTCTACTTTTTTTTTGATACTGTTTACTTCATCTTGTGCTGGTTCATGCAGCTTTTCCCATGTTTCTTAGATTCCTCATCTTTGTTCTTTTTATTTCACTGTATTCCCACACATCACATTCACATTGAGGCAACTAGGTGGTGCAGGGTTGCTCTTGGAGCCAGGAAGACCCACATTCAAATCCTGCCTATTACACTGCCTAGCTGTGTGACCCTGGGCAAGTCATTGAACCTTTTTATGCCTCAGTTTCCTTATCTGTAAATGAGATTATAATAATACCTCATAGGTTCAAATGAGATACGAAACACTTTGTAAACTTTAAAGTTATTAATATATGACATAATGCCCCCTCTCCCCCAAGTATTCCCCATTCTGGAATGGAAACTCCTTTGTTTTCAGTTCTTTGCTGTCACAAAGAGTACCACTATGAATATTTTGGTATATACTGGGTCCTTTTTTCTGTCTTTGATTTCCTTAGTCTAGCCGTCTTTGGAATAGCTTCAGCAATGCCTATTTTTCATTCATTGAGGTTGGATCTGATTTTTGGAAATCACCAAAAGTCATTTGAAACCAATACTTATGAGTAAGGTGAGTGTTGATGTTGAATAGCAATAGATTTTTTTAAAGGATGAAAATAAGTAATGAAGTTTATTTTCTTGTGTAGTTAAGCTCCTAGGGCAGCTTTAAAAGACAGGCTCTGAGATCAGCGTCCTCATCACTGGGGAAGGATAAAGCCTCCCTAGGGGGCTAGTAAGAAGGACAATACTTACATGAATGTGTAAGTTCTAGTTTGTTGAAAAAAGTCAGTCCTGTTGCTTTTTTGTTAGCCTTGGAATTATCCTAAGAAACTCATAGGTGACCCACCCCCAGACCAGCCCCTGCTCCAATCTCCAGGGCTCTCCTTTCAGCTTTGTGGTCTTGGGGTCCCCCTCAGACTGTGGGTAGTAACTGCAGCTCCCCAGCTCTGTAACCTGCCAGCCTTCCCAAGTGAAGGTGATTGCTCAACTTTGAGTACATGTCACTGTATGCTTTGTAGTGGTGACCTGCGACATCTTCCTGGGCAGGGAAGTGGAACTGTCCCCTTTTAATGGTTGAGTTTATCCACTTTATGTAGTTGGCAGCAGATTTTTGACTGGAGTTTTGGGTGATTCCAGTACAGTCTGGGCTCCTTAGGAATTTGGCACCTTAAACATGTTGGAGCTTCCTAACTCTAGATTTGTTTAAAATAGCTGAAGTAGTGACTTACAAATTTCTTATCCTCCTTTCTTTGACAAAAGGGGACAGAAAATTATCAGGTCTTTTATCCAAATATGAATAGGAACTTAGGAAATAGATCTATAGAACTTGGAGTAGACTCTCCAGGGCATTTTTTGATAAGAAAACTCAATAAAGAATAGGACTGTAAAGAACCCAAACTTGCCTAGTAAGACTATTCTACCCCCAATGAAACTGCCCCCATATCTAGGCCTCCGGGCCATCCACACTAATAATGGGGTGAGGGAGGGAATCCCAGCTCGACTCCAGGGCTCAGTCTGCTTTGAAGGCTTTGGCACCCCTGGAAGAGATTTAAATGACAGACAAGACGTATAGAGATTTGTAAATATGTACTCAGTGCCAGCTAAGCCACAGAGAAGATACTGCATTTGTGGTCCAGGGAAGTTTAAATATTTGTGGTCAAACTTAAAATTCAACATAAAACTCTCATCTGTGATGGAAACTTTCCAGAAACTGCATGGAAGGACGCACAAGCTGTGTAAACTCTTAAAGGCCTCTCCTTCCACAGCAGTTCTACCAGGTTGAGCCAGAATGGTGTCACTCTTGGTCCTCTTTTCTCCTTCACACTGTTTAAATGACCAGGCCATCTGTAAAGGAAAAGGCTCCCCAGGTCTTTGTTTATCCCTCCAGAACCCTACCTTGGGAAGAACACAATTTTGTGTTATTAATCCTCTCCCTGGTTGGAGCGCCACCCCTTTGAGACTGCTGCTCTGGGGAAACTTCCAGAGAATATGATGTGGGTAGGAAGCTATTGTATCTCATTTCCCTGGAAGATCAATCCGATAGAACTTCAGACCTTGAGATCACATCTGAAATATCTTACTTTCTCTTCTGGCTTGCTAGCTGGCTGCTTCCCCATTTAAGGAGACGGTATGCCACAGCATCTAGGGCACAGAGAAGTGGAATTTCCTCTTAATTAACACAACAAAAATACTCTGATGAAAGATGACCATGTCCCTTTATCTCCTACATCTCTCCTCCCCTTTATGGTTAAGGTCCTTCAGAAGACTGTCTACAATAAGTGCCTCCACTACCTTTCCTTTCACTCTTTAAATCTTTTCAGTCTAGTCTAGCTCCCAGACTCATTAAAATGAAGCTGCTCTATGCAGAGTTACTGATGATCCTTCTGCCCTGCAGCCTTTGACACTATATATTGAATGACCGCCCTCTTTTTTGCTGCTCTTTTCTCTATAGGCTTTTGTGACACTGTTCTCTCCTGGTTCTCCTCCTGCCTCTCTGACCACTCCACCTCTTTCTCTTTGCTGGACTATAATCTATGTACCCCTTGACAATCCTGGGCGTCCTCTAGGGCTCCGTCCTGGGCCTCCTCTTCTCAGTCTAGTCCAGGGGTGGGGAACCTGTGGCCTTGAGGCCACATATAGTGCTCTAGGTCCTCAAGTGTGGCCAAGGATTTGTTCTTTGAACCTTCGATTCGGTCAGTGGGCAGCACTTGAGGACCTAGAGGATCACACATGGCCTCAAGGCCTCATGACCCCCGGTCATATACATACGCTTCTTTGTTTGCTTCACCCACTGACCCTCAGTAGAACTCAGGAGAAAGTGAGCTCCTTGAAGGCAGAGATGGGTTTTCTTTTGGTCTTTTATCACTCAGTTTTGCTTGACTATTCTGCTTCCTTTGACTGGGAATGAGAGAGAGGGTGCATTGAGAGATGCCTGGTGTTAAAAAAACAAAACAAAAACAGAAAGTACTCATCCAGCTTGAAAAAGAAATGTAATCTTGGGGCTAGGAACTAACCGTACTTGGTGGGTCTTCATCTTGGCTCCAAACCCACAGGGCATGCCATTCCCCTCGGCTTGCTTCTCTCTTCTGTAGGGGTTGGAGTGTCTCTAGCCAGCATGCTGTGTAAGGAGCAGAAATCAAGATCCCATATAGAACGTTATCATTGGCAATGAGAGCTCTTTGACTGTGGGCAGCCGTCCCTGGCACAGACTGGCCAGTGTGTCTGTGGTGCAGAGAGGTTCATGAACATGTGTGTACAGAGGCAGGTTCAGGATCAGGCATCAGTGTCCATGTCTCTGGACTACTCTTTTCAAGTGTGTGCTTGTCCTATTGAGTTAGATGATCCCCAGGGACCAGAAATGTGTTTTTATGGAAGCCTTCACAGCTATTTTCTCATCCTTTCACGAGGCTATGCAAAACGTATTAGGATCAGACACACAGTCCTGCCTTGGTCTGTTGGTGATAGAAAATGAATCAGACACAGCCATGCCAGAAGTACCAGTGCCTCCCCCCCCCCCATTGTGCCCTCGAGATGTGCATGGCCGTCTTCTTTATCTAGGCTGGGCACCTGAGACCTCAGAGAAGATCAGCTGCAGAGTCCAGCAAGGAATTTTCTTCTTTAGGTTTCTGATGGCCTGATGGACAGTAAGGAAGTTTCCTTGTTTTCACTTGTCCATGAGTGTTCTTTCATGTCCTTCACCATCCTTGTCTGTACCATTCAGCCACCTTCCTAAGCCTGAAAAAAGGAAAATTTCATCTTAAATTTTTACTTTTTACTTGGTTTCCAGTGTAGCCAGAAAACAGGTTAGCTAGCTGTGCTTCCAGAGGTGTCATCACCCATTCTTCTTCAAACGGGGGATGTTGGCCCCTTCAGGGACAAAGAAAGTCAATTCTCTGTTAAGAAATCCTTTCCCTTGTAATTGGAAAAAAATAAAATACTATTAAATGGGGGTGGGGGGAAGGCTGTCCTTTTATTCATCCCTTCCCTGATACCAGGCTCACTGCTTTGGGGCTGCTCTCTTGTCTCATGCCATCTGCCTCCCTTCTCTTTGTGCCCTGCATTGGCTACTTCATTTATTTTCTCTGTGTCCTCACCTCCCTTTCCATTTCCAAATTTAGTGACCTTATAGATGGCCTGTTCTATAGAAGTTAAGACCCACCAACAGAGAAACCATCTCCAAAGCTGCCTGTCTTTCTGAGGCCTCAGAAAACTTTTGTTAGCAACTCCCTCAGAGTTCATAGACTTTGAGCAGAAAGTCCTGCCGCTTGGAAGTTAGACTATGTCTTGAACACAGTCATCCTTCAGCAGCTAGCAAATAGCTCTCACTCCAATTTACAAGTCAGAACCTGGAGTCCCACAGAAGACAGAGCACTCTGCAGTTGGCATTCCTCCCCCTCTCTTTACAGCCTGGAGATCCAACAGAAAATGGCAGTCCCATCTGTGCTCTGGGTTGGTTTGAGTTCCTACCAAACCTCTTTTTGAACTCCTGGAAAGGCCGAGGCCTCAACCCTACCTGACCTGAAGGACAGCATTCCCAGCTGTCAGCACATCCCTGGGAAGGGGGTGAACTTCAGGCCCCTGTTGTAAATCCTGCAGATGAGAGAGAACCCGGAGACTCACTTTTTTTTTTTCCTGTCAGCAGCGACATGTAAAGTTTCCCGTCTCCCCCGTCATCAGCCTCTGCACACTGTTATCTGCGCTTCCCAACCTTGTCCAACAGGTCTGTGAGTGCCTGTCCTTCTCTTTATCCCACTTGGGCCCTTTGCCAGTCAGGCAACCATGGAAAGGGGCTGATTGTGCCCTCAGACCAGGCAGCTGTCTTCCTTGTTCCTGGGAGCTATATCTTTGCAACTGGAAAGTAGCAACAGGTCTGTGCATCTTCCAGCTCACTGATCCGTCTCCCTGCTGTTTACTCCCTCAGATCATGGTCAAAGGGAAGTAAATATGGTCCACCCGTTACTAAAGGAATGAGGCCCTTTCCTTTAGTAAACAGAGCTCCTTTGGGAGACTCCCTTCCTCCACCAAAAAGCATGGGCCACTGTCTCATTTCTTTGAACTCCAGTACCTGCCATGTGCAGAGTGCCAGACCAGTTAAAGGTGAGTCCACTCTTAGCCAGGCAGGGATCATAGCTAAAAATGAGGCATGGGGCAATGTCCTCAAATAAGAAAGGCCCAAGAATGGGAGTTATTTCCTCCAGAAGTGTCCTGGTTTCTTTGGGTCATATCTTACCCTACAGCCACACTCTCAGATGAGGGACAAAAAGTGAAGAATGGCCAGAGCTTTTCTAGAAAGGAGGACACTGCTTTGAAAACCTCCAGGATAGGTTTTCTTACATTTTCAGGAGGTTATGTTATATGGGCATTTCTCTGCCCCAGCCTGGAACAATTCCTTTGTTCTCCCTTATGGATTTTTTCATGCTACAGATCCAGCTGCCTTAAGAAAGAATAAGAGTGCTCTCTTTGTAAAGTGGGGATGATAAGGGAAGGATTTGGGGTTAGAGGCCCTGGGTTTGAATTCTCCTTCTGCTACCTATATGCCTAGGGCATTCTGAGCAAATCTTTCACCTCCATGGCTTCCAGGATCTTCATCCGAGGGGGTCTCTTTGCTAACACAGAAGGTGCTGCTGTTAACATTTTGTGAAAGCAAAGGCCTGGGCACATAAGAGGAGACAAATGTGAAGGATTCATAGAAGCAGGGGCAGACTTAAATGAACAGATAAAGAATAAAGGGAGCAAGTCCAGAACAGCATACAAGTAACTGTAATACTAGATAGAGAACCAACCAAACAAACAAGACCAGAGCTAAATGCTATATAATTATAATGACCAAACTCTTTGCAGAGAAAGGGTGAGAAAACGCAGCTCCCACCATTTCAGATCTGAGGTCATTGTAGAATGTGTCAGACACAGAGTTAGTTTTGCTGAACTAGTTCACTTTTTAATCTTCATTACAAGAGATGGTTCACTAGGTATGGGGGGAATATTATTTTGAAATGAAAATAGTATCAATAAAAAATGAAAACCATTTTAAAATGAAGGGGTTGGAGAGGTACCTTTCAGCTCTTGGATCCCATGACCTTACAGGGTTATTCTGAGAAAAACTCTGTAAATTTTAGAGTACCCTGTAAATGTCTGTTACTCTTCTTATCAACATCCAGAGTGGGAATAGTCAGTCATCTTAAGGAGAGGCTAACTTCCCTTGGACCTCCCCAGAGCAGGAAACCCAGAGACACAAAATGCACCAACATTTATAACATGTAACCTGAAGTGAATGGAGAATGAGACAATGTTTTTTGGACATAGTCAGTATGGAAATGTGTCTGACTATACATGTTTGTGAGACAGAGAGAGGAAGCAAAGAGAGAGTGTGTGCACAAAGTGTAGTATCTAGCAGACTGGCTTCACTGGTCCACCTTTGCTGATCCAGACTACGCAGAAGTCTTCCTTCTCTACTTATTTTGTGGTTCCTGTCATCTAAGGCAATCAGCCAGGAATAAGATTATAGGAATTTATGACCTCAGCAGACAAAAGTGTGTACATGGTATCTTGTCATTGTTGTCTAAAAGTCTTCGATCTCCAGCTCTTCCAAACCAATAATGTCCACTTTGGCTTCAGGTCTCTGGGACCTGAGTGATAGGCATGGCTTATAATCGTGCATTGGCCTGGAGGCAAGAGAGAGATGGACTGGGATTGATGACCTGGCAACAAAAAAGAAACAAATCTATCCTAGCAACAAGGTAGGAACCAGAGCCAGCAACTCTGCTCTTCAGTCCCCTCTATTTGCTGGAAACAAGTTGGGCAGGGAAGCCGACAAGATTCTTCAGAACACTAAACAGGTGATTAAAACATCAGGACGAGTCTTTCCAAGCCTCTCAGAAAGCCAAAAACTCAGTTTGGACACCATCAAAAATTTTCCTCTCTGGAGCTGTATAACCTGGTCCACTGCTTCTGTGGCCAGATGGGGAGCTCTGTGCTAATGATTCCATCAAACCCTCCAAGTTATCCTGAGTGTATTATCATGTGAAGAGAACCTATACTGTATTTTTCCATCAGGCATTGTCGCCCAGCCCCTTACTAGATCAAATGCTGAATCTTCAATCAACAAAAAAATGACAGGGCTGACTAACTCCTGGCCCTGTTTCTTCTGGAGGGACTTCACTCCAGCATCTAGCCAAGTGTAGATGCTTTGTTCACTCTCTTGCTTCCAAAATGGCTTCCCAGAGTCTGTTATGAAACACAGAAGATCTTGTCGGCAGTTAGTTGGTCAGTAATGGTGAGGTACTTAGCAGACCTTGAAAGTATGACCAGACAGGGCTAGCAGTTTTCCCCAGTGATATTTGCTGATCTTGTGGGTGAAGCTTTATGAGTGAATGAGTCAAAGTTGAAACCACCCCTTTCCCAGTCTCAAAACTAAGACAAAACAGTGTGTACTTTAGCTGGTATGTTACAAGAGACCATCTTTTTGTTAACCTGGAGTCATTGGTGGTAAAATTTATGATTTAGGGATCTTAAGTCCTTCATGATTCAGCATTACACATCCACCTTAAGGCCAGGACATTTGTCCCCTGTGGAGGCACAATTTTGCTTTCTCTCCTCCTGGATAATTTTTCTCATCTTTGATCCTGTGTATCTTTGATGCTTTGAAGTACATAGTCTTCCCTTTTCCACCAGCAGCTCGTGGGGAGTACTGCACAGAGTGAGTAACTGCACAGAGAAAGTTTTCTCTGAGGAGAGTGTCATGTATGCCCAGGGATAGACTCCTAAGCCACAAACGTGGCAGGCAGCCAGCTAGCCAAAGGAGAGCACCCACTGTTACCTGGACTCAAGGGCTAGGCATTTTGGGCAGAATAGAGCAGAATGCAAATTTTTAAAAAGTTTTTATCGATCCCTTTTGTTTTTATATCATCTGTATTTCCCAATACATTCTTCTGCCTTCCTCTCCAAGAAAGTCACAAGTTATCCTTTATAACAAAGAACTTAGAAGAGAACAAAAATGTCTATCCAGACTAACCAACACATTAACCCAGTTCAGTATGATAATGTAATGTTCCACAGCTGTAGTCCCCACCTCTTTAAAGAGAGAGCTAGGAACATTCATATATCACTACTTTGGAGTCAAGCTAGGTCATTATTATTTCATAGCAAACAGTTTCAGTTGTTTTTCCATCATTGTTCTTTTTATTTATATTGTTGTAGTTATTTTGTATGTTGTCTTCCAGTTTCTGTTTACTTCACTTTCCATCAGTTCATATACACCTTCCCACACTTCTTTATAGTTATCATAGTTATTACTTACAGGGAAGTAATATTTCATCACGCTCATGGCGCCACAATTTGTTCAGCTGTTCCCCGATTGACAGGCATTTACTTTGTTTCTATTTCTTTACTACCCTAAAAAGTACCGCTATAGGTGTTTTAATATGCATGGGACCTTTTCAATCGTTGACCTCTTTGGGATATAAACCTACTAGTGAAATCTCTTAGCCAGAGGATGGATGTCAGCGTTTAAGTCACTTACTCATTATTCCAAAGTCTTTCCATAAGGGTGAAACCAGTTTGTAATTCCACCAATAGTGTATTCATGAGCCTCTTTTTCTGCTACTTTTACCTCATCAACTGCCCCCATCTTTTGTCAAATTTATGGCAGCTTGCTTGGTTGGGGGGAAACCTTGAGTTTTAATTTAATTTTAATTTCCATTTCTCTAATATTTAATACTTTTGAGTACTGTTTCACTAGGCAAGAGTTTGCCATTGTTCTGATACTTGTCCATTCATACCCTTGACCACTTAACCATTCAGGAATGGATTTTGGCCTTCTGTATTTCTATTAGTTCCTCCTCTGTCTCAGGTATCAGTCCTTTTTTCCCTAGTCTGCTGTGTGTTCATGCCACAGCTTTTCAGTTTCATGTAATCACAGTTATCTATTTTCTCAATGATGATCACACATAATACTCACTTGGTCAGGACTTCTCTCAGCTCTCACTGTGAAAGGCGCTTGTTCTGCTTCTCCTCATTGTGTTCTAGTTATGACCTTTGACATCGAAACCCCATAACGAAATGCTTTTGATGGATGGCCAGTCAGCCACGTCTTTTAAGCACACACTGTACACAGTGCCTTATAGTGCATAATGTGAAGACATAGCAAAAGATATTTTAAATGATGGTCCCTGCCCTTGAGAAGCCAGAGGCAACCAAAGTAAATGCTCGTTGAAGTGCTATTTTTTAGTACAAAAGAATAAATAAATGCAAATTAGTTATTAAAAAGAATAAAACTATAAAGAAAAATTTAACACTATCATATACACACATACATGCATATCTATATATGGAGGCATGTATACATATATACATATACACACACATATATACATACATATGCGCAGTGTTTCACACCCATTGTTCCCCGCCTTCTCCAAGTCTGGTCATTGCCATCACTGCATCCATTCATTATCATTCTTATTTTATCATGGTCGTGATGGTTGTGTCTGTTGTTGCCCTGTTCTCCTTCAGGCCTCCTTTCTCTGACATCCATTACACGTGTCATATTCCATCACATTCACTTACCACAGGTTTATTGATCCCTTTCCCAATTGAGTTTGTGGAAACTTTGTTTCCAGTTCTTTGGTGCCCAAAAAGCCCTGCTATAAATCATTTGAGATCTATTGGGCCTTTTTTTTTTTTGGTTTTGGCCTCCTTCAGAGATTCAGTAGAATCTCCAGCTTATGGAGTACAGGCTTCTAAGTCACTTTCTTTGCATAATTCCATGTCTAGGTATCTTCTTTCATTGATATTAATTCAGCAAATATTTATCAAGTGCCTACTCTGTACAGAGCACTAATAAGTTTGGGGGAATATACCAGTTTTGGATAAGACACAATCCCTGGCCCTGGAACTGTCTATATCATCTTGTTTGAGCCATTTGAATAACAATATAGGCCACACAAGTTCAGAGAAGGTTTATCTAGGGCCAGCAGGGTAGCTAAAAATGGGTCGAGATTAATTAAAGAAGGCTTCCTATAAGAAGCAGTTCTTAACCAAGGTTTACTTGATTTTTTTTTTTCAATTAATGAAAATCCACCTTCTCTCTCTCTCCTGCAACAGATCAATAGATTGCAAGGCTTGGTGGTACACATTTAAATTCCTACTAACTTCACTCAGTCTGACACCGCCCCTCAGGTCATTGCCCAGGTTTCTCTTAACAGCACTTTTCTAGCTGTGGCTGTTTGGTAGGAGAGTCTCCTCCCTGGTGCAGCCCTACTTGAGCTTTGGAGCACAAACATGGTGATTGTCACAGGGAAGGAGGTGTCACCTGCCTGCTATATATCTGCCATGTCAGGAGCAAGACCACCAAGAGGTAACCCAAAGCAGGTTAAAGCTTCCATGCCCAGCAGCAGTGAGATCAGATCTGCTCATGGTCTCAACCAACAAAAACTCTAGCAAAACAAATTCTTGCATTGGCTGGCTCCAGAAAAATCAGTGCCCACCTTCCAGGTCCATCACTTTGAGCAAGGTTTAAAGGAGTTGGTGAACATGGAGCGGTGATCGGGAGAGTCAGTCTCGAGTAGGGGAGCGTCTCCCCTCTTCTTTTTGGTCTTTTTGGAGGCAGGGAGGGAGGGAGGGCAGTTGGGGTTAAGTGACTTGCCCAAGGTCACACAGCTAGTAAGTGTTAAGTGTCTGAAGCCAGATTTGAACTCAGGTCCTCCTGACTCCAGGGCTGATGCTCTACTCACCATGCCACCTACCTGCTCCAGTCATCTCCTTTTTGGTTGGCTCCCTCCACTAGCAGGCAGTCATGATCAAGAAGTCTGGGGATGCACTGACCCCTGCTCAGAAAAAGGTTTTAAAATCTCTAAAGTATACAGCATTAGAAAGGAGCCTAATTATTTTGAGATAGTTATGGGGGAAAAAACCCCACTATTAAGTTCACCAACTGCAAGTTAAGACCCCTTCTCTAGGTGGCACAGAAGTAGGCATGAAGTAGGAATATGTGCCAAGGATGCCATGTGCCTGTGTGGCTGCCATACCTGTGGGGAGGGAGGGATCTCCTTCAAGGGGAAGCCACAGATGGAGGCTTCTTCAGCCCTGAGATCTTTACCTGCTAGCCAGTGGAAAACTGCTCCCTGTGGGCAGGACAGTGACTTGGTCCAGATGGTATTTACAGATGAGGTCCTTGCTTTAGTTTGTCTGCAAGATGGGAACAAGGCCACTGTCTGATTTGGCCCTCTTAGGACCATGCACCATGAGTCCAGTGTGGGACTCTACAGACTCTACCCTCCTGAGGTTTTTGAGCCCACTGTGGAGAGAAGTATCTTGGATTCTGCTAAGGTACCCCCTAGAAAGGCTGCCCCTTGTTAAGCCCTCTTCCCATGACCTCCATCCCTGGGATTCTCACCATGTTTGTGGCCCACAGTACAAGTAGGAATGTGACAGGGAGAAAGGTCTCATACCAAATGGCCACAGCTAGAAAAGTATTCACTTCAAAAGAAACCTGGACCATAACATTAGGGTCTCTGGAGGACAGAGGGCCTTGTGACTTGAAATGATTAGAGCCCCTGAGATTCTGTGCTGCATTCCCAGCACCTGCTAGCAGGACAGTAGTAAATAGTCAGCCTCTGTGTGGGAGTCTGCAGATTAAGGCATATTCAGGGTGTTTATCCCCAGGGGCTGAGCTTGTAGCCTCCCCTGCTGGTTTAGTTAGTGAGAAACCTAGCTCCTGTGTCCCCGGTTTCAGACTAGCTCAGTCAAGCTAGACCTGAATGTTTTGTGATGGCAGTGCCAGCTGGATGCCCCTCCCAGAGCTTCAGAGTACAGCCTTCCTGCCAATGTGGGTAGCAACATTTACAGCTCTGTAGGGGCAGCATTGTTGGCCTGTAGCCCAAGCTGTGTGCAGCCTGTCGTCGATGGCATGCCAGCTGCTGGGAGGGCACCTTGGTGGCAGAGCCTGACAGTGCTCCAGGCTTTCCAAGAGGCCTGCTTTCCATTTGTGGGCAAATGAGAGGAGCCAAGCAAAAACCCACAACCACTGCCCTGGGAGGCACCAGTCTCCTGTCTGGCTTTATTTAGAATTTTCAAGACCAGAAATTTCAGGTGGATGGAAAATTCAGTGTTAGAGATTTGCTCATCCTTTGTGACAGTATATTACAGGTTCTTTTTTGAGGATACATTTGGCACAGTCCCCCCATTTCTAAGGAACCAGAGAGGTGGTGATATTTAGGCAAAGGATTTCATTTCTGTCTTGATTTTTAATAGTAACTCTGTTGTGCTGGTAATGTCCTACAGAACTTGCCTGAAACACTCCAGGATATGTACCCATCACTTGGCAGGAGGAGAGTTAGTGGAGCTCAGAACGGTTATCTTTTTGAGACCAAGACTAGGGGAGAACTGGCAAAAGACCACCAGCTCACTGTCTGTGGTGCCTGCTTAGCAGTATGCCTTGAGCTTCAGAGGTTGAAACGATGCTCCGGCAGCTGTGGCGGCCAGATGAGCAGCTCAATGCCCCCCTCTCCCCTCAATCCCAGGCGCTAAGCCAACGCCATGCCTTCCTGCCTCTCCGGCTGGCCATGCAGAGCTCTGGAGCTGAGGTCTGAGAGGGAGGCAGCAGCGTGGCCTCCCTGGCACTCCTGGCCCCACTCCACATTGCCACCTGAGCCCTGGCTCTAATGCATTCCTTCTTCCTTGTTTCAAAGCCAGTCTTAACTGTAGATTCCTTCCTGGTAACCAAATGCCGGTGCCTTTTGTAAGTAACCTTCAGTGAGTCTCCATTGAAAGTGAACCTTGGGCCACCCAACCATTTCCCTTTTCTCCTGCCTTCTTGGTGGGAAAGAGACAGATGAAAGAGTTTACAATAGAGGAAAAGGGCATGCAGTGGCAGCTCCAAAAGCACATCCCAGGGCGGGGCTTTCAGCCCCACCCTGCCTTCCCAGAAGAGCACATCCAGTGAGCCTGGGCGCATACAGATGCCCAACTGCTTCACGCACAATTCAGAGTTAGACTCTCTCTGCCCCGATTGCCTGTCCTAGGCTAGAGCACCTGCCACATATCTGGGAGTGCTGTGTGGAGACCCAAGGACTGCCGGCTGGGAGTGGCCTCAGACAGCCTGTGCTCAGCTGCTGATCACAAGTCAAGCGGTGGCTGAAACAGGGCCCATCTCCCTGCACTTGTCTGGTGGACTCTGGCCCTGGAAATGTGGAGGCTGTGCCCCTGGGGCTGGGAATGGCCCCTTTTGTTCACTGCTCTTCTTGTTCTGCCTAGGCTGTGTTTTTGGTGCTTCTCCTCCCAACTCTTCCCTAGGCTTAGTTCTACCCAAATCTTGTTCTGTTTCAGATTAGACCCAAGGAGGCCCCTTTGCCAGACCTTCAGCAGGTTCCATCTCCCACCTTTACTCAGGGCTTGTGCCGGCACAGTGGCCTCAGATTGCCTGCATCTACGTCTGCCCCCAGCTGTCTGCTCCTTGTTGGGAAGCCTCTTCCCCAGGAATGCAGATCCACACAGAGGAGTAACCCATTTCCTTCATCCTCCCAACCCCAGAGGATTCCCTGCCTTTTGGAGTCTAACATTTCATTGGCAGCTTCTTGTTCCAGCCGACCCACCCATGACCAGCACAGGGCGGCGCCTTCTGCTCTCATCTGCAAAGTGTGAGCCTTAGAAACTTGTGGCTCCCCCTGTAAGAAAACACATTCATCTGAGGCGAATGCTTGTAGCCAGTCCTATGGGCTCGGCTCATTAAAGATGATAATTAACCCGTTGCTAATTGGTGCTTTAGAAGCCAGGCCAAGCGCCTGTGTTTTACCAGCCTTGGCTCAGGGGCGGTCAGCTAGTCTGAGGTTGCTTAATAGCTACAACAAGACTTCACTTTCCTCTTATTTGCTTTGAGGATATTCTGTAAAATTAACAAGCAGTAAATTTTGATTGAAGGTTTCAACAAATGTGAGGATAATTGGCTCTACTTAGAACAAGAAACAATAATGGCAACCTGTAAACTCTTCTGTTTGTGGGGGAAACCCCACTGCAGCTTTAACCTTAGTCAGAGGAGCAAAAGAAGGCTGACCCTTCCAGGGGTCGAAGGAACAGTATTAGCCAGAAGGACCCCCTGCGATTCTAGTGCCAGCTGTGGCTTGTCTTCCTTCTCTGGCTCTGTTGCTTCTACAAGCAGAGCTGTGTGGCACCAAGAAAGAAGCATGTCCCGGTTGCCAAAGAGATCAGCCGGCTAGACGGGAAGATGCTGCCAGAGCCTTGTTGCCGCTTTGTGGAAGGACCAAGTCCCAGGGTTCTGGGATATGGAAATTTGATGCTGTGGGACTCCCTCCCTGGCACGGGAGGCCTTGGCAGCAGAGACCTCCCCTTTGTCCTGAATCGGGCCTGTTGTCCTGCTTGAGCATTTCCATACATGCTGGAAGAGGCAGTTATATAGTCCCCACTGTGTGCCAGGCACTGTGCTAAGCCCCTTCTACCAATATTGTCTCCTTTGATCCTCACAACAATCCTAGAGGGTAGTGCTGTTATTACCCCCATTTTATAGTTGAGGAAACTGAGGCAAACAGAGGTTACACATGACCTGCTTAGGATTACACAGCTAGTATTTGGGGCTGGGTTTGAACTCAGGTCTTCCTGACTCCAGGTCCAGTACTCTCTCTGTTGTTTTACCAGCTGCCTCTGGCCTCCTGAATACTCCTCTAAGAACCTGTGGACAGCCACTGATTTCCAAGGATGGAGTTTATTCCTCCTTTCACAGCCTTCTTCTCAAAAACTGCTGGGTGAACTAATCTGCCTGCCCCCCTCTTTCCTCTAGCTTGGCCTCGGGCACGTTCCCTTTGGTTCATAGGTGCCTCTCTGCATTCAGGCCCTTGGTTCTTCCCTTGGAAAGTCTTCCCATCATTGATCCCTCAGAGGAACTGAGCCTAGCTTAGGGCAGGCCATTGTCTCACTTCACCACATCTCACTTTCAGTTTTTCTTTCTGATTGGCTGCTTGCGTGTGTGCCTGATCTGTCTGATAGAGAGTCCCACAGACTAGAGTTTCACTTCCACTGAGGGCCTGAACTTGCTGCCCCAGGCATCGGGTCTATAGGGAAAAAGGAATTCTCTTTCTCTGAACTCTTCCATGTAATGCCGCCCTGGCCCCCACCCCCGCTTTTCCTCTCAGCAAAGACTAGAAGATGGGTTGGGGGTTGGGGTAGGGTTTTTAAGATGGGGACATTCTTGGTGCCCTCTCTATCCCAGAGCCCTGGCGCAGAGAGGAGAGGCAATCATGAAGCAGCTTTTCTGTAGTTGAATTGTCCTGGCCTCTGCTGCCATTGGAGCTGGACACCCACCAGGCTGGCTCCTCAGTTCCCCAACAGCCTCCCTTCTGCAGAGCCCTCACTTTTACCATGGTATCCCCAGCAGACACTTCAGAAAGTCTGGGGCATTTTCTCTTGTCTAAAAAGAGATATATGATCTCTGAGCTTCCTTCTGATGAGAATTCTCTCATCTCTTCCCCACTCCCCCATTCCCCCTAGGACAAAAAGCAGTCTCTCTTATTGGGCCTTCAGAGCCTCTCGCACCTACCTCGGGTCCACATCATTCTCCTTCGGACTAGACTTCATCCCAGTTGACCCAGCTCCATTCCTCTGCCCAGGCTGTGGCCTGGGCCTCACCATTCTTCCTCCTCACCTCTCCCTCTATCAACACTTTCCTTAAATGCTGCCTCCCTCAGGATGCTTTCCTGATGCCCCAGAATTGCCCTCAGATACCTGTGTGTATGTGTGTATTGTTTTGAAAATGCATGTTCTCTCACCCTAGTCAATACATGTTCATTCTTTGAGAACACATACTGAGTCAGGTTTAACACTGAGCCCAAGGCTGGACAACCAAGCATTTCATTGATCGAGCTCATGAAACGACTGCTCACCTGCCTGCGTGTAGTGGGGCCTTGTCCTGCCTGTCCTGTTATAAGGTAATGCCCCTACTTATACAGAAGTCTGTTTTACAGTAAATGGATCCCTCCAGGACACAGAACCAAACCCAAAAGTAAATGACAATAGCTCCTTGGTGGCAGAAATAGCCAGCACAAAATTCATGTACTTTGTGGGAAAAGGACCCCAGCAACATGGCATGAAGGGTAGGCTTGAAGTCAGGAATATCTGTGGCTCTGTCCTGCCTGATACTAGTTGTAGGGCCATGGGATACCGGTCACTTCCCCTCTGATAGCCTCAGTTTATTCTACTGTAAAATGGGTCTGATGCCTGAGCTCTCCTCTCAGAGGGTTGCTGTGAGGCTGCAGTGAGACCATTTATGTGCTGTACTTCTCACGCTGTACAATGCCCCCGAAGTGTCCCTTTGGGGCAGCAAGGACCATCTGGACTTTCTCTTTGGATTCCTGGTGCTTAGGACTGGGCTTAGCACACAGGAAGTGTGTAGTCGGTGCTTTTCTGTCTCAGCCTTGTCGGCCTTTGTCACCTCCCCTAGCTACAGAAGCCTCTGCCCAGGCTGTGTGAGCCCAGACCCAAGAGTCCCTGCCTCATGGGCTCCATGTCCTGGAGCTGGGGCTGCCTGGGCCTTCACTGTGCATACCACTTGCCGATCTCTCTGTTTTTCATTGATAGAGGATGGAAAAATGTGCTCATGAGCAGTGATTGTGGGGCTTATGTCATAGGCTTCATCTGGACTCCTTCCTTCCCAGCAGGCAGGCTGACTTTAACCCCTCCTCTGCCAGGAAGTCTTTCCTGTCCTAATAGGGAATCTCCAAGAATTTGCTTTTTGATGCATGTGGTCTAAGGAGCATCCTCATTGTTGTGCTGGCAAGACTACCAGAGTATCTTTGTTGACTTTGATCCTGGAGGTTCTACCCATTGATAGCCTGTCCCTGGCCATCCCAGCATCCATGGAGTCCCCTAGGACAAGGAGCCCAAGCTCCTGCTCTAGCTGGGCCTCATCTGGGATAGGCTGAGGAAGACCTATAGGTTAGGTCACCTGCCAAAAAAGGGATTGTGAGCAGCAGCCCTGGGAGTTCGGACATGCAAGAAGCACACCCAGGTGGGATGAGGACCATTTTGCAGATGAGGAAACTGAGGCTTAAGGAAATTGTGATCTGTTCATGGTCACATAACTCCCGAGTATCCCAGCTAAGAGTCAGACTCAGCTCTCCTCTTGACTCCTCAGCCTCCCTTCTGCCCCTTTTTCAGTGTGGGCAGACTGGATGAAAGAGGATAGGGCCACCCCCCCTTCTTTGGTGAGGAAACTCTCTTGTTAAATTCAGACCAGCTTCACAGAGTTGCTTGGGGTCAGAATCATGTGGCCAGCATGGGTCGGGGACCACGCCTGAACCTGGGTCTTCCTCTCTGTTCATGAGCATCCTTGGCTACTTTCCAGACCAGGCAGACTGCTGCTCTCCAGCTCGGCATGGCCCTTTCTTTCTGGAGCCCCTTATGGATCCGAGCCTCTCTACGTGGACACAGACCAGGAGACCCACTCCCCCTGAGGTTGACTTACTGTCTACTGGCAGTATCTTGACAGCAGAAAAGGGAACTCACCCAAGCCCCGGCCCCGCAGCCAATGTCCACCTTAGGGTGCAGGGCCTGAGGGTGCTGCAGGGTGCAGCCAGGTATCCCTGCCAGCCTTGACTGTGCCACTGACCCATTACATAATCCTCCTCCTCCTCACAGGAGTGGGCCAGAAGGTCAAGGGTCACAGGGGGGTCAGGCGGCTGACACACACTGTAACGACAAGGTGGTTAAAATTAGACCGCAGAGAGGAAACTGGCAATCTTGGGGAAAGGCAGAAGCTTCCTCTGCGAGTGCGCAGCCAGGGGCGCAGGGAGGCCGCTGTGCGTGCCGCTGCCAGGCGATTACTCATTTCAGCTCTGGGCTTGAGGGCTTGGAGCCCCTGCTTCTGTATTTCTGGCCTCCTTGTCACATGCCTGGGTACACTCAGGGGGACCCACGGGCCTGGCCTTCCTGCCCCCGGGCCTGGGCCGTGCTGATGGCCACAACTCCCAGGCCCTCTTCATTCAGTACTCACGATCATTTCCAGACACTTATGAGTCTCCTACTGTGTGCCCAACCCTTGTCAGAAACTAATGTGATTCAGCAATGGAAATGACCTGAAATAAGCTTCTGCTTCCCCGCTGCCTCCCAAGGACCATGGCACCTTTTTGTCTGATGTGGGGCTGACACCTTCCATCTGCTCTCTCCCCATCAGTATGGGAGCTCCTGTCTTTTCAAAAGACACAGCCTGTCTTTTGTACTTATCTTCCCTGTTCTGCATGCAGTAAGTGCTTAATAAGGGCTGGCAGGCCCTGTGAATGCAGAGACAAATGCAGCCGAGCCCTTACCCTCAGAACAGCCCCCCTTCTGTCCATAAGAGCTATGGAGACACTTGACACGCTTCCCTCTTTGCTAAAATGTGATGTGTGCATTTCACTTCATTTGTGCCTCAGTTTGTGTTGTGTGAATCTGCATCCCCCTTTGGTAACAGGGGTCCCCTGGGGCTCTGTCCTGGGCCTTCTCCTCCTCTCCATCTGGACTCTGGTGACTCCCAGCTTCCCACTGCCTTGTGGATACCTCAGACTGAAGTTCTCGTAGACATCTTCAACTCAACATGCCCTTCCCTCTTCCAAACTTCCCCATTGCTGTCGAGGGTACCAGAATCCTTCCAGTCACCTGGCTTTCCAACCTGGCTCAAGCCTCAAGCCCCACGTCTAGTCAGTGCTTAGGGGCTTTCAGCCTTCTTCTCTTCTCTGATGGGAGAGCCACCTTAGGGCAGGCCCTCATCACCTCCAGTTTGTTCCTGGTCCAGTCCTTCCTCTGCTTAGCTGTCAGAATGATCTTCCTGAAGGCCAGGTCTGACTAATATGTGTGCATCATACACACAGACACAGAGAGAGAGAGAGAGACACACACACACACACACACACACACACACACACACTTCTTCCTTCTTCACCTCTCCCCCTTCTATCTTTCTGGTTTTACCCCTCACTTTCCTCCACATACTCTGTGACCTAGTCACATTGTCCTCCTTGGTGTTCCTCAGACACCACACCCCATCTCCTGAGCATTTTCCCTGGCTGCCCCTCATGCCCTGAATACTTCTCCCTCCTTGTCTCCACCTCCCCACTTCCCTGGCCTCCTTCAGTTCTTAGCTGAAACCGCACCTTCTGCAGGAAGTCTTTCCCAGTCCTCCATCTTCCTGCCTTCTCTCTGAGGGAATTTCTCCCCCAGTTTCTCCTGTGCACATCCTCTCCGTATGTAGTTGTCTTCATGTCGGCTCCCATTAGACTGGGAACTCCTTGAGAGCAGGGGTTTACTTTTCTTTCCTCTTTCCTTCCTTTTCCCATCCCTCACTCCCTTTCTCTTTCTTCCTTCATTTCTTCTTTCCTCCCTCCCTCCTTTTTTCCCTCTCTTCTTCTCTCTTCCTTTTTTCTTCCTTTCTTTTTCTTCTTGCATACTTAGCATTTAGCACAGTGGCCCACACATAGTGGGCTCTTAATAAATACTCATTGACTAGCTGACTGGTAGGACATGCAGCATGGCCCCTTTCCAGATGGACCAGGCATCTGCTGGCCTCAGTGAAGCATGAGGAAGATAAGGAGTCCTCATCATTGAGGAATCCTCTAACCCAGCACTGCTTCTGTGACCAAGTGTTGAATGTGCAAGGTGGGCTTGTCAGGTCTAGGCATTCAGAAAGGGGAGTGGGAGATTGTTAGGGAGTTCAGGAAATGACTATTCCAGGGGGAATGTCACATTTCCCCTCCCCATTGATGAGCTTAGGATTCTGTGTGTGATAGACAGCAAGATGACGAGGTCACTGAAGACCAGAGAAGAGATATATGCCCCCCCCCCAAAAAAAAAAAAAAAAAGATGGGCTTGGAAGTTAAGGTGTGTTTGTATTTGTTTATGTGTAGGCATGATGGGGAAGGATTCCAGATTGTGCCTATGGAAATTCCAGCTGAAAGTCTCATAAATGTGATGATTACTGAAGATATTGAATTTCATTTAAACTAAATAAGCCCCAGCTTCCCTCGAGTACTCAGCTGTGTTCAGATCTAGTCATGTGGGAGAGGAATAGTGTGATTTCATGAGGAGCAGAACTTTGGAGAAAAGCACAGCCTGGTCCAGTGACCCTATATCTGCCTGCCTGAATCTGGGGACCCTTCAGGGCCCCTGTAAGAACCCTCGACAAGGAGCTGGCTGTGATGTACAACCAAGAAGGGGAGAGTAAGGGGCATGGGTGTGTGTGGGGGATGAGGTCCTCCATGGAGACTGATGATGTCATTGTTCTTCCCCATAACCAGGGGCAGGGATACTTGGGCTTCTATTCAGGCCTCCCTCCCCCGCCCCACCCAATATGGTTCCCCATCTTACTCCTTTCTCCTTTGATGGGATTTTAAAGATTTGGAAGCCTCAAGGAGACAGTAAAGATGTTTGCCCAAGGCCTTCTGGAGGCCAGAGTCCAAGGGCTCTGGCCCAGCCTCGGCCCCAGGGCACACGCACCCAGCAGCCTCCCTAACTCACACTTGGACATGTTTCTCATGAGCCCCTCGCCAGCAGCTGGTCCCTCCCACCATCTTCTGCCTTTTCCCTTCCTTCTAGGTTATTGCAGCCGACTGCAAGAGGGTCACAGTGCTGAAGTATTTCCTGGAAGCCCTTTGTGGACAAGAAGAGCCTCTGCTGGCATTCAAGGGTGGAAAATATGTGTCAGTGGCGCCCGTCCCAGACACCATGGGAAAGGAAATGGGAAGCCGAGAGGGAAAACAACTGGAAGATCAGGTACCGTGCGGGAAGCGTGGGCCCCGGCCCAGGGAAGCGCTCCCCGGGGGCCAGCCTCTGCCCGGGCCTTGCTCCCTCTCTGAGCTATTTATAACCACTGCATGCCGGGCCTGTGGGTGAATCTCCGACAGCCAGCTTCTCACCAGTGCACTCTGCCGGTGCCCCTGCCGGGCCCTCCTGCCCACTGCCTCCATCTCCTACAAGTTCCAGATGCTGCTTTTTAATACTGCATTGGAAGGGGGGGAAAGGTTTAATAATGCACAGCTCTGGAGGCTTAGGGAAGGGGCTGGGGTGAGGGGGATGTCAGGGTTCAGGGTGAGGATCAAGTTTATAGGCATGGAGCTCAGGCTGCACAAGGCTCCAGCACACGTACAGGAAGAGCGGACAGCACTGGCCCCCTCCTTCCCCTCCCCCCACCTCGGCTGCCCTCCCTGAACATCCTGATGTGATTAAGGAGTTCTCTTGTTTATCTGCCCTTGGTTGTTCCTGTAGCCCTTATTTCACTGCAGGTCCTCAGAGACAGAAAGAGACAGGGTGAGATGGAGTGAGACAGACAGACACTATATGCCTGTGTACATGCAGAACATTCCTGCTGCCAAATGCCCTGCTGTGCCTGTGTGTGCCTGTGTGTGGGTGTGTGTGGGTGTGTGTGAGAGCATGTTTGCCTCTATATATGTAAAATAACATTGTCTGCCATGTCTGTGCATGGCGGGGTCATTGTGTGAGTATGAACTCTGCTGCCAGGCTCCAACTTGTGGGTATCTGTGTGTGTGTCTGTGGGCATCACTGCCCGCTGTGTGCCCAAAAGGGTCTGCATTTATGGGGCTTTTGTCCTCCTTGCCTGCAGGTTGAGTTTCACTCTACAAAGTGAAAGACGTGGGGAGACTTCCAAGGGCAGAGGTAGAGGCCAGATCACCCTTGGGCCAAGAGCTGTTTGGCCTGTGACCGTGGCCAGGGCTTGTAGGGCAGGGAGGTGTCAACTGAGAGTTGTGAGCTGGGCCATTTGTGATGAAGGAGGAAGCGAGAATAATCAGGGCCCTCGGACCCTCTCCTTGTTGGGGCCAAGGCAGCTCTGACGCATGCCTGTGGGTCTGCAGGGAGCTAGAGTTCCAGGAGCACTTTACTGTTAGCCAGATGGTATCCTTTGCTTCTCACAGGAGCAGGCAAAGGAGAGCACTGACCTGGCAGTCCTTTGTGCCCTTGTGCCTTCAGTCTCTCTGCTTCTCACCTGGGGGCCATCTCAAGCCCCTTCTCGCTCCCTGTGTGGGGAGATGCAGAAACTGAGGCTCCCAAGTGCCTGAGAGCAGTCTTGGACTCCCCTCCTCTGAGGTGGCACAGAACAGGCCTCTTGTCACAGCACCGTGTTCTGCAGTCTCCCCATCTCAGCCCATTTCACCAGAACAAAGGTCATGACCCACATGAGGCTGCCCACTTGTTCCTTTTCCCACGAGCCTCCTGGCTTGCCTTCTGTGAATGGCTCCTGGGAAACCCTTCCTAGTCCAGCCTGTGTCATTTCATAACCTCGAAGTTCCTCATCTGCTGGGAGAGCTGAGCAAATCAGGCTCAGTAACCGGCTCTCTACCCCAAACTCTGCCCTGGCCTTGGCAACTGCTGGACATGTGGGCACAGGTCCCCAGGGACTGGCCAGGTCTTCTGCCTCACGTCACCCAAGTGTTGGTGAGCTCTTCAAGGGAGGAAATGGTTTTCAGATGAAATCCTCCTCTTTCCCATGCACAATCTGAGCCTCTGGAAGAAATGAAGGATAGGGAGAGGAACCCCAGGACAGGATAACAAGAATCATGGGCAGATGGAGTCTGTGTTTGTGTAGGACACTCTAGGCCCCACAGGGAGTGTTAATTGCAGGTACACCCCCAATCTGGAATCTCCTCTCTCCTGCAGATATCAACCTGAGATCTCCATATATATGAGTCTCATCCATTTTGTTGGCATGAGGCAGGTCAGGGTGGTCAGTGTTGGAGGGCTGTTATTCACTTGTGGAGGAGAATCCAGCTCCCCAGTTCCCCAGAGATACTGCTGGAGTACCAGTAGAGCTCCCTGGCACTAATTTTTCAAGTTCCCTCTTTTAAGACCTGACTTTCTCTTCTTCAGAGCCAAGCCAGCAAACCTCGTCAGAATCTGATCTTAGGATGAGCAGTTGAAGGGCAGAGTAGAGGCTGGACATTGCCTGGGGAGGGTTCTCAAACTTTACTCAGTCAGGACTGGAAGGATTGCCTGGCTCTGACCTTAGGTGCTCGACTTAGTCATCATAGCAGTGAGCAGATACCAAGGAGATCTTGGTTTCCCTTTCACTAGGCTCCTGCCCCTAGACAAAGGAGTCCAGTCTGGTGCTTCTCCTGTTGGAACCTCTAGTGGGAAGCATCGGAGACAGTGTCTTGGAGCAGAGGCAGAGACCCACACCCTCTCTCTCCCTCCCTAAGCCCTCCCCATCTACCCCTGCTAACCCTGTCCCTCCAAGGAAGCTTTCCCGAGCTCCATCGGGCAGCTGCATTTTCTCTGCTGACCAGGGCCAGAAAGAGAGAAGAGTAGAATGTGGGACCACCCGGAGAGTGGCCTTTGAGAGCAGAGGCTGCGGTAGGGGAGGTGACGACCTATCAGACGGGCAGCGAGTTTCCCAAGCTGGATACCCTTGGCCCTGGCTTCAGGGAAACAGCTAAGAAGGCTGACACAGTGGAGAACACTGCTGGAAGGGGGGACCCAGGCTTTCCCCCTGAGAACGGGCTGTGGCGGGCTCCCCTGGTCCAGGAGTCTGGCACAAGGGAAGTTGTAGGCCCAACTCCCAGCTCTCGCTAAGGTTGGATTCTTGTCACTTATACTGAGCATGAAGTGTGTTTCACTTCGAGCATTTCTATTTTCTCCATTGTTTTTTCTTGTAGTAGTTTCAGAAGGAAAGTAGTCTGCCTGATTCAGAGCATATGGGGATGCTTGGGAGGACGATTAATTGTGAATGTGCAATAACTGTTAGGAACATGGGAGCAGCCTGGCTGGGGGGGCTAGGACACAGCTCTGCCTAGTCACAGAATGGCCTCTCTCCAGGGCCGGGAAGTGGAGGGCAGAGCTTCAAGTGAGTACTCAGACCTAACTGTCTTTTCTCTTGCCTTTTTTTTCTGGGCCTACTCCTGCTGCCTGAAGGAGGATGATGTGGTCATTGAAGATTTTGAGGAAGATTCTGAGGCTGAAGGCAGTGGGGGCGAATATGATATCAGAGAACTTCGAGCCAGGAAGCTCGCTTTGGCCAGGAAGATAGCCGAGCAGCAGCGTCGCCAAGAAAAGATCCAGGTGTGTCTGGGAGGGTGGGGGTGCCAGGGTGCGGCTCTAGTCTGAGCCGCCATGCTGCCAGGGCTTCCCTGGCTGGGCCTGAAGTTCTGCCACAGAGTTAGTGCCCTTCTAATAGGAAGGGAGTCCTGGAGGAGTCTCTCTGAACCAGAGGATTTTAACCTTTTCTGTGTCCTGGACCCCACTGGTAGAAACATGTTTTTAAATGTGTCAAAGTACATAGGATTACAAGGAAACCAATGGTGTTAAAATGCAGTTACCAGATTTTTTTTTTTAAAGTCAAAAGCAAGTTTTAGATGTCAGGCTCAGAAGCCCTGCTCCAGGCCTTCCTAGAAAGTCCTTCAAATAAGGCATTTTCATACCCTGCCATCACTTGCTCCCAGCTCCTCACACCCCTCACTCCTTAGTCTGTAGCCCCTCCTGCCCATTTGAAGCCTGCCCAAAAAGAAAAAAAGGAACCTCCCTGTCTAATCGGTTTTCTTAAGGCCTAAGAGCCCACAGGGTCCCCTCTCAAGTCTTGGGGAGACTCTTCTCATCATCTTTGTGGTTCCCTATCTCTGGGTATGATAGAAGAATGTCTCCAGTTGCCCAGCCCAGGGATTACTAGGTATTACCACCAGGACCTCTATCTTCCTATGTGTCTCGAAGTCCACAAGGGAGTCTTTCGGGATCCAGCCTTAAGAGACTCTCCAGAGTCTTGAGAATCAAGCTTGGATTGCTGGGGAAGCCCCTCTGACCACCCTGACTGGCCCCTTTAAGAGAAGACCCCACATTCACCATGACTGGCTGCCCTGCCTCCTGTCAGTCTCCTTCCTCCGGCCTCACAGCCACAGGAGGATTTCTCAGCAGAGGAAAAATTCCCCCCCAGAACCCCCCCTCTTCCCCCTTTAATGCCCAGGGCCCTTCACTTCCATAATTCTTCATTTTCCAGCCTTGAACGTAAGCCAGACACATCTGTCTGGCCATATGCGTGAACCCTGCAGTCTGTGCCGAGGTGGCTGTAAAACAGGGCCGGTGAAGGCCCTTCTGGGAGAACGCACACATGTGTGTACCCTCGGGCCTTGGCTCCCTGCCCAGAACCACTGGGCTTCGTCTCTCCAAACCCATGTTAACCTTTTCTTATTTTTCCTCTTTTTGTTTAATTTAGAAAAAAAATCTCAAGGAAAAGGTATAAATTGTCCTGGGAGTGGGGGAGAGGCTCCCAGTTAGAGGGGCCGTGATCATTGGCAGGTACCTGGGTTGCTAATACAATAAGGAAGAATGGAGCACCAAGTGCATTAAGATTGGGGAGATGGGCCGTAAATTAAACAGCTCTGAACTCCACCAGCCTCCGAGGGGTGTTAACTGAGAGGTGTAAGTCAAGTCCCCAGCTCTCAGCAAAACAGGAACCACACATGTTTGGGGAGAGGGATGGAAAGATGGAGTTCAAAAGCCTCTGTGGGAGATTCTCGGGCTACGGCCCCTCCCCCCTTCCTCACTTGTGGGCCTGGACCCCTGGGTCTAAGCTCATCCATGGCCGGGGGTGGAAGAAGGAGGGGAAGATCTGGGCTCTCTCCACAGTGGACTCCTCCCTCCTTCCGGAGCTGCCGAGGGGCTGTGGAGTGGGGCCGAATGGAGGTCAGAGCAGGGGTGTGGGCAGTTCCCTGGGTCTGCAGCTGGAGCTGAAGCCTAATCAAGACCCTTGATGCTTAAGACAGCCAAGCACTGCTTTTCACCCCCAGCCCTGGCTTTTTTGCTATTTCCTTGGTTATCCCTGATGTCTTGAGCCTCCGTCTACCCACTTTCTCCCTCTTTCTGAGAACTCTCCAGGCAGCCCCATCTAGTGCTGGAGGGTGAGCAGAGGTCTGAGATGTCACATTCTCGCCCAGTCCCCTGCTGGACATCCTCCCCAAGGTGTGGTTTCTTGGCACCTTGCCCCCTTGCTGGCACTGCTGCCCTGACCCCAGGAGGCTTCTCTGTGCTTTGGGCTACAACTGGCTGGGAGCGGCCAGGCTTCCTGAGCAGTCGCAAACATCCCACCTGAAGCACAACAGTCTCTTCCTCTGACCATGGCTATTGTTCTGCTCAGCATTACAGCAGCAGCCCCACTCGCCAGCCAGCTATGACATGTGCTCTGAAAATAGCTCTCCTCCCCTGTCCCCTGCCCGCCCGCCTCCTGGACATACAGCCACTCCTTTGTGGCAGCCTGAGGAGTCAGGATCTAAATATAGCTGGGGAGCACGGGGGGCTGAACAATAGCCCCCCTACACCTGTATGAGAGCTGTTCGCCTTGCCCACAGCGGAAGGCAGACACCCAGGCCCGGCTCCCGCCTGGCGGGAGGGCCAGCGCGCTACCAGTTGAGGAACACGTTCACGCCAGGGCAGGAAGGGGTAGCCAGAGGAGCCTCCCTCCCAGGTCGTACATTTGTTCCGGTCCTCCTTTCCCATCAAAGTGCCTCTTTATACAGAGGAGGAAACTGAGGCCCTGAAAGAGAGGCTAAAGGTCATGCCAATAGATTGGAAAGCCTGTCCTCTAGCTTCCTCTGCACCACTTCCCTTTCTCAGTCAAACCAGAGGTATTTCTGAAGCACTTGTCCTGTGCCTGGCCCTGGTCTAGAAACCATGAGAGAAACCAGACAAGGAGACAGTGTGTTCCTCGGCCTTGATGGGCTGCTGTTCAGTATGGGGAGACAGGCTGAGCTCATACAGTAACTGCTCACTAGAGTGTTTGACCCCCAAGGTGCTCCAAGAGAAGGGACAGTGCCTCCTTCTAGGGCCTCTTGTCCACAGAAACATTCAGCACCCCTTCAGGTGAGGTGAGCTTGGGAACAGTCGGCAGTAGGAGCCAGAGCACACCAAACTGGCCTCCAACCCTGGTGTTTCCACACCTGCCAGGGGGTACAGTGTGCTTCTGAGAAAGTCTGTTTTATTTCTGGGTCATGTGGAAGGTGGAGATGATGATAACTTAATGACCTGTCCAGCTTGTTCTCAATGCTGAGTGTGGTTTGGAAGCCCTAAAAGCCTTGGGCAGAGTTCACCCTTCTGCCTAATCAGAGGGGCTATAGGGCAGAAGAGGAGGAATGGCAGCAGCCCATCAGTCAAGAGAAACCAGGGAGTAGGGAGCAAGGCAGTTTGTGCCTGGCCATGCCACCCAGTCTTCACTTAGCTATTGATACCTCTACTGGCTAGCTGGGCCCATGTACTAATGTCAGCATGTCGAAGCTCCCTCACTTTATAGGAGGAGGACATGAAGGGAGGGTTTTCCCAGGTGAACACAAAACATATGCCTCCTCCCAGCTAGAGGATGAGGAGGTCAGTACCCTGGAGAAGCTCCATGTTCAGAACTTAGCATTTCTCAAGAGCAGAAAAATTGGATTATTTTCTTTACCTTTGCCCTTATCCACCTCCATGGCAGAATGATGTCCATCCCTGTTGTCTGACCTGCCCTCCAGGAAGGGCAGGGGTGAAATACTCAGTCCTTTCTCCTGACTTTCACCTGGTCTGAGCCAACAGGAGCCTTGGCAGAGTGACGGTCTCTTTCCGGGGCATCACACTTGGCCAGGGGCCAGGCAGAATTTGTATGAATCACCAACCCCTCACCCCTAACAACCCCTCAGCCAGAGCCTTCTGTAATTTTTTACTCATAAAAACAAAAATAAATCCTGCTACCGGCCTCTGAACTCTACTGCAGTGTGCTCTCCCCACTCCCCAAGCATCCCCAGGCTGGGAGCAGGGACTTGGCACTCTCCCCACCGACCTCACTTTTTTACACTCCCTGCGCATCCTGTGTCCTCTCACCGTGCGGCAGAGGGATCAGAATGGGACGTGACGGCCGGCACAGGCGCCACGCTCAGCTGCCAGGAATCTGACGGGTAAAATCTGGAAAAGTTGGGAGGGCAAATGCACCACACACACACACACACACACACACACACACACACACACACACACACACAATCTCTCTCTCTCTCTCTCTCTCTCTCTCTCTCTCTCTCTCTCTCACTAAAAGCACTGCCGAAACATTCAGAGAGGGAAAGCCTTAAGAGGGGCATCTAAAGTTCTGCTGCTGTCAGGGCAGCCATCACAGGGTGATGACCCAGACCAGACCATCCCTGGAGACCCAGCTAGTACCTAGGGGAAGAGTGAGCAGCTCCTTTGAACCCTTCTGACACTAAGTGAGGGCATGGGGGGGAACAGGAAACAGTTTTTTGGTGACTCACTGGGCAGAGCTGGGTTAGGGGAAGTTCGCTACAGGAGGCCCTGTTACCAGATGAAGGGGCTGGCTTGATGTCTCACCACCCCTGGAAACTGGGAGGATTGTTGCCACCATTGGCCCCAAAGATTGTAAAACTTTCATCCTTCACATTTTTCGCTGGCCCTGAGCCAAAACTCCAAGAGTAGAGACCTTTCCAACTTTGCTCTCCTGCCTACCTTTCCTCTTCCTATCCCACCCTCAGAGTTAAACCATTTGGGAAAGGCTTGCCTCTCCCCTTTTGCATCAGGTCCCATGGGGGCCTGGTGTCTCTGATAGCATCCTGCCACCAGGTCAGGTCCAAAAGGTAGAAGAGGACCATGGAGATATCCAGACCAAGCAAGATAAAGATGCCATCAATACTCAATCTCCCTGTAAAGGCAAAAAAGGACCAGGAGTGCTGTTGTCCTTGGTAGGGTGAAGGAAACTGGTGTGGAAAAGGTTAGCCCAGTGATATGAATGAGTGGATCATTTCCCTGTCCTTTCTGCTTCTACAGATGCCCCTGTGTCCCTGAGCTTTCTGTCTCCTCAGATGGAGGCCAGAATGGGGAGTGCTCCAGGTAGGGGGGAGTGAGAAGGCCTGGGGAAGGGGAGGAAGAGGAGGAAGAAGATGAAGAGTGGAGCGGATGCCGTGTTTGGGTGGAGCAGACAGGACAGGAAGAGGTTATCAGAACTGTGGGGTTGTGGTACCTGGGAAGGGGAGTGACCTCAATGGTTCATTCTCACGCTCTCAGTTACTTGAAAAGAGTTTGCCCTGCAAGTGGGCATGCTTGGGGGAGAGGGGGCAGGCGCGGATGGCAGCCAGCAGCCATTCAGGGTCACAGGGGAAGCTTTCCCTTACTCAGAAAGAGAGGTCCCCCCAAGGTCACAAAGAGGCCACCTTCTCCCTCCTTTAGAAACCTCAGGCTTTCAGTTTTACTGTCATCACCCGGGAAACTGGAGCAGTGCTTCTCTTTTCTGTTGGTGGCTGGGGCTCGGCACCACAGGGCCTGGCCCTTGTCGGTGCACCTGCCCTGGGATCAGTGCCACACCCACCATATCCTGAATAGTTCTGAAGCCTGGCAGTATGGAGGCCTTGCCGTAGCCACAGCATGTTGTCGTCCTCACTGAAACTCCCATTCAGAGAGGGTCACCAAGGGAGCGCGTGTGTGTGTGTGTGTGTGTGTGTGTGTGTGTGTGTGTGTGTGTGGTGGTCAAACCCTGTTCCCCCCGCCCTGAGAGAGAGCTCCAGAGCATTTGGAATATTAAAGCTCATCCTTATTAAAAATCCAAATCCAAATCTCTGCAGAAGCCTGGGGTTCCCACAGCCACTGAGTTTGGAGGGTGGGAGCTAGGGGACATGGAGAATGGAGAAGAGCCATTGAGGCCCAGGGTCACCCAGGGAGCATGAAGAAAAGCCGGGCCTTAGGCCTGAGCCATGTCTCATCCTGTGGCATCTCATTCAGCAGAGTTGCTAGGGAAGGGAAGCTGGGTCTTCATGCCCATGGTATCGAGTTGTCATTATCCAGCAAACTTGATCTTGATTTTGATTTATTAAAACAGTCTGGGTGCCCCTGGCCAAGTCTGTAAGCATTTGGACAGGCTGAGTATCTCGAGGGATTTCAGAAACCCCATAGAATGTTGACCCAGTGACCATGAGCTTTCCATGTAAACTCACCACCTTCCTGGCCATTCTGTTTTTGTGCTCTTCGCACCCTTGTTGTTCTACCTTGAGCCTCAGGGGGTCTGGCCCCAGAAGCCCAGCACTCCTCTCTGTCCTCTGAGCCCTGCTTTCCCAGCTGGCCCTGAACTGCTTGGGGCTCCCTTTTCCTCTGCTTTCACAGGGCAGGATGCTGACACATCTTCCAGTTGACCCTTTCTCACTCGTCCATCAACCTGCCTGTGTCTTGTAGGCTGTCCTGGAGGACCAGACTCAGATGAGGCAGATGGAGTTAGAGATCAGACCCTTGTTCCTCGTGCCAGACACCAACGGCTTCATTGATCACCTGGCCAGCCTGGTACGGCTGCTGGAGAGCAGGAAGTACATCCTCGTGGTGCCCCTCATCGGTGAGTCCATGGCCTTCCCCCCCCCCCTTCCCACACACACCCCCTCTGCCTTCATGCAGTCCTGAGTGCTCCCTAGACTTCACAGTCCTGTGATGGTGGCAGAGCCAGGCCACTTGTATGAGCCAGATTCAGAGAAAACCTGGGAAGGAGCAGGGCAAGGGAAAATTGTTTAACAGTACAAGCTGGGCAGATGATTAGGACCCATCCATGGCAAATGGACTCCTGCATCTTAGCAGCTCAGGCCTGCCTGAGCCCAGCCCTTGTTTTTATCCTTATAAAGCTCGCAGTAAAACGGCAAAGCTGGTTCCCGTTATTGGTAAACACTCAGGCCTGGCAGATAACGGCAGTGCTGCTGGGTGGTCTGGCAGAAAGTCTGGGAGGATTTGAAGTGGTTAGATGCCTTTGGTCTGATTGTCTTATAGCTTTTCACGATGATTCTGTTGGTTGGAGGTAGCATTCCTCTGGCCGGTGTCACCACATGACACATGAAGCCATCCATAACAGGCCCTGGGCTCCGAGCAGGCACTGCTGACCTAGTGCTGGTGATGGTGAGGTGTCAGTATCTCAGAACCTCACTTCATCCCAGTCCTTGGAACAAGGACTTAGCTGAGGCTTCACCAGAGATATACACCCTTTGAGCTCCTGTTTTGAGGGATCTGGTCAGCCCTGTGTCCTGGCACCTTAGCAGTTGTCCCCAAGCAGCTTGTCAGTTTCCATCAGACTCCATCACAGGGTAGTTGATGGCCAGTCCACAAAGCAGGATCTTCAGAATGTCTCTGTCAAGTTGGCCAGGGATCAGTTGCTAAGGACTCCTATTCTTTGGGACAGCAGGGAGTGTGGGAGAAATCTACCCAGCACTCCACCTCTGCCACCCCTTCCAAGACACTCCAGAGAATTGCTTCTCTGCCCTGAGCATCCCAGCCCCTGGGCTGGAGGAAGTAGGTAAGGGGATAACTGCCCCAGGGAGGTGATTAGTCCCTAGATGGTTGCAGGAAACACACCATCAAATACCATGTAAGCACAGTGGCCCTGGTGGGGTCTTCCTCATGGTCTTCCTTCTCTCCCTTCAGCCCCACAGATCCAGGTGGGAGAATAGCAGCTGGCAGATAACGGCAGAAACATTGAACAACCAGCTCTCCCAAGGGAAAAAGATGTTTCATCTGCATTATTTACATTTTCAGTCTAGACAATTAACAAAACAAGAAATCAAACCTTGCTTTTTGTCAGTTTGCTGATTTCTGAGATATTAATGATCTTACTGAAAAGTGAGCAGTTGGCTCTCAAGAGTTGGTTAGAGTTGGTTCTAGCATGCCCCTATAGCCTGGCCAGAAAGGGAGAAGGCAGAAAGAGCCAGCAGGGGCCTGAGTGGAGACTCTAGAGGGACTGCAAGCATCAGTGTGGGACTGAGCAGGCTCCTGAATACCTCTGACACAGCTACTCCTGTCCCCAAGGGCCTGTCACCTGACAAGAGAGGGCGTCAGGGCCATAGTCTGCCTCACCTGGCCCGCCCTGTACAGCCCAGGAGATCTGGGAGGTGAACCAGCTGGGAGGGCAGAAAGGGATGAGCCCTCCAAGGACACTGCTGATGTTGCCTTGGTCGTGCTTCCAGGTTTTACAGGCCAATCCTGGGTTATCTGTGGAAATTCAGAAACGAGGACCGGCCTTTCCCTAGGATGAGCTCATAGTCTTCATTGGGGAAGCAAAGAGTGTGTAGACAAAGTTTGAATTAATTGTATGAGAAAAAGATGTGAATTTGTAGAAGAGAGGCTGGTAGCTGTTGGATGCTGCAGCCCCAGCAGCCTCTCAGGCCCTCCAGGGACTGGCTCCTCTTCCATCCGGGCAGCAAGGGGTGAGGTCTGCAGCTTTGCACTGGGCCTCTTTCTCTTGCCCTTTAACCCGATCCTTCTTCTCCAGCCTGACCCCAGCATTGAGAAGTCCTGCCTGGTGCAGAAGCACAAACAGGCTTCCCTTTGAAGCCTGTTTGGTTTGGAGCAGGAAAGCGGATTTGGGGATGGGATACCAGCTTTTCCTGTTTGATGTTCCTCTGGCTGCTGCGCCACTCCCCTCCCCCTCCTCCCCACCAGAATCCCAGCTGAGCCTCAGGTTGTGTGTCTGTGTCTGTGTGTGTGGCAGCTCCTCTAAATACCCAGACAGTGAATGCCAGGCTTACCATGGAATAGCCTGCTCATGCCGGCTCCCCAGGCTGTGAATCACTGTGCTTAGGAGAGGCCTCAGACCCCAAACTCTCCCTGAGCCCCTAAGGAGTGCATATTTCCCACTTGATCTCAGGCTTTTGGCTGGAATCTTGGAAAGAATCTTCACCAGAAATGGAGCTATGTCTCAGACACACACACACACACACACACACACACACACACACACACACACACACACACGTTCTTGTTGTGTCAGAGGTGACAGGGGCTTACTGAGGTAGTGGATGGTTGGAAAAGGACAGGGCCCTGCTAAATTAATCTGGTAAAGCATTTGCATCAGTTCTCTTCACCCCCCCCCCCCCACTTGGCCTGTGGCCTCACCCATTCTGCCAATGGGCACTTCCAAAATCTTGGCCTCAACAGTTCCTAAAACCCCCACTCAGGCTTCTACTCCAAATGTCCCCAAGGTAGAGGAAGAAAACTTTCCCCTCATTCAAATTCCCTCCCTCATTCTCTTCTACTCCACATACTCTCCTGCCCTGGGGAAGGACACACCATTTGGCCACATTGTCCCTCAGGCCAGGTGGTGGTTCCTCCACCAGCCCCAGGAAATCCTTTTTGAGACTTTAGGGAGGGAGGGAGTGCCAAAGGGCAATTAGAAAGGAGAGGTAGCAGGCTTGGAGCCTCTCCTTTCAAAGAACCTGGGTACTACACTAAAGTGGGGTGTCCACATCCCCCTTGCTTTGCCCTCTTTTCCCTCCCCAATGTGTGCCGTGATGTTTAGCGCAGGTGAATGGGTTCTGTGGCCTTGGGAGGGAGTTGACACAGAAGGTTAGGAATCCTGTGAATAAGCTGTGACTTGGATAGATGATCTAAAAGTTGGAATGGCCCTTAGACAATTGATCCTCCCCTGACCTACCTGCACTGTCAGAAAGAGCTCAGTGTGAATGCTAACAGTGCTCTCTGGGTCTCCATCCATCAGTGATTAACGAGCTCGATGGCCTGGCCAAGGGGCAGGAGACGGACCATCGGGCTGGGGGCTATGCTCGAGTGGTGCAAGAGAAAGCCCGAAAGTCCATTGAGTTCCTGGAGAGGAGGTTTGAAAGCCGGGACTCTTGCCTACGGGCCCTGACCAGCCGTGGCAATGAACTTGAATCCATTGCCTTTCGAAGTGAGGATATCACTGGCCAGCAGGTAAGAAGACAGCTTATCTGGGGAGGTAGATTCAGTCACACACTAGAAAGTAGAGGACTTAAGAGAGAAGGGGAAGGAGGAGAAGAACCAAGCAACAGCTAGCCTCTGGGACAGACAGCATATGGGTAGGCCCTGCCTGACGCTGGGCCCACGTAGCCCGAGCCCCAAGAACAGCGGCACTGTTGGCGTGAACATGGAGCTTATCAAGCCACACTTAGACCAGGGTTTGACCCTCCCCATTTGCAATGCACATCCTTTCCCAGAAGGTTTCATGGCCACATTCTGACATGTTACACACTCTCCTTCTCCAGGGAAATAATGATGACCTGATCCTCTCTTGCTGCCTTCACTACTGCAAAGATAAGGCCAAGGACTTCATGCCTCCCAACAAAGGTACCATTGCCTTGGGCCTGCTTTCCTTCCATAGGGCCCATTCTCTACCGGTGGGTGCTCTCTAAAGAATACCAGCAGGAATGTGGGTGGTTTAGGCATGGGCCCCTCTGAGAAGCAGCCTCTTTGTTCACATTTGCCCTGCTCTCTACATCCCCAAGAAGATTGGAGCCTGCCTAGAAAGTTCTGAACCAGCCTGAACACCCCTGGCCCTGTGTGGCCCTGCACCATAACCCTAACCCCCCAGATCTCAGCTTCTGCTCTGGTTAATAAAAGATGGTGCCATAGGCCATTCTCCCTAATGAGAGTAATTTACCTGATTTCTAACAAGTAATATAAGCTTCTTTTTTTATACTCTCATTCCCCACGGTCCTGGTTACCCGAGTCAAAAACTGATTAGCCCCTGGGAATGAGGCAAGCTATATTTAAATCCCCTTCCTTAGCAAAGCCATTTTCAAATTCTCAAATCCTATCTCCTCAGTTCCTTTAGTTCATGTCTGAATTCTTACCATATATCAGTCATGAGGGTACTATCCAAGAGAGCTGAGGGGTCTGTAGTCTGGAGGGCAACCTCTGTTATCACTTTCCCTTCAGGGAAGGAGGAAAGCACCTGAAAATGTGGCCATTGTCAAAAGGCATGGCCAGACCTATTCAGTGACAGTGTTCCCATCTTAGTCTAGAATAACACTGGCCTTCGGTGATTCTATCCTCCATGCCTGAGCTCTCCCCAGAGGCCCTGAAAGCCTTCAGTACTTTCCCCACTTGTCCCAGCCAGCTGAATCACTGAGGTTCCAGAGAATTCTCCCTCCTGAGATGACTTTCATCTTGGTGTTTTCTGCCCACATCTCTGGCCTACCCTGGTCTTTCTGTCATTTCTTCTATGTAATGGGAGTTCCCAGTACTTCAAGCTTAGTATCATCTGCAGAATTCATCATTGCTCTAAAAACTCTAGAGCTGTTAATTCTCGCTGAGTTCCCATCTCCATATATGTCGAGTCTTTTTGTCTCTCTTAAATTCTGTTTATTTTCATAGTCCCTCTCCTGCCCATCTACCCTGGAGGCTTCACCCCAAGGCTGGGCTGTCCCCCACCCCCAGTTGTCACTTCTTCCTGATGGCTAGCTCCAGATCCACAGAGGTTTCCCAGCCTCCTTTTGGTCATGGCCTTCCATGCCTCTACAGCAGGACTGGGAGGGAGAATTCCCAGCTGACTAGGACTGAAGGCCACTGCCCTTGAGGCGTTTGCCCTGCACAGGTGTAACCCTTGTGTTCGGAGATGAACAAATGGTGCTCAAGCCAAGGAATCTTCTTTCTTCGTCCTTAATAAACCCTCTCGACCACCACCCTTCGGCTCCCCTTCCCAGAAGGCTGCCACAGGACTCAAAACTGCCACCCTCGGGACCGCCCCTATTGCAATTACATCAGCAGCTGCTGGAGTAATCAAACCCCATTTGTCAGTGTGAATTCTTAGCAGATTAACTTGTCAGATTCACAGAGAAACCGTCACCAAATGTTTATGTGTAAACGATGTTGAATTTTAAAATCATGTGGATTATGGCGGATGGGGCCTGACAAGATGACAGTCTCTGGTTTCTAACAAAGTTCGGTTACCAGTGTCAAAACAGAGGATGTTTATTGTTAAAAATGTCTCAAAGTATCCGCAGAAACCCCTTCGGACCCCTGCCAGCAACACCGGGCCTGGGCTGACTGACCTGGGGCCTGGGACTTTCCCAGTTTTGAGTCCCAGGCAAGGCAGGGATGGGGTTGTGTGTAGCCTCAGACCCAGGCTCCCAAGGGGTCCAGATCTGAACCATGAAATGGTCTCTAAGGGCATCCCTTTGCCCCTCTTCCTTTCGTCCCTCACTACATCTGTTGTCCACTTTTTCCCCCCTCCCTTTTCAAATTCATCACACACATCCAGACATCCTCATCTTCCCCAAGGAGGAATTTGGCAGGTCAGACATGGATGTTAGCAATCCCCCCTTTCCCCTGTGCTACAGGCCCAGAACAGAGTATGCTGGGACACTTAGAAACAGGCATTTGGCCTTGGAGATGGGTCTTCAAGGGACCAAGAAAAGGCAGCTGGAGGATGGGAGAGGAGAAAGAGGTGGCAGTAAGGAGTGCTTGGGGCTGCCAGTGCAAGGGTGGCTGGCCCTACCTTGATGCCCTCAGGATGCAGAAGAGGCCCGATTCCCTGGCTTGCCTTGCTGGTGCATCTAGAAGGAGAGAAGAGCCCCTCACTTCCTCAACACTGAGCTTTATGCCAGAAAGTACCAAGTAATCCTCCCTCAACTTATGCTCCGGGAATCTAGAACAGGGCTTTTATGTGTCTAGACCCCTTTGTCCGTGTGGTAAAGTCCTGTTTTCAGAACAAGGTTTTTAGATGCATAAAATACATTGGGTTATTCTATTGAAATATAGTTAAAATATTTTTAAAAACAAGTTATCAGACCCCAGGTGAAGAATCCTTTGAGCTAAGGCAAATAGAAAAAGCTTCAGAGACCCTTCAGCCCTGGACCCTCCAAAGTGTGGCCTCAGGCACCTGGGAGCCCCCCATTACAGTTTCTTCCTTTCTTGTGTTCACAGATGAGCCGATCCGGCTTCTCAGAGAGGTGGTGCTGCTGACAGATGACAGAAACCTTCGGGTGAAGGCACTGACAAGAAACGTGCCTGTCCGGGACATCTCTGCCTTCCTCAAGTGGGCACAGGTGGGGTGAGGAGGCCACACCGGGCACCACCCCGATGGAACCGTTCTCGTGAGGCCGACAGGCGCCATGTGTGGCGTGGGAGGAGCCCAAGCGCCCTCGCCACCCACCCCACCCAGACAATAAACCATCCTCTTCCAACCCAGCACTGTGGCCGTGCTGTGGGGGAGCCAGGAGCCTCCTCAGGCAGCAGAGATTTAGCAGGGGGGCTGTCTGGTGTCACTAAGCTGGGGCCCGCCCCTGGGCTTAGGTCTTCTCCCTTCCCTCCTCTCTTCCTCCTCCACCCTGATCCATTGAAGACAGGGAAGAGTCTCAGGCACTTGGGGGCTTCGGTGTGCCAGGTTGTTAAGGGTCTCAGTTGAATGCAGGTGAATGGGGATGGAGGGCCAGTTAGTCTGGTCCTTGGAATCTCCCCATGCCAAGGTCCTCTTTTCTGTCTGCGCCATGATGAGAAAGTGCAGGGCACTCCCCCCCCCCCAGCCTTCTGACCCATGCTGTGTCTTGGACGCCTCGTCCTACCAGCACCCTGGTGTTGTCCTTACCCTGGCTTATTTCCTATGTACTGGTCAGACAGACTTTACTCTTTGCTTCCCCTCCTCTGGGGAAGAGAGGATGGGGTCTAGACTGGAAGCGAGGTCAGGTTGTTACCTCAGGCTTCTTGATTTGGGTGTCCTGGGAAAGACATCATCCTGGCCCTGGCCCTCTCCTCCTCTCCCTTCTGCCTGTCATGCCCAGTCCTCTCCCATGGACGTTAGCCCTTACCCTGGCTGTCCTAGGTGCCAGATCCTGGTCCCTATCCTCCCTCCCCTTCTCCCTCATATCCATTGCCTTTGTTTCCCTCTCTCGATTCACTTTTCCTGTCTTCTCACACTGTACTGCAGACTTCCTTCCTTGGCAGTGAGACATGAAAACCATTTTGTCCTCTGCTCCCAAGTTTCTGTCCTGTGAGCAGACGTGTGTAAAGCCTGCCCTGCTTGCTGGAGTTTCAGGAGAGGATGCCTACCCAGGCCTGGACATGTCACCCAGGCAGAAACCTCACTTGGGAAGGGTCAGCTTTGTCTCTGGCAGGGAAAGGGGTGACTAAGGGGCCCTGGGAGAAAGTGCAGTCATTTTAAAGTAGGATTGGTCCTTATTGGGGGAGGTGGGGGTCCCAGCCTTCAGCAGTTCCTTTATTATGCTTCCTGGAGGCAACCCTTATAGGCACAGCCAGGACCCCAGAGATGGGGAGGACTGGAGGGATTATGGCAGGCTAGCCCACTCACAGGGAGACCACTTCAGTGGAGGGGAGGTGGGGAGGGACAGAGACTGTCCAGCAGACAAATAAGGAGGATGCCTCAAAACAGGGGAAGTGCTCCGGGGATTACCTAGGCAGGGGAGAGGGGTGTGTGAGGCTGTATTTGGGAACCCCCTGCCTCCACGCCCTGGGGCTGAAGCAGAGGCCTGGAAGGAGGAGAAACAGGCCCTCCCTTTCCAGCCTGGTTTGCAAGGCCGGTTTGGTTGTTTTCTTAATAAATTTTTCGTTATGAAACATACCTGAGTCCCAGTGTCATCTGTTTCCAACGGGACTTGGTGAGGAAGGGGTTTCGCTTTTGGCTGACTTAGGCTCGTGTCCCCTAAAGTAGTTTATCACCTCTGACCAAACTGGCTTCATCCCGGTACATTCCCCCACCCACCCAGGAGAAAGTGGCCAGGCGTCGGTTACTGCTTTATTGCTGTTGGTTCGAGTATAGAAAATGGAAGCGGCTCCGGGAGAGCCTGTGTACACGATAAAAAATATACAAACTCGAGAGATAGGGAGAGGGGAGCTAGGAGGCAGCCGGTCGGGCCCAGCCTTGCCTAGACTAGGACAGGGGCAGCCCGGGACGCATGCAATAAATATCGTCCCGGGCCCCACAGGGAAAGGAGAGGTGCAAGGACTTGGGAGACGGGGTCTGGGGGCTCCTCCCTCCCAGCTCGCCTCACAGGGGCTGCGGTCGGAAAGCGAAGTGGGCCCCGGGGGCTGGTGCCACTTGTGCAAAATGAGGAACTTCACATTATCGGTCCCAGGGCAGGGGCGGGGGCACCCCCGGGCCGGCTCAGTCCTCCCCCCGCCCCCCATTTGCCCTGGCCCTGGCGCCGATTGATTCACAGTGAGAACGGGTGCAGACGCAGTGGCCGGAGGTAGGGCGGGGAGCGCCCCCACAGTGAACCCCAGCGCGGCGGCTGTAGCAGCTCAGGGGCCAGTCGGCTCCCGGGATCGGGAGCGGGAACTCGGGGCAGAGGAACCACAGGAAAAGGCGCGGCTGAGACCGCGGCGTGGGGGCGGGGCAGGGTCGGGGGCTCCTTTGGTTGAAGCTCTTATCAAAAATAGAAATCTCCCTTTCCCACCCCCCCACCCCCACTCCATCCCGGGGCATCCCCCTGCCCGGGCTAAGGCACAAAGCGGTTCCACCTGGTGAGGCCTGGGGGCCGGCCAGGGAGGGGTGGGGGGGAGAGGGGGAGGGCTGCCTCGGTTGCTCGTAGCCGTTGCTGCTGTCCCTCCCGGGGCATCGACCCCATTTCCCACCCCACCCGGTGAAGGGGATGCAGTGCAGTCCCCGCTCCGGGCTGGGGTGAAGGGATCTCTAAGTAGGGGAGAAGCGGTCAATGGTCCGGCCGTCGGGTCCCCCCGCCAGGTGCGCGCTCTGGCTCAGCACCTCGGCCGCCTTGTCCGGGCTCAGCCCCAGCTGCTCGGCCGTGAACTTGGCCAGCGGGTAAAGGCTCTCGAGCGCCGCTTTGGGGTCGTGCAGGAAGTGCGTGGTCTGGGCCAGCAGCTCGGCCGCCGCCGCCGCCTTGTCTTGCTGTTTGAGGCCCAGCTGCTCCGCCGTGAGCCGTGCCACTGCGAAGACTCCCTCTGGGAAGTCGAGCTTGGCTTTCCCGTCGGGGCCTGGCGCGCCGGGCAGGCCGCCTAGGCCCGCCAGCGCCCCGGCCGCCCCGCCGCCCGCGCCCACTGCGTGCATCTTCATATGGCTGATGAGGTTGCGCTGCTGAGCGAATTTGCCCCCACAGACCTGGCACTCGTAGGGCTTCTCCCCCGAGTGTATGCGCATGTGCTCCGTGAGCCGGTACTGGCGAGTGAAGCGCATGCCGCACGCGTCGCAGGCGAAGGGCTTAAGGCCCAGGTGGCTGCGCATGTGGCGGGTCATGGTCCCGCGCTGCGTGAACTTCTTGCCACAGATGGTGCAGGGGTAAGGCCGCGTCAGCCAGTGGGTCTTCTCGTGCTGCCGAAGAGTGGCCGGGTCCTTGTAGCTCTTGTCACACGAGGCGCAGCGGTAGGGCCTCAGCAGCTCGCCCAGGCCCCCGGGGCCCCCGGCCCCCTTGTCCCCGCCGCCACCGCCACCGAAAGGGGGTCCCAGGCCTGCTGCGCCCACGGCCGCAGCTTCGGCTGCCTCCACCCGCCCGTACAGCGCTTCCTCCTCCTCCACGTGCGCCTCGACGTGCGCGTTGAGCTGCTCCGAGCTGGGGAAGCCCTTGTCGCACGGGATGCACACATAGCGGTTGTCGCCGAAGCTCTCGGGCTCTCTGTAGGTTAGATGAGGGCAGTGGTAGCTGGCTAGGTGGCCCCCACCCGGGCTCGGCTCCTCGCTGCTGCCCGTCTCCTCGCTGCTGCTCTTGTAGTCGTCCGCGTCGGGCCCGGGTCCGTCCAGGCCCACCCCCGGGTAACGGGGCGGTGGCAGGGGTAGCGGAGGGCCCCCAGGCGAGTCCCCCTCGTCTGCAGGCTCTTCAGCCCCGCCGCGCTCCCCGGGAGAGCCGCGGTCCCGCCCGAGCTCGTCTCCGTAGCTGGCCAGGCCTGGCTCGGCCTTCATCCAGCGGTAGATCAGCGCAGGCCCATCCGCTCGTCCTGGGGGCTCGGGTCCGGGGCTGCCTCCCGGCCGGAACGGATCGAGAGGCGGCCCGGTCTCCTCCATCTTCTGGAAGGGCAGGGGCAGCGGCAGCGGCAAAGGCAGGGGCAACGAGAGCGGCGGCTCCTTATAGGCGGCCCCAGGCGGGCTGCTGTCGTGGCGCGAAGGTGCCTCGCGCTCGCGCTCCCCAGGGTGCGGCCTCTCAGCGGCAGCCGCCGGGCCTGGGGGGCTCTTCTTGGACAGGTCCAGGCCGCAGAGCGGGGAGCAGCGGCGCTCCGGGGCGCACAGCGACGGCGGCGGCGGCGGCGGCGGCTGAGGGGGCGCGGGGCCCGAGGCGTATAGCTCAGCACAATGGGTATTGACCGGCGCCTCGGCTCCTGGAGGCAGCTCTGCGGCCGAGGCCTGTGGAGGCGGAGGCCCCGAAGGCGCGCCACCCGGGTAGCAGGCCTGAATGACTGGCGTAGTGGCACGCAGGCCCCGGCCAGGCCTCACGTAGGGCGCGTAGCCGCCGCTGCCCCCACCCCCGCGCAGGTGACAGTACTTGCCGTGTCTTTTGAGCCGCTTTTTGCACAGGGACACGAGGTCTGGGATTTGCAGGTAGCTGGCAGCGGCCAGCACTGCTCCCAGGCTGGGCTCGGCCCCCGGCGCCGCTGCCCCTGCCCCATCCGCGCCATCGGCCAGACGGCCGGTATAGATGAAGTCCAAGACTAAGCGAAAGACGGCGGGGCTGACCATGTCATGGTCCAGGTTGAGCAGGTTGTCGTGGACCACCAGGGACTTGAGGTAGGCGCTGCTGGCCGCCAGCACGTTCTTGTGAGCCCGGAAGAGTGCGTTCTGCACCACGATGATCACGTCGCAAAGGAACCCTTTGGTGCGTTGGCTGTTGAGCTGCAGCAGCAGCTGTCTGGAGTGTCCCGGCGCCTCCATTGCGTCCAGCATCATCTGCCCTGTGCTCCCACCTGTGGGAACACACGCGACACGACAGGACACGACACAACATACGTACACACACACACACATACACACACAAACACACAAGTACAGATAAGGTCAGAGCGGATGCTCAAGGGGCCTCTCTCCACCCCACCCCGCTCGGGCAGCTTAAGGGAGCACCTCCCTTACAGACTGCTTGCCTCAGACGGGGGACGCGGGAATTGTCCTGATCGGCCCCCATCTGATGACCTGGATCACCTGAGCCCGAGAGGCAGCATGACCTGGACCCCAGGAGGAGGGAGGGGAACAGAGAAGCAGGGAAGAAGGCCGTCCCCTCCCTCTTAGGCTGTCTTTTTGGTAGAAGAGCCCAGTGGAGAAAGGGACTGAGTGCCCAAGGCCGAGGCCCCAGTACAGAAGTCGGGGCCCGGGCGGGGATGGCAAGAGGAGAGTTTCCAAAAATAAATCCACTTAAGGAGGGGAAATTTTCCGCCTCGGAAGGAGTTACCCGATTTCAGGGAAATATCCGCTTCAGAAAAAGTCATTCAGTCCAGAGGGGAGTGTCTCATTGGCATGGGGGGGGGGGGGAATTATCCGATCGAGATGAAATTCGTTCTTTCGCAAAAGTCCGGGTTTGGGAAAAGTTAGCGAGTTAGTGGGGAAATGTTGTGGGTAGTGGCATCGGCATCGGCGGTAGCCGGAGGTCGGGGGCCAGGCTCGGGCCGAGGCGGTAGAGGCTCCTCCACGCTGGGCCGGGCCGGCCCGGGGCCGAGGGGTAGCGGATGCCGCCGCCGGGGCCAGGGCCGAAGGGGAGCGGTTGCCGTGGCCACGGGCAGAGCTCTAAGGGCCCGGGCCGCCGGCGGGGAGGGCGTTATATCGGGGCAGGAGGCTGCAGCAGGAAGCAGGTGGGGGGGGAGGGGGGAGCCACGCAGCTCCCGGGGGAGGGAGGGGGCAGCGCCCCGGGCACGGCGCGGACCCAGCGGCCCTGACCCCGCGCCGATCGCCTCGGCGCCCCTCCCGCCGGCCGGCCAGCTCCCTCCCGGGAGGCCCCCGAGCTCACTCCCGAGCCCCTCGGCTGCTCCGCCCGGCCAGCCGGCCAAGGGACAAGAACTTGGGGAAAGTTTCTCAACTTGGGATGGGCCGGGAGCCGGAGGCAGGCTAGCGGGCCCCTGCCGCGCCCCTCCCGGCGCGCCTCGTCCTTTCGCATCCCTCGCCCAGCCCCAGGTCCCAGACCGTCCTGTCCCATCCCGTCCCATCCCGTCCCGGACTCGGCTGGCGGCACCGCCCTCCCTGAGCCGCCCCGGCCCGTTACCTGCGGACCCCGCTCCCGCCGGCCGGCCGGCCGGACTCTGCGCTCGCTCCTCGCTCGCTCGCTCCGGGCCGCCCCACCCTCCCTCCGGCCGCCCCTCTGCCAGGCGCCGGGCCGTGCCAGGCCAGCGGCCCGCTGCCAGCTCCGCCCGCCCCCCCCGCCCATGTGCGGGCAGAGCCCGGGCCCCGAGCCGCTGACCCCCCGGTGAACCTGGCGCCGCGGGCGGCCGGGGAGAGGATGAGCTGCGCTCCCCCCGGATCCCCGAGGCAGCGCCGCAGAGCGAGCCTGCCCTGGCCCGGGTTCCCGGCTGCCGGCCCCGGCCCCGGCCCCGGCCCCGACCCCGAGCCTGCCGTCCCATCTCCGCGCCTAGCCCCGGGACCCACCTGGGGGGCATGTCGGAAGCCCCGAGCCCGGCTGCCAGCGGATCCAGGTGGAGAGGTGGCCGCGCTCCGCTCCGTCCGCCGGTTCCCCGGCCGGTCCGTCCTCCCGCCCGTCCGTCCTCCCCGCGTCCCGGCCGCGTCTCAGCCCCGCCGCCCGCTCCGCACACTCTTATCTGGAGTGGCCCGGGCCGGGCCAGGCTCCTGGGGGATGGCGCCACCTGGCGGCCGCCAGCGAGCACTGCAGCCGCCAAGCCGGGAGGCCCAGCGCACCTGGGCCCTGGGGCGCGCAGGTGCGCCCCCTCGTTTCTCCACGCCTCTCGCAGCTGTGTCTCTGGAGGGCTCCACCCCCACCGACCCCGCCTCGCGGGACAGATGCCGCCCCAGGCCCAGCGTAGCGTGAGGAGTCAGAGGTGGGGGAAAGGTTGGGATGCGCCCTGTCCCTGCCCTCACACACACACACACACACACACACACACACACACACACACACACACACACACACACACACATACGTTGATACACCCTAGCCTCAGTTCCCAAGAGGGAGTCTCAGGAAGGATTGGGGGAGGTGGGTCTAAAAGAGAGCCCCCCCCCCCAATCAAAGCGTGGCCCGGATTGTGGACATGGCCAAGGAGATTGGGTATCTGACTTCAGAGTGAACGCTTCACAACTGACTTGTGTGGCCTTGGTCAAGTCACTTTCCCTCTTCTTGGTCCTGGTTTACTCCTCTGTAAAATGTGGGAATTGGCCTAAATGACCTTTGAGGTTTTAGCTGAGTGGAAACCTTTTGCATTTCTTTCAACTCTACTCTGTAATCGAAAACACTAAGACCATCACACTGTATCGAACGTGCAGAAGCCCCCACCTCGGGGATCTGACTTCAACAGGCCGCGTGTGCACATCTAAGCACATACATCAAGGGCCACCCAGGCCCCGCTAGAGACCTGATTGATGCTCCCTCGCCCTCGCCCTCGCCCGCACAATGCTTGCTCTCTCACGCACGCTAGCTGCCTCCGCCGCCACCGCCGCCTCCTCGCCCTTCTCGTCCTAGTCCTCCTTCTCTTCCTCCTCCCCATCCATCCCACACCTTCAACAGGTACTCGAGGGGCATCCTTACTATGGTCTGGAAAAAAGGTACCAGAGATAACTGTGTCAGAGACACCAAGCAACAGGCAGACATCCCAACGTCTCAGACCAAGCTTCTACTGATTGTTCGGTCGGTGGTATGGCTTCTTGGGGGAGAGATGGGGAATGGGCAATATTTACACTAAGGGTCTAGGCGCAAGGTGTTGGGGCGGGGGGAGGGCAGGCACGCTTCAATCCTGCGTTTTATAAGGAGAGTATCCCCGCCCTTCATTCCCAAGGTCCGTTTGACTCCTTTGGGACAGCCCCCTCCCCTTCCCTCTTGCAACAGCCCCGACTTCCCCATTTGGGAGCTGACTGTCCCACGCACGATTCATGTTTCCTGTGGGGGCGAGGGCACTTCAGAAAAGCAAGCAGCCCAGGGTACTAGGGTCTGTTACACACAGGCATGCGGCCCGAAAATCTCCGTGCCCCTCCTAAACAGCCCAGTCACCCTTAACCTAACCCTCCCGGTACCCCTACATTTAGGCCGTGAGGACCACAGCAGAAGAGGCTGCATTATGCTGCCTGCACTGCCCGTTAGTACGGAGAGGGGAGCTGTGCCCAGACTCACTTCACCTATATGTTGGGGTAACGGGGTCCCCATGTTGGACATTCAGCGAACAGAGAGCCTCCGATAGGCTACACCGTCCCGCATCTTCTCCCTAATGGTGGAGAAGGGTGGGGGGCGGGGATGGTGGTGGCGGCGGCGCGAAACGTTGCCATAGTAACCGATGAGGTTTGTACAGATCTTTTTCCTCCGAGGCCTTGGGGAACCTGGCAACCGGACCGGCGGCTGCGGTGGACAGGAGGGGGGGCGCCCTTCCTATTCTCCCGCCCCCAGCTCTGTCCTTAGCCTGTGGCCCCACGGGGAGGTCGAGGGTGAGTCACCCAGCGGTGGGCATAGGCGGGTATCATGAATTTAGACCTCGGGTGTGGGGACAAGTTCCCCGGGAACCTCGGGTGCTCGGGGACCGAACAGAGCTTCAGGGCCTGTCTCTGGACCCCATCCAACCAGGTGGCTGGTTTTCACTTTGCTCTAAGCTTTTCCCCAAGCCTAGAAACTGGAGAAGCCTGGGACTCACAGTGATGTAGAGGGTCTTCCTAGCAGCAGGGTCTTCAAGGAACCCTGGTTCACCCGGAGACTGGGAACTTTTTCATCTCCCAGCTAATTTTCTAAGTTTCAAGTGCCACCGCCTCTAGTCCCCCAGAGCAGACACCAAGGTCTTCGGCGCCCTCCAGAGGCGCTTCCAGCCCTCGGCGGATTCACCTCCCAGTTGGCTTTTTGACCACTCCCCACCCCGCCCCCGTGCTGCTCCACACCAATCTCCCCAAAGGTCGGAGATGCCCGTCTGGGTTAGGAAGAGTTACCACTATCCCCATTCAGTATCTGGGCTTTGTTCCCAAATGTTTGCCCTCACTGTCGAGGATTCCTTTCCCATCTCCATACTTTGTCTTTCCTGTATCTCTTTTCCCCGTCTCTCCACCTCTTTCTCTTCCCAGATTTTTCTGATCACTCCTTCCCTGTCTCCAGTTCTCTCCTGTATTTCCACGCCTCTCTTCTCTGTCTCCCTAGTCCCTGTCTTCATCCCCTCTTTATATCAAGCATCCCTTTCATAGCTATCTCCATCATCTTTTACCCTTCTCCATCCTATCTCCATCCACTTTTTCTACCCTCTGTTCCTATTCTATCCAACTCATCTTCTACTCTTTTCTTCAATTACCATCCATTCTTTTCCTTCTCTCCATCCCCTTCTTTCCTGTTTCCATCTTTCTTTTGGTCCATTATCTTCATCTCCCTCTGCCTAATTCCCATTTTTGTCCCCCAATATTTCCATCCTCATTCATTGTTCCCCGTCTCTCATCCCACATCCATGCCCTCTGATCCTCTCTGTTCCTCCTGTTCCCCTATCTACCTACCTCTCTCCATCCCACAAGCCCTTTATCTCTGCCTCTCCCCTTACTCCCCTGTTCCCACCCCACCCCCCAAATTGCAACCTTAGAAGACCCAAGACTTCTTGGGTTTACTCCTTCCTAATATTTCAAACAACATTTAATACTGTGTCTCTCCTCTCCCCAACTCCGGGGCTCTGTCCGTCCCAGAATCTCCTAATCATCTAACACCTACCCATTTCTCTTTAAGAACTCATTTGCCTTCCATCCCAATTCCATGCTTGGGATCACATAATTCCCTACTTGATTCTCTCCCTTTTTCCTCTCCAAGAGGGTATCATCTCTGCTCTTTCAAGTTTCTCTTCCAGTTGAGGGGTGTAGAGAGAAAGATTGTGTTCCTTGCAGAGGAGCCCCTTTTCAGCCAGCCCTACTTGCTCCATCAACCTTTTTTCCCAAGTCAGAACCATCACCCCCCCCACACACACACACACGAACACACACCTCTGTCCTCTCCTCCATGTGGGCATTCTCTCATTCCATTTCTATCTGTCCCTCCTAATTCTGACTCTTCCTCTGAGATGACCATATTAGCCAATTTCACCAAGAAACCAGACCCATAACTCTCGCCCTTGATTAAACAGGGTCTTTTTAATCCATCTCTCTCAATCCACCTCCCCTTCCCATTTCTGACTTTCTCTTACAGAATCCTTTTTCTCCCAGTCTGAACTAATTTCACCCATTGCAATGGCTCCATTTCACCCATGAGACTTCTCCAACTGGATGAGAAATAGGCACAGGCTTAAAGAACATTCTCCTCCTTACCTTACCCTTACCCTGCCTCCCCCACCCCACGTCCAAGGGATGAGCACAGATGTCTGTGTTCACACGAATCTCTTACACTCCTAGGCAGTGAATGCCAAAGAGCAAGGTGCTGGTTCTCCACCTCACCCACAATCCTCTTCATCACCTACCTTTCACTCTTCACCTCACCCATCCCTGGCCTCACTTTAAAATCTTTCTCTGGACTCTACCTATCTACTGGCTCAGTCTAAGAGGGACAAAACCTCCTCTCCCCGCTCCCACATCCCCATGAGGATGTTCTCCTTACAGAATATATGCATGTCTAGGATCTTCCGATTCTGTGACACTATTCACCAAAATCCCCCTCATTTCTAACCAAGTGGATTCAAGTCCACCTCTCTAAGAACCTACTCCCCCTCTCCATCCCTCCCGCTCTTGAGCCCTTTCTTTGCCTTAGTAAGGAAGGAAATTACAGACCCTATCTATCTAGTTTGTAGAACTAGTGCTGATGAGGGCCTCAAAGGCCATCTCGACAGCCCTTCCTTTTACAAGTGAGGAACTCAATGTTTCAAAAGGTGAAGTGAGATTTGCTGAAAGTCTCAGTGTCTGATCCTCTGCTTCATAGCCAGCACTTCTTCCATTTTCAATGCCAATAAAAAAAAGTCTTCAGCTTTTTTAGACCCCTACACCAAACTTCCCTCCCTCTTCCGTTTTTCTGCTGATGCAATACATCTTTCTCAAGGTCAGGGATCATTGGATTTAGAGCTAGGAGGAATCTTAGGCTTTCTAGTGCAACCCCCCTCATTTTTACGGACAAAGAAACTGAGGTAGGATAAGGACAGCATGTCTAGATCTGGCAGTTTCCATTGCCCCATGACTGCCTTCTATCCCCCATACTGGGCTTCTCCCCACGATTGGCCTCCACCTCCCAGGCTGAAGGGGCTTCCCCGCCCATTTACTTCCTGCTCTCCATTCCTCCTATGCCAGGGCTGCTTCATCCAAAAAAACCCTCTCAGACTGTGTTTGACCTCTAGGGTCTCTCCAACCGGGTACAGCACAAGCTGTTGCACCTATCTACTTGTCCCTCCTGCCTCCCTGAAGACAGTCTTTCATTTTCCCTCCTGCCCTTTCTCTTCCTTCCTTCCTTCCTAATGTCTCCCTTCTCTCCTCCTTCCTCTTCCTTTTCCCCCGTTTCTCTCTGTCTTCCTTCTCTCCCTGCTTCCCCCTTCCTGCCGCACCCCCTAGGTGGTGACGTCGCTGACGTTGTGAAGGTGGTAATGACACTGCAGTGGGGACTCGGTGGTCTGTGAAGCCCAGAGAGTGGAAGTGTTGGGGGGACCCATGTGGAAGGAGCTCTTTCTCTCTAACCTACGAAGAAGCCATCACCTGATTCCCTCAGCTTAGGAGCTAAGAATTGGCAAGGGGCAGCAGACAGGAGCTTCCTTCTCTGCCTGAGCAGAGATTATTATGGTTGATAATAATACTAGCTGGTATGATTATATAGCACTTTAACTCTTTACAAATTATTTTATACATGTACCCTCATTCGAGCTTCACAAAAGCCCTACACAGATGGTACAGGAATTAATCTCCCCTATTTTACAGATAAGGAAACTGAGGCTGAGAGAGGTCATATGATTTGTCTGAGTTCACCACGCTAGTAAGGGCCAGAGTCAAACTCGAATCCAAGTCCTCTGTATCTGATCACAGATTCGATGCTTTCCACTGTACCATAGCTGAATCAAACCAGAACTGGAACCTCGGTCTGCTTGGATATTTCCGTTCTTCAGATGACTTAAATGTTTTCGCTGATCCCTAGACCACCAGACACTGTTGCCTCCCCAGTCCGAGGCAGCGCAGGTGTAGAATGCTCCAAGAGTGGGGAGACGCCCTCCTCTGGGCCCATAAGGAAGGGCCCCAAGAGCGAATGCATAGAAGTGTAATTAGCTATGGTCCCCCGTTCCTCCTCAAACCCCCACCTCTACCACCCCCATCCTGTCTTCTGTTGGTTCTCTCCAGGAGGGACCCTTCACATACACTCGCCTTGGGGCTGTCAGGGGATTTAACATCTTCCTGAGCTAGGGATGACCCCTTTCTGAAACAGTCGCCCCCCGCTCCCGCGGCCCCCCAAAGGCACACTACAGATTTGCCTCTTCCTCCCCAGCTTCCCCTCCCTTGGCCGCCGCCGCTATAAATAGCCCCTCTTCCCGTTTCCTAAATTCCCTGCTGACGTCGAAGCTACGTCAGTGTGTAGGAGCCGCGGCCGCATGAATGAGGAGCCGGCCGGAGTACTATCCCAGCTATAAAAGCTGCGGCGCGGTGGCGACGACTGCGGGAGCTGAGCGGCGGGGCTGGGGCGCGAGGCATCCAGCCATCCAACCGACAGTCTGTCCGGCTGCCTCTATCAGGTAAGAGGGACCCGGGAGGGGTGGGAGGTGAAGGTGAGTTAGGCGGGGGAGGGGACTGAGCGGTGGCCTGGAGTGCAGAGAGACTAGAGGGAGTCCAGGGAGTACCAGGGGGACTGCTCCGCACGTGCCCTGTCCCTCCCTCTCTGTCGGAGACCGCCCCCGCTCGGCCTCCGGAGGTTCCCTTATCCCTTGGACCCTAGTAAATGTGGAGGGCTTTGCCGTGGCCATGTCAGAGCCCCCTCCACCTGCGGAGCCCCCGGATGGGTTGGGTAGGTGGAATCACATAGCTCTCGCTCTCTCTCGCTCTCTCTCTCTCTGTCTCTGTCTCTGTCTCTCTCTCTCTCTCTGTCTCTCTGTCTCTCTGTCTCTCTCTGTCTCTCCCTTTCTCTCTCTCTCTCTCTCTCTCTCTCTCTCTCTCTCTCTCTCTGTCTGTCTCTCTCTGTCTCTCTGTCTCTCTCTCTCTCCCTCTTTCTCTCTCTCCGCCCCCACTCCTAAATTGCACCCATCCACCCACTTCTAGGGCCCTGGGACAAGGCTGCAGCAAAACCACACCATCTTGGTCCCTCCATACCCTAGCTTCTGTCCCAAAGGGAGCGTGGAAGAGCCAGACGCCAAGAAGCTGGCCCTGTCAGTTCCTCTGGTTCCTGCGCCATCCCAGGCAGGGAGGGGGGAGGGGGAGACGGGAATCCGCCCCCTTTCCACTGCCCTGCCCCCAGTCCGGCTCCACATGCCTACCTCGCCTTCCCCCCCAAGGCCCTATCTCCCTGGACTTCTGCCCCCCAATTCGGTCGCTCCACGCACCCCCGCCCTCTCTCTGCAGCGGCGGTGGCTGGGTGACTCAGCCTCGGCGGCCAGAGCTGGGGGTGGGGGTGCGGGAGAGGGAAGGACGTGCTTCCCACTGCCGCCCTGCCCCCAGTAGAGCCACTCCGTTTTCCCTGGCTTCGCTGGACTTCGAGTCTTTTCAGGAACCCCTTCCTCGCATTTTTCTCATCTCCCGGAGATCCACCCCATCTCCTTCAACCTGTCCAGATCCCCCGCTCCAAGCCTTTTTCTCTCTCTTACAAACATCCCCCTCCCTCCACACTCTCATCCACCCCCAACTCCCTCCCCTGCTAAGAGCTCCTGAGTCTCGGAGCTGTCCTCTCAGCACCAGGAGCAAAAGAGGCCGGGTTGCTGCCGGAGCTCCGCTCAGAGTCCCCGCCTCCAAATCCTTCCCCCCTCCACATCTCCTCTCCCAGACCCCCTTCCCCCCTCAGCCACCGGAACTGCCCCCTCCTTTTCCCCTCCCCCGCTGCAGCCTCCCACGTCACATTGGTTCTGACGTCAGGGGCCGCGTGCTGAGCCCCCATGCCCTGGCACTTTGTTGGGGGGGGGAAGGGGAAGAGGGGAGCCTTTAATACTGGGGTGCGTCTGTCTCTCTTGGCAGCTTAGGCTCTAGCCGCTTGCCCCAGCTCCTGTCCAGAGCCGCTGCAGAGGCGGCAGGAGGAGGATTCATTCAGGTCCGGCCGGGCAGCGCGCCGGCACCTTGGCTCTAGACTGCTTACTGCCCGGGCCACCCTCAGTAACAGTCTCCAGTCACGGCCACCGACGCCTGGCCCCCGCCCCTGGACTCCCGGACATTCCTGGAAGCCCCACAGAGACTCTCACCGCTCCCTTCAACATCTCTGCCCCAGAACCTCTTCTGGGCTCCCTAGCCACCCCTCTCCTGCAAATTTTACTCCCTATAGTGTCCCTGAATGTAGCCCCTGAGATGCCCAAGACCCCAGACCCGACAATGCAGACGAATCCCACGGGATGGGGTGGGGGCCAGGGAATGGAAAAAGCTCTGCTTCCCCAGCTGGGAGCCCCTGGGCTCTGGGCAGTCTCCCAGCTAGAGGGCCCATCTGTGGAGCTGTCCGTGGTGCTGATCCCAGCGGACTGCTTCTCCTGTAACCAGTCCGAGCCTCTTCTCCCTCCTGCACCCCAGGGCTGTAGGGCTGCGACTGAGCCCCGAGCCAAGGCTCCAGTGCAGGTTCGCAGGTCGTGGGGGTATATGCAGACCCTGCGGGAAATGCCGCAGTCCACTCCTACGATGCGGCTCCGGACATCGGGGACTACAGGACCCCTGCCTGGAGAATTTCATGGGGAAATCAGGGTTAGACATCTATGGCCTTAAGCACGCAGGAAACCCGGCCAAGCCCTTTTGGGGCCCGGGGCTGCTCCGCCTGAGCAGCCTCCCCCGGAACTGCGCCGACCCTCTCCTCTTCTCCAACACCCCCTTTTCCCCCGCCTCACCCCCCACAACCTAGCTTTAGCCCCCGCCGTAGGCTCTGACGTCAGGAAGCTACGGAGATAGCGTCACTCGCGCGCCCTACCCCCCGCCCCCGCCCCCGCGTCTCCAGGGCAACCGTGGCTTTCGATTGTTACTGTGGGAACCGGGGGTAACAGTCTACAGCCATGGTCGCCCCGCAGCACGCCCACGCGGCCGTTCCTCCCCCTCCCCCCCCACTCTAGCGCGCGCTTTTTCGCCCGCCCCGTCAGAGGTCTGAGGGAGGGAGGTGGGACTGTAGGCGGGGCGCAAGCTGAGGGGGCGGGGTCAGCAGCTTCCTGTCCCCCACCCCCACTGGTGAGAGGCAGGAACCGAGCACCTATGGAGGCAAAGCATTCTGTCCTCCAACACCCTTGGCACCATTTGGGGATAGGGGACACGGCATTCCTGGGTCTACAGCTAAACACAGCTTGAGGGGCCATCCCACCGCTGCCCCCCGCCAAAGGAGGAGAGCAGCCCAAGACAAAAGCTACTGAAGATCGCGGCCATTTGTCACAGTGAGTGTCTGTATCTATGTCTATCTGTCGCCATGAATCTGTCTATATTGCCCCTTCTCCCTGTCCCTGGTGCCATCTCTCACCCCTTAGCACCTAGTGCTTATACCTACTCCATCCCTTTTTCTCTTGAAAGCTCTCCCTGGCCCAAAAGGAGAAAGTGGGGATTAGATGGCAAATCTTGAGTACAGCCTCTTTATGTCCAGATGACAATGTCGGACATCTTTGGCACCTGCAGCCTGTGGGCCCTGAGTTAGTCAGATCTTCCAGGGATGAATTTCAGAATAGAATTCTTCTCTCCCCGACGAAAAAGAAAAGAATCACTGGTGAGAATGAGCATGTTGAGAACAGGGGACACAGACACAGAACAGGGGGAGGGAGAAAATCTGAATGGCTTAATGCAGCACTTTCTTCTGCCCAGTACCATTTAATGTGGTCATGGTAAGTCAGAGATATTGTGTTCTCCTAGGATACCTGAATTCAACCAGGTAAAGCAGTTCTAATGCATGGCTCCAGGAAGTCTTAAGGGTATTTCAGTCATAGTGTGGCAGGTATTTCAGAGCAGATGGTCTTTCTGGAGGCCCCCACTACCCAAACTTCGGGCATCTGATAATGGAGTATCCTAGATATGAGTCCTTACCCTGTAAGACAACAAGCTGTGCGTTCAAATTTCTCTGCTCCATCTCTATAGGGAGGGTGAACTTTGCCTTTCTCTTCAGTTCCATCCAGGGAAAAAGTCTTGGGGCCCGAAGCATCTAGGGTGCTAGGGCTAGGAGAGATCTGAGGTAATTAATTAGTCCAACTCCCTCATTTTATTAATAAGGAAAATGAGACTTATCTTGTAGGAAAAGTGACTTCAATGTGAATATAGTAAATGCACATCAGGGCTGGGTTTAAAAGCCAGGTTTTCTGACTCCTTCCTAACCCTAGTTCTTTTCATCCAGTTATACCACAGACAGCTAGGGAGTTTGGTTCTGTGAACTGGGAGGTAGGTGCTTTGTAGGTCTGTGAACATAGGGAATCGGTCTGTGGAGAGAGAAAGCAGGAAAGAAAGACTAGGAATCAAGCAGAAAGAGAAAGTTGTGTCTAAAGTGCAGAAGAGTGGTAGATACTTGAGAGGGGGGAGATCACAGAACCATAGGATTTTAGATGGGGAAAAAGACTTTTCGTCTCTTCCTTTAATTTTACAAATAAAGAAGCCAAGGGCCCAGAGGACAAATAAGCAACCACATACAGGTACACAGGAGAGCTTGAAGTTTTGAAGCAAATGATGAGGCAGTTTCCTTGGGTTTTCCTAGAAGATAGCATAGAACAGAAAGGAATGCTGGATTAGGAGTCAGGACCTGAGCTCTACTCCCAACTCTGATACAAATCTAGCTGATACTGAACAATTCAGGTCACTTATGGGCCTCAGTTTCCTCCTCAGAAAAATGAGGGTGTTAGTCCTTTATTATTTTAAGAATCATTCTACTTTGCCCATCATCATCATCATCATCATCATCATCATCATCATCATCATCATCATCATATCTGGAGTTAATAGCATTTTGATCGGTTGGTTTCCTTCTCCCCACCCCACTATCCAAAGTACAATCAAAACTTCATCTTTCATTCCTAGAACCCTGAGAGGTAAGCATTGCATGCATTATTTTCTAGATCAGGAGGTGGAAATGGGGAATCTCACCCCTTCCTCATTTCTCCCAAAGTACTTACCTCCCCACCTTGACACAGATTCTTCAAAGTCAGAGGGAGGCTTGTGGCTCACCACCATGCACATACCTGCCAGGATTCCAGTGCCAGGGGCTCAGAGATTTGGGGGAGGGAGGTGTAGAGAAAATGGTGTGTTTGGTGGAGGGGAAAGTGGAAAGACAATTCAAAATCCCATAGGGGGACCAAAGCCAAAAAGGGTTAGGAAGGGATAGAGAAAGAGAACATATCAAGGGGAAAGTGATGAACATGGGAGGGGCTAATGGTCTATGTGTGAAGTCACGTGAAAGAAGCTTGATTAAGCCTCACCTTTCCAAAACAGACTGTTTTGGGTCCTTTCTCCCATTTCACTGTCCTAATCTTTTTGCCAGAGACTTACTGGATTACTTGGATGTATAATCAGATCTACAACCAATGACTAGAGAAAGGAAAGGGATTCAAGCAAACAGTCTTCATCCCTAGGGTATACCCCTAGATCATGGTTCCCTGCCATGCCAATAAGCTTTTTAAACCCTTTTTTGAAAGGCTTCAGACTGTGCTTTCCTCCTTACCAAGTGGGGCTATCTTTTAAACGAGGCTCAGTACCAGATTGTCACAAAGTTCAGTGAAGATTCCAATACATAAACATTTATTAAGTATCAAGCACTGTGCTAAAGTGCTGGGGATATGAGAAGAGGCAAAAGACAGTCCCTATCCTCAAGGAGCTTACAATCTAATAGGGAAGACAACATTCAAACAAATATATACAATGCAAGCAACATATAGGATAAATAGGAAAATTAACAGGGAAGACACTGAAATTAAGAGGGGCTGGGGAAAGATTTCTGTAGAAAATGGGATTTTAGTTGGGACTTAAAGGAAGCTGAGGGGGGTCAGTAGATGGAGTAGAGGAGAGAGGGAATTCCAGGCATGAGAAAATGCCCAGCAAAAAGAATGGAATGTCTTGTTCATGGTACAGCCAGAAAGGCAGTGCCAGCGGATCAAAGAGTACCTGGTGGGGGGGAGTAAAGTGTAGGGCATGGCTAGGTTATGAAGGATTTAGAATGCCAAACAGAGCATTTTGTATTTGCTTCTGAAGGAACTAGGAAGCCTGGAATTTGTTGAGTAAGGGAATAATGACACAGAGCAGTGCTTTAGGAAAATTATATTGGTGGTTGAATGGAGGATGGATTGGAGTGAGGAGTGGGGAGAGACTTGAGGCAGGAAGACCCCACAGCAGGTGATTGAAATAATCCAGGGGTGAGGTTGTTGTAGTTTAAACCCAGGGACACCAAAAATTGTTGAGGTGTGTGGGCTCTGTCCACCCAAAAAACGTTGGGGTTTCATGATTTGTTGTGGTGGAACCATCTCAAAGAATTCAGTCAGACCACTTCTAATCCAAATATACATATTTATTGAGATTGAGTCCTCTCATGAAGCAGGCTAAATTTCACCAGGAACCAGCAACTTCAGAGAAAGCAAGATGGATTTTTATTGGGTAAAAATGCTAATTAGACGATCAAAATTTATGTAGAATAGAGGAATATGATTAATATTAAAAAGGCAGGAGGAATTTGTTAAGGGATTAGGTAATGGAATGTCTATGGTTCATGGTGGTTAAACATTCCAGTCATGCTGTCCTCCAACTGGCTAGTGATTATGGTCCTGTCTGGTCAAGATAGACAGCTATTGTGGTCCTGTCTTGGGCTAGATGGATGATGTGATTATGATCCTATACAAGAGCACACCTGTTCAAATATGTGGAATGGGTCTGGGGGCAGTTGCTAGGTAGAGACAGTAGCTGATTCCCATCACATGGACATGCCTGCTATTCTGTGAGAACTTTGAGTTCACGGATACACCTGTTGTAGTGATAAGTGAGACACATATGAAGAAATTAGGACATTGGCAGGGGGTGGGGCTAGGTAGATACAGTGGGCCTGCTGTTCATTGGGGCCTATAATGAAGTTAGGATATTGGGGCTGGGGGCAGCTTTATTAGGATTACATTAAGGTGATGAAGGCCTGGACTAAAAGGTGGCAGTGTCAGAGGAGAGGAAGGTGGGGAGGGTATATTTGAGAGATGTTGCAGCAGTGAGAGAGACAGGCAGTAGTAGCATGGACATGGGAGGTGAGAGATAATGAGGAATCCTGGGTGACTCCTAGGTTGTAAGCCAGAGGGACTAGGAGGATGGTGTTGCCCTCTACAGTAATAGAAGGAAGGTAGTAGGAGTAGGGAAGGGTTTGGGGCAATGATAACAAGTTCTGTTTTGGACACGTGCAGTTTAAGATGTCTACTGGACATATATTTAGTGATGTCTGAAGAGCAGTTGGAGATGCAAGATTGGAGGTCAGCAGAGAGTGTGGGAGAGGATAGGGAAAACTAGGATAGGGAGTGTCATCAGAATGGATTCTTGGACTGTTAAAGTCTGAGCATGTCTCCCTTGTCTCCATTCCTACCATTCTTCCAGGAAGAAATTAAATTTCTGCCCTCATCAGGCAGGCTAGGGGAACATAGGCTCTCCTCAAGCCTTGGTCCCTAAATCAAATACTGTGTGCAATTCCTTAGGAGCTGGGGTTATAACCCAAAATGAAAGGAGTTATGTACATAGAGGTCCCAGTCTTTATATCTTAGTGGTGATAAGGGTTTCCCCTTGCCTGGAAGGACAATATCACATGCTGGTATGACTCAGGCTGGGACCAAGCAATAAATGGAACAAGAGGCCAGTGAGCCAAGTTGCTATAAGGAGGAGGGAGAATGGGGGGAGGGAGGTATGGGGGCAGGGAGTAGTGACTGGGGCTTGAGTAAGGTTGTTGGGCTCAGCTCTAAAGGATTCCAGAAGCTGTTCTGTTACTCAATTCTAGCAGAACTGGATATTCATCTTATTCTTCCCTGGGCCTCTGACTGAAGATCTCGGTGGCCCCAGGGTGGCACTGCAGAAAGTTCAAGCCCATACTTGAAGGCACAAGGGCCAGGGAAAACTACAGAAGAAACCCTGGGAAGAATGGTAAGAAGAGCTGACTTGACCGAAATCCAGCAGTTTAGGGCACCTGTGGTCAGCTGGACAAGAAATTCTTTTCCTCTTCATCTGTGGACAAAGAGCCTTCAGGAGATCAAAAATGGAGAAATCAAACAAGAAACTTGATGTGTTTGAGTGTATGTTTTGTACACTTGTTCTGGGGGCACATGACTGATACCCTCACTCAGAGACTACCCAGATTATCACGTTTACACTCATCCATTCAGAAAATATTTATTAAACACCTTCAATGAGATGAGAACTGGAGATATACATGTAGCTTCCCTTCTGTTAGGGTGAAACAGCCTACACAGACAAATACAGAATCATTTCCAGGAGGGAGGAACATTAGCAACTGGGGGTTGGGGGGAATTAGGACTGGCTTCATGTAGTAGATGGCACTTGACCTAAGCTTTAGTGGAAGCTAGGGATCAACAAGGCATAGACATTAGAACTGCACCCAGGCACAGAAGACACCCTAGGCAAAGACACAGGGATAGAAAATGTATGGGGAATGACTGCTAACCTGGTCGGAATAGAGTATGCAAGAGGAAAAGAGAATTGTACAGCAGTAGACCTGGAAGGACAGGCTGGAAGCCAGATTATGAAGGGCTTTCCATGCCAAACTAGTTTGTATTTTATTCCTAGTCTAATAGGGGCCCACTGGAGCTGCTCTGAACAGAGGAGGAACATGACCAACCTGGGCTTCAAGAACATCATTGACTACTGTGTGGAGGAAGGATAGAAGGGAGAAAATGGGGAAGTGGAACACCGAATTAAGCTACTGCATGAATTGAGGCAGGAGATAAAGAGTCTGAAGCATGGTGGTGAATGGAGAGCTGAGGATAAACAAGTGAACAGACAAGACTATAACTGACTGGGCACGAGATAAAAGAATGATCCTAAGACTGCCTGGAAAGAGACTGGCATCCTCAACAGAAACAGGAGAGTTAGGAATAGAAGAGAGTCTGGAGGTAAAAATGAGCCCTGGTTTGGAACATCCAGTTGGGAATATTCAATGGGCAATTTGGCAAAGAAAAAAGCTGGATAGACCTAGGGGTTTTATTTTGAAGAGATCACTTGCAAAGTAGAGCAGAAAACCCTGTGATGCACCAACACAAAGAGGGTAGGACACAGCTGATGATCCAGTAAAACACTGAAAAGGAATGGTCAGAAGATGAGAACCAAGGGAGAACAGTGCCAAAGGCAAGTACAGAAAGGTAGTCAAGAGCCGAGTGTTTCAGACTTCCAGAAGCCTAAATGCTTAGGCCAAGCTGCTTGCTTTGGTGGTTGGGCAGGCCAGAAGCTCCCGCCATGCAAGTGGTATAGGAGTGCACTAGGGAAAGAAACATGTCAAATATCAAAATGTATGCTTTATTGGGTGGAAATTACAGTACTGACATCTCTCCAAATCCACCCCCTTTCCTGTCCACTTTTAGCCCAATATACCTGCCCTTCCCTACAGGTCAATCAGCCCATTTCATGTTGTAGAAACTATGGCACAGAAAGCCTGCCTCAGAGTTCACAACCCTGCTCCTCTCTGGAAGATGTATGATCTGAGCCCAAGCATACCAACATCTCTTAGTTGAGCAAGGATGCTGTGGAAGAGTGGCTGGCCTAGAGCTTCAAGGGTCCTCCCTGGTCTGCAGAGGGGAGAGTCTCACAGAGTCCGGAAATCTCACTTTGCAAATTGGTCCAGGAAGTTGAGATACACCTGACGCTGGGGCGCGGCGGCTGGAACGAAATGGCCACCGGGGTGGGAGAGGGTGACGGCGCCCAGGAAGCAGTCGGCTAGTTGGAGGCTCTCCTGGGCAGGGATGACCCTGTCGGTCTCTCCCAACACGTGCAGCGAAGGCAAGGACAGGGGTGCCTGCGGGAAAGGAGGGGTGTCTCTGGGGCCCCTCGGGCGGAAACCAGAAATCAAGATGACGAATCTCGGGAGGGGGAAGCGAGGGTCTCCGGCCTGCCCCAGGGCGCACACCAGGGCTGCCAACGCTGCCCCTTGGCTAAACCCAAGGAGTCCATCCACGGGACCGCGTTCAGCCAGTGCTTGCCCCACGACACCTAAGGCTTCGTCCAGGCCGCGGCATTCGGCTGGCTCTTCCAGGGCAGAGAAGGCGGCCGCCTCCGGCTCCGAGAACCACCAGCCTCGAGGTTCTTCCTCGGGGGAACCGGGCCCTAGGAGAACGGGCGGGGCAGCGCGGTGAGCTGCGAGGGGGTGGCCGCAGCTACCTGAGGTCAGGTAAGAAGAGCAGCCAGAAGGGGAGTGGGGGCCTGCGTGCGGGGGAATCTGGGCCTTGGGGAAACGGCGAGGGGAGAGCGCAGCAGGACCGAACAGCTGCGGGGCATCACGCAAGAAAAGGGCTAGCACCCCAGGGGGTCTGGCGCTCGGAAGGGGCGGGGCCACTCACCAGCCGCGGGGGCGGGCCCTGAGATGGGGTGCGGGCCGCTGAGGTACAGGAGCTCAGCGCGGCCCCGCAGCGCCTTCCTCAGAGACCCGGTTTTCTCGCGGAAGCCGCGCTCACTCTGCCTAAAACCGGCCAGGCACAAAATCCGCAGCAAAGGTCGTGGTTCCGACATGGCCACCCCCACCCCCCTCACCAGCCTCGTCAACTGGAAACCGTGGAGCCGCAAGCGGAACCGGAAGTGACTGGGGGCGGGCTGAACTCAAGGTGCGTGGCCAGTCTGGGTGAGTTTGCCTTGACGGGTTGGGGGGGCAAGGGGAGGACCCGGAATGGAACCCAAGAAACGGGGCCTCCGGCCAAGGGGCACTTATTAGGGCTCGGGCGAAGGCGCTGCCTCCTCGAGGCAGGCATAGTCACTGTAACCGACGGTCGGCTCAGTAGCCAAGGACCCCTTCACCTGGGGGAAGAAGAAACCTAGTTAAGGAGGCTGCGCGGAAGCTCGCCCCACCCTAGGGGCGGGGCGGGAGTCCTTCCCCTCTACGGCCGCTGGGTGGCAGCGTCTGCACACAGCGCTCGGAAGAGAGGAGACGACCGCGCGTGCGCAACTCGTGGATGTCTTCTCTTCCCCTCCCCCTGCGCACGCGCAGCACGCCTCCATCCGCCCTACCTGCTCGCCCCCGCCCGAGGATGACACGCGGGGCCAAGGGCCTTTCCGATGGCTCGCGTGGTTCGCTGTCCACGGCCCCAAGGAGTTGCTCGCATAGAAGTCCATGGGATAAGGCTGCTGCCAGGAGACGTCCCTCAGGGCCACAGCTGCCTAGAGGTGGGAACGGTGCCTTTGAGCAGGCATCCCTCCACCTCCCTCCCTCACCCCGTGGGTTACAGCCCACTCGAGATGCCCTCGCTGGGGGGGGGAGCTCTGCCTGGGGCTTCCCCAAACTAACCCGGACCTCAGTTTCCTCCTCTGTAAAAGAAGGGGGTCCCTTGGTCTGGGTCCTGGATCCTTCCTCTGATAGGGGAAGGGGAGCCCCCACCCGCCTGCCCAGGGGACCCTTACCTCGTAAGGGGTCAGCAGTGGTTTGGGAAAGGCTGTGCCCCAGTCAATGGAGAGGCGTGGACAGGCCACCTGTACCCACCTGAGAGAGAGTGATCATCAGAGGCTCAGCTAAGAGCAACGGGCCCCTTCTCTGCCTGAAGCTGCCCTGCCCAGCAGGGAGCTGGGAGAATTACCTTAGGTCACTGAGAAAGATCAGACCCCACTTCTGCCACCCCCAAGACCTAGGCCTCTGGCCAAGTCACATTAACTGTCTTGGGCCTCAGTTTCTCTGTCCCTAAAATGGGAGGGTTGGACTAGAAGACTTCAGAGGTGTCTTCTAGTTGCCCAGATAGATGATCCTGCTATTAGCTCCTCTGGACTAGACACAGCCCCCTCATCTGTTCAGAATTTCCCCTCTACCTCTCCTAAAATTGGTTTCAAGCAAGCTTGTAATTTCCACTGCAACTCTGTGGGCCCCCAGCCCAAGTCTGTAAGCTCCCTGAGGGCAGGAGTGATGTGTCCAGCCTGCTCTGTCAGACCCTCCTGTGAGCAAGGCTAGATGACCCATTCAGTGATTAGTAAATGTCAGTGTCTGATGAACACCACCGTGTGGAGGCTGGTGCTGAGCTGCCCAAGGGATGGAATGAGGGTTTGGGCCTATGTGGCGCTAACTGTCTTGCTTGGCTCCCTCAGCATCACTAGGGGGACAGCCTGGGGGAGTGGGAAGGGGCATGCCAGGACTCACACATTGACTTCTGGGAATAGGCTGAGCTTGCTGGGGAAGATCTCTGAGAGCAGCAGCCTGAAGAATGAGAGCCCTGAGTGGTGCAGCCGGGATTCCAGATGCTATGGAAGTCACAATGATTTGTCAGAACTGAAGCCCCAGGGTCACCCACCCACCCACATGCCCTCATGCACAGACAGAACTGTCTGAGGGACCTTGAGGGTCTCCCCTTTCACCTGCCAGTCTGGTACATAATGTAGACCGTACCCTACCATAGCCCCAGGAGAACCAGAAATTACACTGGACCTTGTCTAATTCCCCCAGACAACCATCGCACCTCAAGGATCTTGGGGTTTCCCTGGCGGCCCAAGGTGCCCAGGATGAGGCCCCAGGATTGGGCAGAACAGGCAGCAGAGATGGCCTCCTGGCGGGCAGCTTGCATTCGCTCGTGACCATAGTGTTCCCTGGACAAGACTTTACTGTACGGGTCATACCTATGGAGAAGGGCGGGCTGCCTGGGCCATTTTCTGCCCTCCATGTCCAATAGGCTGTGCCTAGACAGAAGGCTTCCCACCCCCACCCTCCTGTTCACATGGCTTACACAAGTCCCATCTACCACCTGCCTCTGCTGTTGAAGGCTAATTGAGAAGAGAGGAAAAGATAACTGTCCCAGGGGTAAGGCAGAAGGGGAGGGTTGGGGAGAAAGAGCAGCAGAAAAAGGCACTGCCTATGGGGAGGGGCAGCCCAGCATCTCAGTGCCAGTCCTAGCTGCCATTATCTGCAGCTGGGATCTTCTTCCGACCACTCAGATCCCCTGAGCTATGAGACTGACCCAGTGCTCAAAGTGGGCGAAGCAGAATTTCTACCAAGGTTAAAAGCCCCAGCATCCTAGTACCTGTATGCAGAAACACCAGGGTTGGCAATCATGATAGATTCAAGATGGAAACGGCCATCGCCAAGATACCTGTGAATGGCAGAAGAAGGCTTAGTATGCCCTCTAAGCCTAATTCCAGATGAGGATGGGGGGGGGCCCCCCTCAACTCCTGATCCTGGGAAACAAGGGTGATCTATATCTTGGGGAGGAAGGGCCTCATAGGCAGACTAATGGATTGCCTCTCATTCTCTTCTCTGTGAAGGGCTGCCCCCAAGCCCCTTCCTGTCCAGTGGTCCACCACTGCCTTACCCCATCTCTTGTAAAAGGACTAAGGTGTGGGAGAGAGCCTCCACCCCTGAACTGCCCCTTCCTGCACACCCTAGGGGACCAATTCAATTTTAATGTGCAGCTGCCCTCTGCTGCCTCTCCCCCTCCCCCACCTATGCTCAGAGGCCCCTAAGTGCAGGTACTTATCTGGGGAAGAGATATCAACTGACCACAGGCGTCAGGGAAATGGCTGCCAGAGAGGCTGTGGGGGCAGGGCAGGGCTGGGAAGACTGTCTGTAGAACTGAGTGTCCTCTATCCTCTAAGAGGCAGGGATCCTAGAGTTTTCGGAAACAGCCTTCCCCTTTGGGGCTAGGGCCCAGCCAGAGACACCAGCTTCAGGCAGGCCCAGGGGCAGGGGGAGGTGAGAAGCACCTCTTCCTCTCCCTCCTTTTAGGGTGGAAAATGGGGGAACAGCTTCCTCCAAGGCAGTCTGCATTCACACAACATTAAGCATTTCCATTACCTAAAATAATTAGGCAGCAGGAGATGGTGTGCTCCCGCTTGTTAGCTGTCCTGACGCTAAATTAATGGGGCTGCAGTGTGGGCCTGGCCATTCGTCTTCTCCAATTACCTCCTAAGCAGTTCAATCCAACCTCCTGGCCCCCACCCTCTCCCTCTTCCAGTTCCCACACCACCCAACTCCAATTCATGTCAGAGAAGGCACCGTGCAACCTCAGTCAAGTCACCAGTCTCCTATAAGATGAGAGGGCTAGACCAGGTGAAATCCAGAGTCCCTTCAACCTCCAGTGTTACAGTACATGTGTCCAGAGGTTCCTCTGTCTCCTGCCTCCAGAACTCACACAATGGCCTCCACATCCTCCGAGAGCCGAGGGGAGGTGCAGCCTAGGATCTCTCCAGGGGACAGTGGCTTGCACTGGGGCACACAAACTCTGTACTCAGTTCTCAGCTCTTCAGCAGCTATCTGTGGTGAGGACAACAGAGAAGACAATGGATGGGAGGACTCAGGTGGGGGGCAGGGAATTTCTGACACTCCTCAATCCCACTCACCTGCAAAGTAGATGCAAATTGGATGGTGCTGACTAGTGCCAAGGAAGTCTCTGGGGGGAAGGTGAGTCTGACTGAGTCCAATAAGTGGGTAGTGTCTATACGGATATCTACGAAAACATAGAGCATCCGAAGACCCTGGGCCGAGACATCTATGGGCACTGGGAGCAGAAGGAAATGGGTCAGGATGATGCCACTCTCTGGGTGGTCGGGTGGTCCGGAGGGGGACACCAGAGGGCTTGGCTCATGGCTACAGTAAGGTCCAGAAGCCTGGAGGGGGGTGGGTGGGGAGTGGGCATAGGGGCCTCCTCTTCAACCTGGCTTTTCCAACTCCACCCTTTTAGGACCCTCACTGCTTTTGCCAAGCTTTAGAAGACCCACATCTGGGACAGCAGCTGTTTCTATGGCAACCAAATCCAAAGGATGGTTCTACCTAGGGATTGGGGAGGCCTTGGCCTTCCCAGCAACACAAAAAGAATAAGAGACCAGAATCTGGGGGGAAAAGCAAATGGATGAGGCTGCAGAGGAGGGGGAGAAGGCAATGTTTTTGAGCAGTGCTACCACAGGTCCCTTTCTTGCCCCTCATGGGATCCCAGTACCCAGGCAGCTGTGGCCATAATGCACCAGGAAGTCAGCCCCGAGGGCTCTGGCAGTGAAGTCATCCACGCAGCAGGCGCCATACGTCACATCCCCCATCACCATGGCCTCAGCCTCTGTGAACCTGCCAGGGTGAGGGGGAATAAAGGAAATGCCATCAGCCCCAGTGGTCTGCCAGCCTGAACCCTTCTTTGTCCCCTCCCTCACACCTGGGAGCCTCTCCCAGCAGAGTGGGATGGGCCCAGCTGCTACCACCCTCCATCCTGGCACTGGTATGCCCTGAGGATGGTGCCCAGTGTCCTGTTCTCCCCCCCCCACCACCACCACCACCCTCACCCCCACAGCTGGGTGTTCCCATTACCACATTCTGATACACAAAGCACAAATACAGATCAATTCAAATAATCTCTCTCTCTCTCTCTCACACACACACACACACACACTCTCTCTCTCTCTCTCTCTCTCTCTCTCTCTCTCTCTCTCTCTCATAGGTATGTTACAGAACCATCAAAGGGCCTGCATGTGTGGATAAGAAAGGAAATCCTGTATGTAGATAGATAACATTCACAGAGGAAGAAGCTGCCCAATGTGTGCTCTCCCTCAGGTGGACATGTGCCCCTTCACATACAACCTCTGCAAACCCAATCAGACCCACCCAGCTTCAGAACTCCTGCTATGGGAGAAGGGTCTGTGCCAGTCACTCCCTATACATGGCAAGCACCACTGGCAAGCCTCACGATCCAAAGAGAGTGGGATCTGGGTGGCACAATGCTGTGGGCACCAGTGCCAGGCCTGAATCACTGAGGGGAAGGGAAAGGAGGGGGAGAGACACCATCCCATCCCTACCCCCACTGCTACTCTCAGTGCCAAGTCTGAATCACCACCAGGGTAGGGTGGGAGTCAGAAAAACCCTGCCAAAAACACATCAAGCCCTCTACCCCAGTCCTTGGCTCGAACAAGTGTCAAGAGCTGGGCTGACTAGTCCAGTGAGAGCCTGAGATCCTGCAAGTTACCCAGCCCGCACCCCAAATCAAGCCCAGCATAGCAGCATATTCAGCTCCTTAAAATGCAGCCTGGGCGTCTGAGTCAGCCGTAGCACTTAATTTTTTATAGATTAAAATGTATGCAAATTGGCCCAAGCCCCAGAGAGCATCCCCAAGGGGGGTGGGGGAGAGACTAGAGAAGTAGATCTGTGGCAGCAGGATGGGGGAGTTGGGGAGGGGAGCAGCAGCAGGGGAGTGGGAGTTTCCCATCACGAGGTGACCTCCCCTCTCCCCCTTCATCCTTCCACCTCCCCTCTCATGGTTCTGGTGGTATGTTCCAGACAGCTCAGCACACAAGGCCCCCCAACTGTGGCTAATTGTATTGAGGAATCATGCCATGTTTGGGGGGAGGAGGGGAGAGAAACCCTTCCAAACACAGGCTGACTGCCCAAATATACTGGGCTGCAACCTTATCATGCTTTGGTGGGAAAGAGCCCCTCAGAACTTTAACCCTACTCTTGGAATTAACTCGGCACATATTTATCCATTAACCCTCTATCCCTAGTCCCGAGGTACCCTGGTCTCCCTAGGATCAGAATTGCCCTGTCCCTGTGACCAGAGGAAGACATTCCAACTTGAAGGTCTTAGGCAGGTTGGACAAACAGGTGGGGTTGGAGAATAGGGGAGACAGACCGAGGCAGCTCCCACTAAGGAGACAGATGGGAGCACCTGGCACGCCCACTGCCCCAAACGAACTAGAACTGCTTCATGGCCAGTCACTGTCTCACCTTTCCAGAATGTCAACAATGGTACAAGCAAACATGAGAAGGCCTTCTGGCATCTGCAGGGCAACTGTGGACAGAGTTGGGAGAAGATGGGGGAATCAGGCTCTGCCTGGCCATGTATGATGGAATCCACCCCCACATCCCACCATCTCCACTCTCTGCTGCCAGGCCTACAGCACAAGTCTGCCCCTGGCAGATCCATGAGGGAGGACAGGTAAGCCTGCCCCACCAACCCTCCCCTCTCCCAACTGCTTACCCTTTTTGGCCTGGGCTTGCTGAACTCTCCAGATGGTCTTTGGTATCTCAAAGTTGTAGTTTGAGGGCAGAGCCTGGATGGCCTCCTGCAGCTGTGGGTCACCCAAGATCTCAGGGGGGATCTGATTGGCCAGCCGGCCTCTGAGGGGCCTTCGACCTGCAGATAGACACCCTGACAGTGAGTCTTTCCTCAATCCTGCCATGCCCAGACACTCTCTGGGGACACCTACCTAGCAGCCTCTCTCCACACCTGAGGAATCCAAAAGGCAGCTGCCCAAGGCCAGCCCTGGGAGAAAAGAAACCTTTCTTCCTCCAGTCTCCCATGAAACCAACATGAAAGCCAGGAGGACATCTACAGAACTAACTCCCATATCACTTGGTGACTAGGAAAAATGAGTGTAATAAGTGGGGGGAGGGCTGGTTCCCCTGTGTTTGAAGGGAAGGGATGATCCCATGGAAAACCATCTTCAATTTGGGGAAGACACTGACAAGATAAAGTGGCGTGATGGGAACAAGGACTGGAATGGATAGGTTAACATGGGAATGTTTAGCCTGAAGAAAACTTGATAAGGAAAGGGGGAACAGAGCTGTCTTCAAGTACCTAAGGGATTGTCCCATACAAGATCCATTAGACTGTTTGGCCTGGCCCTAGAAGGCAGGGCTAGGACCCACCAATGGGTGGAGAGGAAATTTCAGACAGATGGAAGGAAAATCCAGACTAATTAGAGTCCTCCCTGAGTGAACTGGGCTGCGCAGTGTGGAAGGACTCCAGATAGGGCTGGGGGCAGGGGGCAGTGCGGAAAGGGCTGGACTTCACGGCCTCTGAGATGTCCAACAACCCTCAAATTCTGTGAGCACAAAGAAGTAGCCCAAGCCTTACAAGGAGCTAAATCACCGCGATATAGTGCTACTACGCTTGTATAGCACTTACCTGGGGAAAACCCCATGACACCAGGAGTGAATCATTACCACCACTGTACATATGAGAAGGGGGCAGCTAACTAGCACAGTGGACAGAGCACTGACTTCGGAGTCAGGAGCACTTCAATTCAAATCTGGCCCCAGACACTTACTAGCTTTGTGACCATGGCCAAATCACTTAACCCTGTTTGCCTCAGTTCTTCATTTGTCAAATGAGCTGGAGAAGGAAATGGCCAACCCCTCCTGTATTTGTACCAAGAAAACCCCAAATCCAGTCACAGTCAGACATGACTTAAAAACATCTTAATAACACATATGCATAAACCCAGGCTCAGAAAGGCTACCCTACATACACAGCTACCAAGCCTCCAAGTGCACTACAGAAGGCAGTAATTACTCACCCCCACACCCCATTCCCTTGGGCTTGGGAGGAACCCTGGACAGGTTATAGATGATCAGAGACAGTTTCACCAACTCAGAGGCCAGCCTTATCCGGTGACAGAATAGGCAGATATATTATAATTGGATATATAATATATTATATAAGGAAAATGCTAGAGAGAAATTTTACCCTCCCCTCCTCCTCCTCCATAACTCTGTCTCAATGACTGGCCTGGGAGTGAAGCCTAAAAAATTCCATCATTACAAACTGGGTCTCAATCTCTAGTGCCCCTCCCTAGGCTTCTGCCAGAGCAGAAGAGTCCCAAAGAGCTGAGGATTCCCAGGCCTCGCCCAGAAGAGGGCAGGCTGGGAGGTCAAACTCTGGCCAATCCATGGTTCTCCCGGCCAGGCCGGAAGCCTGAAGCAATGCAGGGAACCTGTCTGTAACTCGGACCTAGAGTCTGAAGCCCACGGAGCCCAGTGACCTCTTCAGAGTCCCGTAAAAGGGCAAGGTTTGAGCCTGGGGCTTGCTGGCTCTCTCCTTCCACCTGGACCCGCCCCCAAAGGGAGGCCCTGGAAGAATGAGCCAGGGAGGCCAAAGCACTGGGACCTCTAGTTAGGGTGCCCCCAGGGCTCCAAGGCCTCGTGGAACGATCGAGCGAGCTGAAGTCCCCCAGGAGAGGGTTTGGGGTTTTGTCGGGGAGGGGGGCGTCTGGGGATTCCCCTCCCCCACCTCGTTTTTGGGTTTTCACAGATTCTGAAAGGGACCCCAAAAATCAAGCAGTCGTTTTATGGGAAGGGGGAAGTACATTTTATGTCTCACTTGATGCTCAGTGCTATTATGAGCCCCATTTTGCAGACGGGGGAACTGAGGCAGATGGAGGTTCGGTGACTTGCCCAGTTGCTAAGATTTTGAGGTCGGATTTGAACTCGGGTCTTTCTGACCCCGGACTCTATTTTATAGAAGAGAAAAATGGAGCCCCGTTAAGTGCCGTGACTACCCGAGACTTCGCAGGTTCTAAGGGGTCGCGAGACCCAGGTCCGAGCCCCACCACGTCCCCTGCTGGGTCTGCGGGCTCCTAGGACCCGAGGCGAGTCTGCTCCGCCCACCACGAGAGTGCAAACGCGGTGGGACCGGAGCATCTGGTGGGCGGCCCGGGAGAGTCCGGGTACGGAGAGGGAGATGAGGGGAGGAGCAGGGCCGCCGCCGCAGAAGGGAGGCCGCGCCGGGTCCAGAGCGAAGCCGCCGCACCTACCTTTGCCGGAGCCGCCCTGGCCTCCCGGGCCACGGGCCTCCGGCTCGGCCAAGGCCGCCATCGTCAGCTCTCCCACGTGGTGACCCAAAAGGCAGCGCTGGACGAACCCGAGCGACCGAGCCCTCAGGCATCGCCAATTGAGCGCCGAGCAGCTCCTGGGAGAGGGCGGGGCGGGGATTGGGAGGGTGGGGAATGGAAATATTGGGGGCGTGTCTTGTCACCAAACAGCCACGCCCAACCCCAGACCCTGGGCGCGGGTTCTTTCACCTACCACCAGAAGTCCTGCGGGAGGAGGAGGAGGAAGGGCCTGGGGGTGGGGTGGGTCCTTCCTTGCCCCCGCCCCCCAGGACATCCTCCCACATCCCCTCCCCCTACCAGAGTAGCTCCCGGTGGGCAGGGTACGGTGACTCCACTGGGCCAGCACAGGGTCCCACACGAGGTGGGCACGTAAACATTAGCTAGATTGGACTGGACCGAGGTCAGCACAATGGGGCCGTTTTAGCTCCGGAGAGCCACACTTAAGATCACACTATGTATCTCCGCAGACCCAGCTTGGAGGTCAGGCAGGAAAACCCAGTCAAGGGGGGGGGGTGTTGGAGGAAGGGTGCTCTCCATCCTCCGAATTCACGGGGAGCCCGAAGACCACTGTTGCAGGAGCCTCTGCCTTCTTCAACTAAGTGACCTGTAGACCTGAAACCTAGGCCACTTTGCTGGATTGAGGGGCTAAAGGGTCTTCGGTGTCTGGGAGCTGGCCAGGGTTTGAATTCAGGGGGCTGCGGCTGGAGCAGGAACCAGCTAGTGTCTCTCTTACTCTGGCCAGGCTATTTTGTCCCTGGTCAACATCATGAAAGGGGCACAGCATCATGAAAGGCTGGGTCAGTCTAGAAAACCAGAGAGCCCCGGACAAACCAAACCCTTGGGTGCTGTTCCCAGAACAGCCTGCAGTAGAAAACCTCCTGGTTCAGATGCCCTAGCTTTCTGGGCTGCTTTGTTCTACCAACCTCCCACCAGGCCTCCCCTGGCTCCTCCCCCTCCCTAAACTAATCCAGGCCTCTGGCCCTTTAAGCGGAACTCCCTGAAGCCAAGCGGCCTCAGGCTCCCCCGGAGGCCCTCTCTGCTTAGAAACCCCTAATTAAGGTGCGGGAGAGAAGGGAAAACAAGAGACTGGGTCTAGGCCCTGCCCGGGAGGCAGAGAAAAAGCACTGACTGGGGAGGACCAGGAGCAAGCTGGCCCGCAGGGCGGAACCTGGGTGAAGAGGCCCAGCCCCCCTCGGCCCAGCCTGGCTCAGTCACCCTTTGATGAATCCACTGTGATATCAGTGACTCCCTCCAACAGGGCAGACTGCCCTCCTCCATGCCCTCTCATCCTGTGTGTCCCTGCTCTTATCTCCTCCAAAGGCTCCTCTCAAGGAGCTGAGGAACTTCCCCAATAATCAAGCAACCAGCAGCTCTTATTAACTGCCTGTGTCCAGTGCTGCGTCCCCACTGTGCTAAGCTGGGGATAGAAAGCAAAAGGGGGGGGACCCCTCTCCTCAAGAAACTTGTCTTTTAATTAGGAAGGGGGAGGAAAACAACATGGGCATATGGGATATACAAGATAGATTCCAAAGAGACAGAAGAATGGGCAGAGCGCTCCCAGACACTGTCAGATCTCACCACCACCCTGGGTGGTGGGCACTACAAGGTGGCATTCCACTTTTCGAATGGAGGTTCAGGAACGTTAAATCGCTAGTCTCAGGTCACATTACTGGTGGGTGTCCGAGGCACGATTTGAACTGAGACTTCCTTAGAACCAAAGCTCAATCCGATGCTTTGCCGTTGTCTCTCCCTCTAGATTTCTTGCTACTGCATGAATTCCAGGGAAAACACATGGGCTCTGCTAGTTCTCTCTCCCACTGATGTGATCCTCTCACCTGCTTTTTCTGTAAGGTTAGTCTTCTCTCTGACCAGGTTTTCTGCACAGTCATAGATGCCAAAAAGCCTTCCAACCCGGACAAGAGCCTAAACCTTTGGGGGGGGGGGGTTTCTGCTTTCTTTCAACCAGGACCTATTCTGTGGGTCTGAGTCTCCCCCCTCCCCTAGCTGCAGAGGACGTCACATTCAAAGCCCAGACTCCTATAGGTAAATGCCATCCTGAGGGGCCCTGACCGTGGTCCGAAGTCCATGTGGAAATTTGTCTCTGGGCCTGGCTCCTATCTCAAAGTTGAGGCCTGTCCCTAGCATCAAACGCAGATGCTAAGGCATCTCAAAGGAACCGATTCTGACCTGGGAATTAGATCCCTTTGTGAAATTTCCTTGTGCGCATCTCCCGACCACCAGCTTTCCTTATTTCCAAAGACTGACCCGGTGGCCTCAGAACCGCTGGCCAGAGGCCAGGCAAGGATGAAATTCGCTTTATCACTCTTCATCCTTATTCATCTTTATCTCTGGTCAGAAGCACCTGAGAACCCTGGAGATCCCTGAGCCCGAGCTAGATGGAGATTGGTTGGTCTCAGCTCAGGTCAAGAAGAGGTAATGGGGAGCCCAGAATCTTTCTCAGCTGGAGCCTACAGAGCACCTCCCCACCGTCTGAACTCCTGGACTCAGCCGCCAGCAGATCACATTTATCACCAGTCCTCCCCGAAACACACACACACACACACACACACACACACACACACACACACACACACACACACACACAGACACACACACCCAGCCCATCTCCCCGTGGGGGCTTCTTGGGCCGAATTACTCACTGGCCTGAGTAATTGCTGTACCTCGGGGACGACTCAACTAGCTCTCCCCCATCTTACACCACAACGCCCTCCTCCGAACCACCCCCGTCGCTGCCCGGGCCCGGACTCCACAGCCGCTCCCAGCCCGCATGGGGACCAAAATAACTCCGTCCCCCACGCTCTTCAACAAAAGCCAGTGAGGACCCAGCAGCTGCCTTTGCCAGGGAGGAGTTTGTATACCCACTGACCGCACCCCCTCCTATAGTTTGGGGGAGGATGGGAGGAACTGTCCAAACCAGGCCAGCTCTGAGGTGACCCAGAGAGAACCCGAACAATTGGTTCTCGTGTCTCCTTTTCTCTCCTGGACCGGCCTGGGTTCCCGGATCGAGAGCTGAGGAAGCCTAATCTCACTGGTCTTCGACCTGGGGGCGCTTTCCTTACCCCTAAACTTCCTTTACTCACTCCACCGCATAGGAAGGATCTAGAACCCGAGCTGACTGGTGAATAGGTTGGAGAGGGGCTGAGGAATGCTGCTAGAATAAACCCACTTGGGATCTCGGTTTCCACTGGGGGCAGTTTTTGAAAGCCCCTCAGTCATCAGTCCCCCGCCCCGCCCCGCCCCGCGCTATAGTTCACATCTCCCTCCCTATCCCTGCCCAAGCTTTTAGCTCTCCTCCGCACATCCTCCAGTGAAGGGGGGCAGCTTCCCAGCCCTACACTCCAGAATCATAGATTATCAGAGCAGGAAGGGAGTTTATAGGTCATCGAATCCAACCCCCTCATTTTACAAAGGAGTATACTGAAGGGGGTTAATGGGGTGGGAAGGGGGGACAAATGACTTGGCCAAGGTCACACACGTGGAGGCTGGAACGGTACTGAGGACTCCCAGGCTCCTTCTCCCACGGGCTTCACCACACATCCCAGCGTGCGCCCGCTTTACTCAGCCCACACCCCTTCTGTTCCTGTCTCCAGTCCCTTCTCTAGGCATTAAGGAGAAAGCCTTGTGCTTCGTACACAAGTACCCAAGTGCCAATGTAACGGTCGAATGGTCTTATCGCTGTACCCAGCCCCAGAAAGGAGCGCCTCTCCCCCAGGCTCAAAAGTGCTGCTGGGGTGGGTTCTGACCAGTGATCTCTCTTCACACGCTACTCTCCAGGACCTTCGCGGAGGTCTAGGCTTGGGTCTCCCCAATGCCTCTGTCGGATTGCAAAGGTTCCTTCTACCCCATCGCTATCAACCACTTCGTCCATTTGGGAGACTCTCCGGGCTGGGGCTCAAGTGTGGCAACGTGCGTGTAGGAGATATAGTGGTCCTGGAAAAGACCTGCACCTGACGTCCACATAAGACGACGTCTGAGACAATCCTCCCCTCACCCCCGGGAATGAAGAGAAAGGGGGAGCAGAGGAAGTAGGGACCCCAGTGGGTTAGCTCCAGGACTGTGAGCTTCCTCGAGGCTAGGGGACCTGGACTTGAATAGGCTTTGGATTGGGTGGGGACAGGAGGAGGGGTTCTCTTTCCCACTCCCCGCCTCCCCCTCCCCCACTGCCTGCGGAATGTGCCATTCACGGTTCCCAACCCCTTTCTCCCCGTGACCTCCAAAACCCAGGGGCCAGCTTGTAGAGGCTGCGCTATCCTACAGCCTTTGAAGTCCCTGGGGAAGAGGGGTGAAGGGTCAGAGAGGGGCCAGGGCAGGGAGGGGCCAGAGTCAGGGTCAAGGCTCCCATAGGGAGGGCATGAGGGGGCCAGCTGGGAAGGTGGCCCCCAAGCCCCCAGAGCACGGCATGGCTATCAGCGCGGGTGGGACAGAAACACCTTGGGAGGCGCCGAGCGGCTGAGCGCAGCTGCCCAGGGAATAGGACGGCGCTTGGGCACCGCGAGCAGAGCGCACTTTCATAAATTTTGTATGGGAGGCGCTCCGTGAGCGGGGGCGGGGAGCGGAGAGGAGAAGGCGGGAGGGGAGGGAGGGAGAAAAGGGAGGGAGAAAAGGGAGGGGAGTGAAGGAGAGGTGGGGGAGGCGGGGGGAGGAAGGGAGGCGCCCCGTTCCGCGGCTCCTCCGTGTCCTGCAAACGCTCGGCGGGCGCTTTCCTGCGAGCAGCGCGCTCCGGGGCAAGCACCCATTTGCAGCAGCAGCCCGAGGGGGCGGGGAGCGAGGGGGCCGTGGCCCACCGGCCAGGGGGGCGGCTTCTTCCCTCAAAACCACCGCCAAAGTGCTCCAGCCGGCAGAGACGCGGGAGAAGCGAGAGAGTAAGAGAACGCCGTCGTCGCCGCCGCCGCCGCTTCCTGGGCAGGAGCAGCTCCCAGGCCGGCCCGAGGCACCTCCAGCGGACTCGCCCGAACCGAGAGCGAGCGGCCGCCCCTCCTCTGGGCCGGGGCAGGGCAGGGCAGGGCAGGGCAGTGCCGCGCTGCCGCAGCACTTGGCCGCGGGGCGGCTATCCCCTCGGCAGCCGAAGCGGCGGCGGCGGCGGCGCGGGGCTGGGACTCAGGATGCCCCTGCGGAGCCGGGGCTCTGGGCAGGAGCAGGTCGCCGGGGCGCCCCCAGCTCCGCGCCCTCGGATTAGCTGCAGCTCACACCCAGGGATTTGAAGCTGGACCCCGCGTGGGACCGCCCCATCTCCGGCCTCTGACAGAGCGGCGGCCCCGCGGCCAAGATGCTCGCGAAAGGTGAGTTTGAGCCGCAGGGGGAACTTGGGCGCCGCGGTTGCCTCCGCCGCCGCGCTGGAATGGGCTTGCTGCGGGCGGACGCCGGCAAGGGACAGTGTGGGGGATCGTGGGTAGGTCGAGGTAGTGCTAAATGTAGGAGGCGCTGGCCCTGGCTGCAGCTGGAAGTTACCGGGAGAATAGCCCCAGGGCTATCCAGGGCCAGTGCCCGGCTGGTCCTCCGACCTACTGATCTCGAAGTCAGTGGGTTCCTGAGGGCTGGCTGCCCGTAGTGGGACAGGAACCAGAGTCATTCGGGTAGGCGCAGAGGAGCTTTTCATTCCCGCAAAGTTCTGCCCTTGTAGATTGGGTCTTCCCGCACTGGGAGCCGCAGCCGCTTACCTCAAGAGGCTGTGCTCGGACCCTGACTCGGGTACAGCATCTGCTGCCCCTTCAAGTAAGAGAACGCCGTCGTTCTGAAGGTCTCTCCAGAGTCTGCCCGGCCCACCCACTCTTGCCTCTGCCCTACTCCGTTTGCCTGGTCTTTGGCCTCCTCTCCCCATCCCCATTCTACTTTATTCTCCGGGGGGAGCCAGCAGAGTCGGGCCTGAGCTGGGGGGTAAAAGGGTAGTGGTCGCGCGGTCCCTCTTGCCTCTCAAACTTTGCTGTAGCCCCGAGCCGGGGACCGGCCCCGTCAGGATCGAGCTGCGGGTGTGTGCCCGGACTCGAGGCCAGGGAAGGGCTGGGGTGTGGCGATTGAGGGAACGGAGAGCGCGGGAGCTGGCTAGGGAAAACAGGCGGGAGCTGGCCAGGGAGGGCAGCCAGGAGCTGGCCCGCAGATCTCACGCCTGCAGGAGGCGGCAGGAGCCCCGGCCCGCCTCTCTGGCTCCCCGGCAGCCGGGTTCAGGAGCCCGGAGAGGCGCGGCAAAGTTGGCGCCGCTTCTGGGGAAGTCCCACCGCGCCCCCACGTGGCTCTGGCGCTCCTGGGCGGCCGTCACGCGGGAGCGGGGCGCTGTCCCTGGGGCCCCGGAGAGGAGAGACAGTGCCTCCCGAACTGGAGGCCGGCCACCCGCCGCCTTGTGTAGCTATCGGTGCAGCCCCTGCCCGGGTCTCGGGATGCTGATGAGCTCTGCTGGGACCACCCCCGAGCCATCTCGGGCTCCCCTGTTCTCAGCATCATTCCTGCACCCCGCTCCCCCACCCCCTCCAACAAGCCGGCAGGCCCGGACGCCCGCTAGATCCATCCCGGGCCCTCTGGGACAAAGGCTGAGTCGGGAGGCTCAGGTAGAGAGAGAGGGGCCTGATCCCTAAGCTCGCAGGATCCTGCCTTAATCCGCCCTTGTTTCCATGGCAACAGACTGTGATGTCGTAAGCATAGGATTGTGACCTCACAGCAGGATCAGGAAGGAGAACTCTGGTTGGGGGAAGAGGCCCTGGGATGCGGGGATAGGAGAAGGTTTGGGGGGGGCGGGGGTGGGGGCGGGGACGGGGAGGCTGATCCTATTAAAGAGAGACCAGGGGCATGTGGGGAAAGAAAAAAGATCAAGGCCTGTTTGGGGAACTTGAAGACTCTTTTTGGTGATGTGGTCTTTGCCTGTTTCTGGGCCACTAGGGGGTTCAATGGAATTGTCTTGGCTCTCCAGAATAGGAACCAAACTTCTCTGTTACTTTTTCCAGATCCCTGCTATTGCCCTCCACGTGGGTCAGTAATTAAAAGCCCAGGAGAGAGGATTAAGTGCTGTGGTTTGAACAGTCTCAGCTCCCTGGGCCAGGCTCTGTCCCTTTGTCCCACAATTCCTTTCTGTTCCTCCATTGTATCAGTTTGACTAGTCGAGGCTCCCAGATCAGGTGTTGAAACAGAATGTTTTTTGCTAACCACAACTGGAATTTATGCAGCCCTTGGAGGTTTACTTTGTAACTTCTCTCCAGTCCCGTGAAGTTGGCAGTGCAAATATTGCCAGCCCCATTTTGCAAATAAGCCTGGAGAGGCTTCGAGACTTGTATGAGGTCACACTGTTAGCAAGTAGTAGAACCAGAACCTTGGCCCCAGGTCCTTTGCTTTCAGCCATTCTTTCTAATAGACTATGCAGAATGACAGGCCTGTGACCCAGAAGTCTGGGGCTGCAGCAGGCAGAATAAAAGAAATCCTTTTGGTTCCCCTTCTCAGAGACTTCCATGTCTAGGTCTGTAGGTTTCTGGTGGTAGCAGTAGTAGAGATGAACTGACAGGTATCACTTCTTTTTCAGTTATGGGCCTTTTGACAGCTCGCAGTTAGAAATGAACCATTGAAAACAGCCCACATGCTATATTTATACGGCTTAGGTGCATAAAGATAAATCATGTACTTTGTGTTGCATTTTTCTCTTACCTCCCATCTCCAGGCAAGACAGAAGCCTGGCTCAGGACTGGGAACCAGTCCCTTCTGGGAGCCTCCCCTTGGGTAGGGACACACCTACACCCCTCAAGAACTGGCTGCTAAAGGTTGGACAGTCACATATGCTCGGCATGGCCTATTTTCCCTCTTTGCATAGCTTGATTTGGAGTCTTGGCCATTGGTGCCTTTGGTCACTTGAGAGGTTTCCATCTTGGCTTACTCATGGACTATCGATAGTGATAGTGACTATTAATACATTTATGTTATCTGTCACCTAAGGGTTGCTTTTTTCTTAACTGTGGAAGGTAAGTAGTCTCATTATGAATATCCCCATTTCACAAATGAGGAAACTGAGGCTCAAAGAAGAAATTTGAGCACAGTCACAGGATTTGGGACTTGAACTCAGGTCTTTGAATGCCAAGGTTAACTCTCTTTTCACTCTGAAAATAGAAAAGTCCATGAGTTAGATGACAGTCCTGGATTCCACAGTACGTATATAGTCTTGAAAGGTGTCGTTTTTGCCAGTGTTTCTTTCTCCATCTTATAACTAGAGGACTTAGTCCCTCTGCAAAATCTAGCCCAGATCACCTGGGTGATCCTTGGCTTCACTCCCACCCCCTAGAAACTATGGAAACCCAAACCTGAAAGTCAAAATAAAGGGAAAATGTCCTGCTTCCAGATGTGGGTGAATGTTTTAGCCGAGATCAAGCTAAAAAGGCCTGAGTGGATACTCAGCAACAGTGACAGGTGCTCTGTAACTTACTGATTCTTAACAGGTTGTCTGTACCAGGTACCCAGAAAGCAAATCAATAAACAAACAAATAAATAATTGGCATTATGGAAAGCATCACAGGCTTGGAGTGAGAAGACCTGGGTTAAGTTCTGGTTTCTTCTGCCTACTAGTCATGTGAACTCATATTAGCCAGACAGCTTTACAGATCAGCCTCAGTTTCTTCATCCATATAATGGGAATAACAATATTCACACAAGTCACAGGGCGGTTGTGTCAAATTTGAGGATGTATCTAAAATCCTTTGCAGCCATATATAGAGGACCTGTGATTTACATTGTGGGGTCTCTCCAGAGACCCAACATCTCTATAATGATTTTGTTGTTGTTATTTGCGGGGGGGTGGTCAGGATTTGTCATTTCATCTGTGTGAGGGAACTCTCAGTAGAGAAATTCCCTCTCAGGATACCAAATGGGTAAATTTTCTGTAACTCTTAGAGATTAGCTGCCTAGGGCACACTGAAAGTTGGAAATGACTCGCCCAAGGACATCTTACCAGTATGTCAGAAACCCATGACTGTCAATTCACTATAGCAAGATAGCCTTTGTAAATGGCCTGATCCTTCATGCATTGAAATTAGGGAATTTAAAACTAAATTTACCCACCTGATGTTGGGTTTCTAATGAAAGGTTTGTTTGTTTTTTTTAAATATTGCCCTAGGCCTGGAGAGATCAAGCATTTTGCCCATGGTCAGCCAATTAGTATCAGAGCAGGATTCCAGCCTAGATATTTCTAAGTCTAGCACAATCCCTATTCATTACACCACACTGCCTCTCCTTGTAACCATAGAGCATTTTACCAATGGGAGATGCCTTATTATTATCCTATCTAAGGCTGGGAATTGACAGAAAGTCCTGGAGAAGAGTTTGGGGAGCAGTGGGGGCAGGGAAGGCAGAGTAGACAGCCCTGAACCATTCCCATAATGGAAGGGGTCCTACTGAAGGGAAGTGGAAGGGCATGTACTTCATCAGTTATTTGGGGATGGTGGCTGCGGGTGGGGGAGGGGGCCTGGGGCTGGAAGCTTTATCATTGATCTGCCCCATCACTCAAGCTCAGCTTAATAGTCCAAACAAGCCTGCAGTGCCAGGGGCTTAGTATTTCCAATCAGGGGGAAAGATAGATTCCCCCAGCCTAGGGTAACCCAGGCCCCCAAACCTCCCCCACTGTCAGAAGGCAGAAGCAGCCCAGCAGCCAGGCGGGTGAGAGTTGCTGATGATGCTGGGGCGGCACATAGACGCAGCTGCCCTGGTTTCCGTCCCCTGGCTTAGCCTGCCGGTGCTGGGAATATAAAAAGCAGTGATCTGGTCAGAGATGAGAAGAAGGGAGCGGCAAAGCCAGGGAAGTCACCCTTCAGGAAGGAAGACTAGGATGCTAGGGTTTGGGGCCTGTTTAAAGTCAGGAGCTATGGATTTCATTTTTAGAGCTTGGAATAACAGAATGCAAATCAACAGCCTTTAGGCTCATTTAGAGCCTTTCCCTAAAGTTTTTTGTCTTGTTAAGCAAGGAAATAGAGTGCCAAATAGGCTTTGTTAAGTGGTAGCCTAATTAATAATTTAAAATCTTGTAGCTGTCTTTCATTAGGATTTATCTGTCCACCAACCACAAAATCAGTCAAACACACTCATTTATAAGTTAATGCCATCTCTGAATAATTCAGTGAGCAGCTAGATTAAGGCCTGCCATCCTGCAAGATGCCTTGGTTTCCACAGCCAGATGGTAGCACGATTGGACCCCCATCCTTTGGGGATGAAGGAGTCAGTGAGCCTTGGGACTGTCAAAGCATTGGTGGGGCCTGAGTCTCCAGGGTTTCCCTAGGCAGGCCAAGAGGGAGCATGTACTATCCGTCAGGCATCAATTAAGTATCTTTGTGCTAGGAGGCATCCTGGTTTCTCCTTGGGTTGACCATGACTGGGCACCCTTAAAAATGAAAATCTTAACCAAGAGAGAGAAGACTGAGATGGGAGCTGCCATGAGCTCCAAAAGAGCTTTTCTATTTGGGGTGGGCATACTGGGCTGGTAAGACTGTAGCTATAGAGCTGAGCACTCCTCTGAGGGCAGAGAGGGGAAGATTCTCCAGGGAATCAGCTGGCTTCCTTGCAGGGTCTGAGCACCTGAAGATTTTCAGCCCAATCTCAGTTGGAGGGGAAGGGCTTAATTCAATCCCTTTCCACTGCCCAGGAATCCTGCAGTAATGGAGTCTTGGCAGCTCCTGGAAGGGCCTTCAGCCCTCAGCCTGAGTGCTATGTTTTGGGTCATCGTGGGTTCTCTGCAGGTCTGTGTTCAATAAGGAAAAAAGAGAAGAGGGCTTGGAGACAGGGAGCTGAAAATCTTGCCAGAGAGGGAAAGAAGAAGGGGTGCTGGAAAAGGGGACACATTCGCAGCATGACTGTTCTCTCCAGTGGCCTGAATAAAAGGAAGTGTGGTCATGAAGGCTTGTAGGGAAATGTTCCCCTTGTGGAGTGTGTGTGTGTGTGTGTGTGTGTGTGTGCGCGCGCGCGCGTGTGCTTTAGTGTGTGCACACACATCCATATGGGTACATAGTATATATATAAAGATCCTTTAGAATCAGAAGAGTCCTTGGAGACTGTGGCTAGATGAGGAAGCAGAGACCAGGGGAAACAAAGTGGCCTCAGATCACAGTTCTGGATTTGGAGGGGACCTCAGGGGCCTGCTAGTCTAGCCCCCTTATTATACAAAGAGAGAAACTGGGGCTCAGAGATGTAAGTAATCTGCCCACTGTTTCACACAATGCAAAAGGCAGTGTTTGTATATAATGGAAGCTGGTATCTTTATAGAATTTTAAGGCTGGCAAAGCGCTTCATCAATATTATCTCATTTGGTTCTCACATCAGCCCTGAGAGGTAGGCACTTTTATTATTTCCAGTTTACAGTTGAGGAAACTGAGGCTAAGAAAGTTGACTTGCCCAGGGTGGAAGCAAGAGGAAGTATCTGAAGGAGGATTTGAACTCAGGTGTTCCTTAAGTGCAGTCTCTCTATCCACTGTACCACCTCGCTGCCTCAGCCAGGTTTTCCTGGCTCCAGGCCCCACCATACTGCTTCTGGTCTCTGGAATCTTATGCTTCTGCCTGCACAGGGCCATTTCCCAGAGGCTGCATTTTCAGGATTTCTCCATAGAGTCTTCCTTTAAAATTCTCCTCTAAGGCCTAAAAGTGGTATTCTGACTTTTTGAAGGTGATGTTTGATGGGTGATGCCCGAGGTCTGACAGTCTTGGAAAGGCTTCAAGGAGGGGCCCAGTGATACCTTATCCAAGATCCAGTTTTGCTGAGCTTGTGACCAGAAAACTAGCTACCAGACCTGACTTTGTTTTCTAAGTCACAAAAACCATCTAGCAAATGCTGAGGGTCTGTGGTCTGCTCTAATTGAGAGGATACCCTGTGCTTTGATACCCCAGATCTTGGGAATGCTGAAGAAGCACAGGGGCTAGCCTGCGAGGGAGGGCAGGCCTTCTGGCACAATGTTCCTGTGACACAGTAGAAGTCTTGGTCTCAGATTTGACATACCAGCCCAGATCGAATTTCACCAAGCAAAGGAACCCTGGCCATCCAGCCAGAGTGAGAGAGCATAATCAGACAGAGAAATGAAAGGAAAATGCAAAGGATTGCCAAGAGATGCTTTCAGTGACTTCAGGGAGTGAGCTCACTGTCCAGATCTGGCTGTTGCCATAGGATAGGGAAAGGGGTAGGTACCCAGGGATGAAGAGGAGCCTGCTCTGGGATGCTGATAGGTGAGCTCTGGCCATCAGTTAGTAGGTGATGGGCCCTGAGTCTCAAGATGGAGGGGCTTGTGGGGGTCAATCAAGGCCATAGGAATCACCTGCCACAGATAACAGTTGCAGATGAAGCTTCCTTTATGAGGGCAGAAAGGGGGAAGGAATGAGAAGGCATTTCGGTTGTCAGGATCGGCACCCATCCCAGCTAAGGTTAAAGGTTAAAGTCTCTCAGAGAAAGGGAACAGAGACTCCTGGGCTGCCAGGCAGGCCTTGATGTGAAGGAGCCAGAAACATATATTTTCTAAGAAGGAGCTAGATTGCTCCACAGGGAAATGAGGGACTCACGTGGCCTGAGAAGATACTGGGAGCAGGTGGGCCACACAGTGCCATGCCACTGACTCCCCTGAGAAGGAGGGGAACAAGGAAGAAAAAGGTAAAGGGGATGGCTCTCACTGAGGCTTCTTCTGCCAGAGAAAGGCACCAGCTTGAAGGGTTTCCAGAAGCAAGACACAGATGGGCAGTGCCCAGGATACCGGAGGGATGGCCAGCCTTGAGTCCCAGGTACTCTGGGGACTCCCTAGGGTGGCTCTAGGATCCTTTAGGTTCAAACATCCCCCAGGGATGACAAGTGTCTGTTCTACCCCACTGAGGGAGGATTAGGGGGATTGGGCAAGAACTCCAGGCAGCAGCTCGAAACTGGAACCTCCATGGCAATGGTAGCCAGGTCACCACTCTCTATCTGTCCCAGTCACAGATCCATGAGTTCCATCGACATGTCCGAACCTCGGTCTGGGCATTCCCTATTCTCCTAAGGAGATAGATCCCCAGGAAAGAATGACCGGGGATAATTCAGCAATCAAAACAGGATGGGAGGAGCAGAACCATTCTCCGCTCCATTGCTGAGAGCTAGTGATGTTTCCCTGCGTCTACCTCTCCCCTCCTGCCAATCTGTCTTGTTAAGATGACATTTGACAGTTAATGAGTCCTGAATTGTTTGTATCTTTCCTCCTTTCCTCTCTCCCTCCCTTCTTTCCTCCCTCCCTCCTTGCTTCTCCCTCCCTTCTTTCCTCCCCCTACTTTTCTCCTCCTTTTCCTTCCTTTATTCTTTCCTCCCTCCTTTTCTCATCCTTCCTTTCCCCTCCCTCTCTTCTTTCTTTCCTCCTCCCTTCTTCTCTCCCTTCCTTCCTTCCTTTCTTCCTCCTTCCTTCTTCTCTTCCTTCCTTTCTCCCTTCCTCCCTTCCCCTCTCCCTGCTGTCTTTCCTTCCATAAGCACTCATATAATTCCCACCATGTGGGCCGGAGTGCTGGGTACTTGGTTTCCTTCCCCCTCTGCTATCAAGGGCAGTTGCCCCTAGGTGTAAACACTGCCCTGGTGTCAGCTGCCATCTTTCAAGCCATCTTTGCTTCTGATGCCCACCCTTCCAGGCCCCTCTGCCTTCTCTTTGTATTGGTCTGCTGTGGTTTTGGAGGGCAGAGAGGCCTCTGCCGGGTTGTCTCCTGTAGGAACACTCCTCTCCGAGGCCTCAAAGGGCAGAGACACTGTGTTAGTGCCCCTGCCTGTGTTTACTCTCCTGTCCTTGACTAAAGTGGATTTTCTGCTAATGAGCACTTGGCTGCCCAGAGGCCAATGACCTACCTGTGCTGGGCTTTGCGTCTGCTTGTGCCAGGGACAAAACGAGGAAGCGCTGTTTTTCTCATTCCCCCATATCATTCATCACTGGCATGTCTCTGGGGGCTCTGGGCTTTCTCTAATGGCTTCCAGGCTTTTAGTGATAGGATGGAAACTTTGGGGATAGGAGTCAATGACCTTTACCCTTGAATGCCCGTCCTGGGCCAGATAGGATTCAGAGCTTTGGCTCTCCAGAGTCAGAGGAGCTGGCTTCCTATCTTGCCTTGGGTGCTTACTCCTCATGTGACTTTAGGCAAGTCTTTTCTTCTCTAGGCCTGGGTTTCTTCCTCTGTAAAATAAGAAGGTCATGTGAGATGGCCTCTATGGCCTTTTCTAGCTCTAGTCTGGGGTCCCTTACTCCACCACTCCCATCACCCAAAGTTACTTGGCCCTCCCATATAAACTAGTTACAGACCACACTGTAATCCAGCTCTGGGAGAGTCCAATTGTGCTCCAGCCTAGTGGATTTCTGAAGCAAGGAAGGGATCTGGCCTCAGACTTGACTGCCAAAATGTGGTTCTCTTTTAGAATTCCAATAGTTCGTGCTTTAGACTGTAATCTCCATGAAGGCAGGAGATGATGTCTTGTTTAAACTTTGAATGTCTATCCAGCACAGTGTGCTGTGCACAGGAGTCAATGTAAGGATGTTTCTCAAGTAATTGGTTGAATGATTGGGAGACCCCTTCGAAGACTGCCATCCTCGGAGTCTTCTCCATCTGCCTCTTTCTGGCGGCCTTCAGTGCTTGGCGATGGGCTACCTCCTACATAAGGCCTTCCCTGATTCCCTGCCTTCTTAATTCCATTCTATGACTTTAGATTTCTCTTTCATGCCAGCATCTTGGATGATCTGTTGTACATGATATTTCCTCTTTATCAGAATCTGAACTCTTGGAAGGTAGGGACTATTGTATTTTAGCCTCTGTAAACCCACTCTGATATATCTAGCGAGTGTGTAATAAGTGCTTGTTAAATCATCGCATTGGGACAGACCAACTTTATCTTTTGGGAGAAGCATTTGTATAGCACCTACTATGTGTGGGACACCTGTTTCTTGCTTTATAAATATTAGCTCATTTGATTGTCACACCCTAGGAGATGGGTGCTGTTATTATACCCATTTTACAGTCGAGAAAAATGAGGCAAATAGAATTCAAGTGACTTGTCCAGGTTCACACAGAAAGAATAAAGAAAGTAAGGTATGTCCCAGGAAGTCCAGAGGGAAAAGATAGAACCATATGGGAAATGCACTTTTTGCCTCAGAGGAATTTTCTTTGTCTCTTCTTTAGGTTAAAATGTTTCTGATATAACAGATAAAATTTGGCTGGGGATGAGCCTATGATTACTGTCTAATCACTCTGAGTGGTTTGGGTAATAAACGGCAAACAGCCCCTGCTAAGCTTATTCGGGAAAGTAGCTGTGGAGTCTCTTGTGCTGGCAGAGTAAGCGAGTTGGCACAAGATGATGTGTGTGCATGAAGACAGAAACCCACCTGGCATGCCAGCATAGGCCTACTGGAGAGGGGGATCACAGGGGCACACTGGCCATCCATGCCCTGTGGGCACACAGGGTTGCCCCATGTTGGCATGAGCAGTCCCCCAAGGAGTCCCCTGGGAGTCCATTGGCATGAGGTGAGATGTTTTTGTCGTGGGTGTGCTAGTGAGACACGCTGTGAGTGGGCATAGGGAGTGGGTGCCTTGGTGCATTCCACACCACGTGTCTCAAGAAAAGCTTATGGGTGTGGGGCATACATTGCCCACGAAGTGGGTGGGTTGTTGAGACTCATAGTGTGGGGCCTCATAGGACAAACCGACTCAGCTCTGACCTATCCCACCAGAATGGATGACGACCAACTGGGGAAACAGCAACACAGACTTTTGCTAGAAGTCTCCTGGGAACATGGACAGGGATGACAAGTACACCAGTCCCCTTCTTCAAACTGTGGAGTAGAAGCTTTCTCACCAAAATCGTTGCAATGGATCTCTGGGTCTTCTCCAATGGCTTTGTCTTGATCTCAACACCATTGTGAGAGGGCCCCTACCTATGCTTATGTAGAAAGAGAGATTCATGGGGCCCTTGGGGGGGAAATTGGCAGTCTTCTGACCATCATTTATTCATAGGGATATTGGATGATGAGGGGATGGGGAGCTGAGGGGCTTCCATTATCGAGAAGTGGACCAGGCGGGAAGCCTTGCTCTGCATTTGACATTTCCTGGGCTCAGTTCTACTAGGAAGCTGCTTTTTCTTTTATAAGGTTTTGCTTTTAATGTTCTATTCATGGGCTTGTCTGTGCAGTCCATGCAGAGGAGTGAGAACGAGGCTAGGCAGGCTGAAGGTTGAGCTGTGCTCCCTTTGAGTGGGGTGGGGGGAGGGTGGCTGCAGGGGTCAAAGAGCTCAGTTGGGTAATTGGGTGGCAGATGTGTCAGAAGCCTGGGCAGGGAGAGCTGGTAGAAGGAGCTAACTCTGCTTTTTGGATTGGGAGGCCAGTTTTGTCTCTTACCTTGATTCACGATGGACCCTAAATCCACATGCCCATCTGTGCTGGCTCCCTCCTTTTTGTCTGACCCCTGGGAGATGCTGCCAGCCAGGCTGGGGAGTAACAACTCTGCCATCACTCTCCTGTCTTGGGGTCCCAGAGAGGAAGGGTCACCTTACCAGAATGTGAGGAGACTCTCTAGCATCCCCAAGTTCATTTGCCTTCTGCAGGGAGTGTGGTATAGTGGGGTAGCATGCAAGAGAAAACTGGACTGGGTGTCAGAGCATTTGGATTCTATGACTGTAGTAACTCCTTACATCTGATCCTAGTGTTAGAGCTGGAAAGTCTTTGGAGATCATCTAGTCTGTGACAGAGTGGACTTGCTCAAGGCCACACAGGTAGTAAGTGGGAGATCACAGATTCTAGTCCCAGATTTTGCAGCTATCCTTAGTATGACCTTAGACAAGTCATTTGCCTCTCTGGGTCTCAGTTTCCTCATCTGTAAAATGGGGGTGGTATGAGGTTGGACTGGAAGACCTCTAAAGATTCTTCATGCTCTGGATCTGAGATCCTATGACATGGATATTAACAGCCTAGGATAGTTATGACAACCTAAGAATCAATCACCTGTCTCCTCTAGCTGGTAGGGTACTCTGCATACAATGGGAACTCAAATTGCTGTATCTGGTCTGTGAAGATGAGCTGTCAGTGAAGAGCTCTGAGGTTTTTTCCCAGCTGTGAGGATGGATTTCACAGAGCCATCCCACCCTCCTACAGCCCAGCCCCCAGCCCTTTGATCAACAGCCTACTTTGGTGAGATGGGTGGTCAAGAAATAACCTAATTGTATTTTTATAACTAAGTGTCTCTTAAAGAGAGAGCAGCAGTGTGTACTGCTGGTTGGGGTGAGGGGAGGCAGAGGGGAAGCCAACTTCTAAGATAGGGGTCCTGGATTCAAATCTTGCCTCTGAAGCTTTGTAGGATTCTAGACTTGTATGTGAATAGGTCCTTAGTCTCTCAAAATAGAGTCTTTGTTGTTTAGTGGTGACCCCATTTGGGGTTTTCTTGGCAAAGTTATTAGATATTTTGTCATTTCTTTCTCCAGATGAATTTACAGATGAGGAACTGAGGCAAACAGAGTTAAATGACTTGCCCAGGATCACGTAGCTAGTAAATATCTGAGACTGGATTTGAACTCAGGAAGATGAGTCTTCCAGATTCCAGTCCCAGCACTCTATTTACTGCACAGCTAGCTGCTCCTAAAACAGGGTAGAATATCCTCACTCTTCTGTGGTCAGGGATGACGTTGGCATGAGGTCTACTCCCCATCTCTCCAAATAAGACCCCTCTCTGCAAGGCCTATCTTGTGTGCTGTGAGCATATGGCCAAGGGCAGGTGTGCCGACCTAGGATGCCAAAAATGGCGGCCATGTTCTGTTTTGTGCTGGAGAGCCCAGCAGGGCAGGTTCTGGGCTGGGAATAGAAGCAGTGGCCTCATTCAGAGGGACTTTACTGTTTTACTTGGCAGAATTTTATGGAACAGAATTCACACTATTGATTCCACGGCCAATGAAAACCTCCTTCTAGACATTTTGGGCTGTGGAGAACTGGAAATTTTCAACAAGGCCCGACCTAGCACTAGGAGATAAACTGCAGGCCATGCTGAGCTCAGGCAGAACCTGGCACAAGCAAAATGCTCCTGTCTTGTCTTCTTCCTGACCAGTTGCTTTGCCTCTCTTCCCTTGGAGGGAATTAGACTGTTACCTAATCCTGTGGTTTTACCTGCATCCCTGAGCAGCAGGAGAGGAGCCTCATGCTGGAGCCATATAGGCCTTCTGGTCCAGCCCCCCTCATTTCACAAATGAGGAAAATGAAGCCGAGGGAAGTGATGGCAGATTTGCCTAGGCAAATCTGAGATTCAAAATCATGGTCCTCCTTTCCCAGTCCAACGCACTCTATCTACTCCTTCGGTAACTTTGGACAAGCCATCTGAATCAGGTTGTGAAATGGGATCCCTGTCCTAGGTAGCTCCCACCAGGCTGTTTTGAGAAGAGGGCTTTGCCAACCTCACCTGATAGCACTGGAAGCATATGAGTTACTACATGGGACCCCTGTCCTGTGGGATATTGCTCTGGAGACACCCGGGAGCTAAGAAGGCAGATCAATCCCAAGCCTCTCATGAGGCTGCAGAGACAGAGAAGCCTTCCAGGTACCTTTATAGGCTCCCCTGCTTCCATCAAACCCCATCCCATCCAGGTGGATCTTGTGGAAAATGTTTCATTGAGACTTCCTTTTTCCATTGCTTTTAATTCCTAGTTACCACTCTATACCTCACTTCCCTTCCCCCACTCCCAAAAGAATGTTGGAGCTATGAAACTGAGAACTAAAGAGATTGAACAAAGGATGAAACTGAGACCTGGAGAGGGGAAGGGGCAGAGCTGGGGTCCAAACTCAGGACTCCTGGTTCTTTATACTATATCCCAGTGCATTCTGGGATAGGGATTTTCTGAGCCAACTGAGGCTGGAGCACTAACTCAGAGCTTGTTAGACTTGAACCAGAACCTCAGATACTGCCTAGTTCAATCTAAACTTGAACAAGAACCTTCTCAAATGGTCGTTGCGTTTCCTCTTAAGAATCCCCAGTTAACCTGCTGCCTTCCAGGGTAAACCATCCCTCTTGGGGAAATGCTTTAATTATGAAGAAGTTTTTCCTTACATTCAGATAAATCTGCCTCTTGTTAACCCTTCACAACCTGGCTCCAAATTATGTTCCCTGATTTATCAAACATGGATTTTACTAGCCAAACTTGCTCCTTTTTAGATGTGATACTCAATATCAGTCTCCATGCCTTTGCATAGGCTGTCCCTGATGCAAGAAATGCCATCCTTCCTCACTTAGCCCTCTTAAAATCCTTGATCTCTTTGGATATTTGCTCAAATGCCCTGTCCTAAAAAAGCGCCTTTGCTGATTTCCCCCAGCTGTTGGTGCCTTCACCTCTGAAATAACCTTGTATTTGTTTTGCATCTACTTCTCTGTTATATTTGTTGTTTATTCCTTTTCAGTCATGTCTGACTCTTCCTGACCCCATTTGGGATTTTCCTGGCAAAGATCCTGGAGTGGTTTGCTGTTTCCTTCTCCAACCCATTTTACAGATGAGGAAACTGAGGCAAACAAGGATGGTTAAGTGTAACAGGCAGGCCTCAAGTCAGTCGGTGAGTTAGGGGTGTCTAGCCAGTCATTGTGACTTTTATCTTGCCATTGGACTTGGTTGACTCTAGAAGATAGAGTGAGGCTGATGACTGTGTATAACTGCCTCCCTTAAATCTAATTCACAATCAAAAGATCACTCAAGTTATGATGTCATTGGTCTTCTTCAAAAACGAAGGACAAACAACAACTTATGCTTACATATTGTCTCCCCCAGCAGAATATAGCCTCCTTAGGGGCAGCTAGGTGGTACAGTGAATAGAGCATCGGCCCTGGCGTCAGGAGTACCTGAGTTCAACTCCTAACTCAGACACTTGATACACTTACTAGCTCTGTGACTTTGGGCAAGTCACTTAACCCTAATTGCTTTGCCTTCCCCCCTCCAAAAAAACCAAAACAAGACAAAAAGAATATAACCTCCTTGAAGGCAGGAATTGTTTCATTTTTGTCTTTGCATCTTCATCACCTAGTACTATGCCTGGAACACTGAAAGCATTTCAGTATGCTTGTCAATTGGTTGATTAATTCTAGTTCTCTCCTCTAGGATTAACCAAAACAAGAGTAGTAATCCCTAGACCAACACTCCAAATGCTCAAAGATAGCTATTATGTTCGCCATCTCCACCCAAGTCTTCTCTTTCCCAGGCAAGACATTCTGCCATTTTCATCAACTGACCCTCACATGGGACAGTTTGGAATCCCAAAGCCATCCTGGTCTCCTGCCTCCAGACAGGCTCTAGTTTGTCAGTGTTCTCCCTACTGATGAGAATAGAACATTGTGGAAGTGTCTTGTTCCTACTTCTGGACATTGTTCCTTCAGTAAGTGTGTCTTCAGATCACATGAACCTTGCTGGCTCCTGTTATCACCATTTCACAGCAAGACTCCACATTAAGCCTCCATCATCACCAATTCCAAGTTTACTTTACGAACCATTATTTACCCATGTATCCCCTGCCCTGTATCATGGAATTGAAAATTCAACAATAGAGGGTAAGATCACTGGTAACTGATTTCTCTAAGGTTTTGGTTTTTCTAAGAACTGCAATCTGCAGCATTACCAGGAAAGCATTTATGTTAGAGAGATGGGTCTTTGCACCAGGGAGTAGCCTGAGGTGATTTGAAAACTATGTTTAATTTCCAAAAGGCCTTCTGCCCTTTCTTCCTCCTCTTCATCTCATGGTAGACCAGCTGTAGTATCTTTCTCCAAATGTATGTACTAATTCAATGGACAGTATCTATATATCCAATCAATCTCTCTCCTGAGCCCCAGACCCACATTGTTAAGTACCTTTTGGATAAATCAGATTAGATGTTCTCTAGGCATCTTAAAATCTTACGTGTCCAAAACAGATCTTGTTATCTTTCCTCCCAAATTTTTCTATTACTTTTGAGGGTACAACCATCCTCCTATTCACCCAGGTTAAAAACTTGGGTGACATCCTCAATTGCTCCCTTTCATTCAACCCACAGATTCAATTTGTTGCCAAACCTTGTCATTTCCCCCTCACAATTATCTCTTGTATGTGTCCCTTTATCTCCACTAATAGATACCTACTACCATGATCTAAACACTTGTTATTACTTCTCCCTCTCTGGACTATAGCAATAATTGGCCTTCCTGACTCAAGTCTCTCCCCATTCCAACCCATCCTCCCCACAGCTGTCAAAGTCATTGGCTTAAAATGAAGATTTGACCATGTCGCCCTCTTCTCCTTTCTCCATCTTCCCCGCCCAAAATTCCATTGGCTTTCTATTGCCTCCAGGGTCAGATGTGAAATCCTGTTTGGCATCTAAACCTGATCCCTTCCTAACTTTCCATTCTTCCTACATGTTATTCCCTTCCACAAATTCCACAATCCAGTTATACTAGCTCAGCTATGTACCTTTGCACTGCCCATGCCCCACCTCCTAACTTCTCTGGCTTCCTTCAGGACTCAGTCCAATTCCTACCTTCTATAGGAGTTGCCACTTCCTCAGACCTTCCACTCAGAGACTGTCTTCCATTTACACTGTGTGTGTGTGTGTGTGTGTGTGTGTGTGTGTGTGTGTGTGTGTGTGTGTGTGTGTGGAGAGAGAGAGAGAGAGAGAGAGAGAGAGAGAGAGAGAGAGAGAGAGATACATATATAGATATAGATATAGATCTTATATCTACTGTAACTAACTATTTCATTTAGAATGAAAGCTCCTTGCAGGCAGGGATTATATTTTTGCCTTTTTTCTGTCCTGAGCTCTTAGCACAGTCCCTGGCACATTTTAAATGCATAATAAATATTTATTGACTGATTGACTTGGACTGGCCACAAAGCTATATTTCTGAATGAGAAACATTTTTCATCCATTTAGTTTTTCCCTTGTAGAGTGTGAAAGCCAACCTCTTGAATAATCATGAATCTCATTTTAATGTTTTTTAGCTTGTTGAAATGAGTACAATGCCTTCCACAAACAAAAGCACCTCACCATCTATAGGGAATTTTGATTCTACTGAGACCTTGCACAAGACATCCTCTGTGACTTTGGCAAGCATACAATTCTCTGTTTTCTGCTTACTTGACACTGATAATTCAGGGATTATTTAAATGGTTATTTCTGTGATCAAGCTCATGAAGGAATCCTGGATGATTTTAACATGTGCACAAGAGAATCCTTATGGAAGGGAGAGCCTACAAGGCCACATTTTACCCTACTGAGTCACAGTTTTTTTTGGTAATTGGTAAACAATAAAATGGTGGGATCTTTTATTCTCGCCCCGTTGGTTAATTGTACAACAGTAAGGATGTTATCTACTCTAAGAATTTTTTGCAGAGGCCCACTAGTTCCCATCTAATATTTTCATTCAAGACAAATGATAATAATAATATTTATTTCATATATAATATCACTCACAATAATAATAAATTATTTTTGATTGAGGCAAGATAACTTCGATACATATATGCACATTTAGAGACATTTCTACTCCAGATGTTCATATGGACTATTTGTACTTGACCTGTGGTAGAGCCTTCTAAGCTTGTATTGGTCTGATCAGTTACAGTGAGACACTGTACCTTTACCTAAATGTAGTGATGTCATTTTGGTCTTCTTAGAGGAGGAAGGACAACAATCAACCAGTCAGATCATTCTCTGTCTGCCTCTCCCTCTCTTCTCTCTCTCTCTCTCTCTCTCTCTCTCTCTCTCTCTCTCTCTCTCTCTTTCTCTCTCTCTCTCTCTCTCTCTCTGCCTGCCTCTCTCTCTCTCTCTCTCTCTCTCTCTCTCTCTCTCTCTCTCTCTCTCTCGTCTCTATGTCTCTGTCTTTCTCTCTGTCTCTATCTATCTCTAGCCTCTCTCTCAGTCTCTCTTCCCTTCTCCCTCCCCCTCATCTCCTCCCCTCACTCTTTCTGTCTGTCTGTCTTTCTCCTCCTCCTTCCCTGTCAGCTAACATTTTTTTCTTACTTTATAATTTGTCAATACATTCTGGGTTTGACACAACAGACACTTCCCAATCAATACATTCTGGGTTTGACACAACATACACTTCCCAACAAACACACAGCCCCCCTACAAAGTACATTGCCTGAAAACATTTAGATACAACAAAACCATCTAATAGCGTGATTGCAACTGATAGTACATGTCATTTTTTGTAGTTTGAGCGTAGATCATTCTCATAAAGATTTTATAAAGATGAGAAAGTTGGCATATATATGGGCAGAGAGTTATTGATGTTCTCTCAATTGTCTTCTTTTGGGTAATGATATCATTGGATTTTTTTCTCCCATTCTTTTGGTAGCTTAATTTCCCTTTTCCTGTGCTCCCCCTCCCCCAAGATGGCCCTCAGTTCTTTCAAGATCATGGCTCCTTTGGCATGACTTTTTTCAGTATGGGTTTGCTTTGTTCTTCCTGATTTCATCTTCCTGTGGACTGTTTCTCATACTCTGCAAAGCCTAGGAGGGACTGAAAGGGCAGGGTCCAAATATGGTACCTCCTCTGCCACCTGGGGTGAATATAAATCACTCCATCTTACTCAACTGGTCCATTGTTCTACCTGTTTCTGACTTTTTGGATCCTGATTCTGTCACCCAATCTCCTTCCTAATCTTTTGTCATTTGTGTATTTGACGAGCAGACCATCCAATTCAAAGATACAAATGTTAACTGTAACAGGGTCAAGGACCAGTCTCTAAACTAGAGACTTCTTTTCTGATGGTCATTAATTCATTTTTGGGTCACATTTCTCCAACTTGTCTACCTAGACAGAGAAACAAAGCATTTAGTAAGCCCCAACTATGGTGCCAGACAAAGTGCTAAAGCCTAGGAATTCAAATGCAATGGGGAAGGTGGGGGGAGCTTCCTAATGAGTCATGAGAGCACATAAAAGGTAGCCAGGTGGGCCTGGAATAGGAAAGACCTGAGTTCAAATTCATCTTCAGATTAGATGTGTGACCTTGGACAAGCCACTTAGCCTCTGTTTGCTTCCATTTCCTCATATGGAAAATGGGGACAATAATAATACCAAGTCCCAGGACTGTTGTGAAGATCAAATGAGATAATATTTGTAAAAGTGCTTGGCACATAGTAGGCGCTTAATAAATGTTTGTTTAGTAAGACAAAAAGTCTGGGGAGTTGGGAGCATAACCAGGAGAGACCTGGGCTATCCACAGATGGCCCGAGCCTGTCCTGACATGGTAGTTCTAGGCAGACATTCACTAATGGGAGAAGGGATCCCTCCCAATCAGCAGTTAGTGGGCACCAAATCTATCTATGAAGCAGTGGGAGGGTGCATGATGCAGCTGATAGAGAGTCTGTCAGGCTTGGAGAAAGGAAGAAGCTAAAGTCTAGTCTCCAACACACATGGTCTGTGTGACTCTGTCTCTTCATTTAATTATGCCTTGGGCTAAGTTGTTGTGGGTCTGAATTGGTGGAGGGAATTTCCTTACCTGGTACTCTCTTTGTGCTAATGAAATCAAAGTGTCCTCCCCCCCCCCCCAAATGTGCAAAGCACTGGGAATACACAGGCTAAAATTAAAAACAAAACCTCCAAAATAAAGTCCAACAGTCCTACTCTCAGGGAGCTTACACTCCACTGAGGAAAAACAGTGTGAAAACAGAGAGGTAGGGGTATGTGTGGGCATGCATGTGGGTATGTTTGTAGAGATTAGGACAGACTTCCCTCTCCAGGGGCTTTGTCCAGTAGAAATCGGCTGGTTTTGAAACTGGGATACCTGAGATGGAATTCCTGCTCAGCTGCTGCTGCTGCTCTCTGTGTGACCTTGAGCAAGTCCCTTAACCTCTCTAGATTCCTGTAAAATGTGAGGGAACTAGACTAGAAGATTGGTATCTGCAAATTCGAGATCTAAGATATGATTCCTTATTGAAATCCAGGAATCCCCTCTTCCCCAAATCTCTCTGTGGGTTCACACCAAGGTCCCAAAGTTGGTAGAGTGGGGCCAACTCTTGCCTCTAGAATCAAATACAAACTTCTCTGTCTGGAATTCAAAGCTCTTCACAAGCAAACTCCAGCCAATAATTCTCTCTTCCATTCAAATTGGCCCTCTTCTTGTTCTGGGTATATAATATTCAATATCCTCCCTCCCTGCCTTTGCATAGGCTATGCCTCATGCCTGAAATGCTTTCACCTCCTTGCCTTCCACTTTCTTCAAAATTCACTTCAAGGGCCCCATTCTTTATGAAGCCTTTCCTGATATTCTTGCCTACTAGTATACCCCTTCCCCATTACTTTGTGTTTACTATCTATATATTTGTATTTATTTATATATGTATATTGTTACCCATCCCCACCTCCCTATGTCAGTTCCCACCTTTTTGTCTGTTGTAACCCTAGTACTAGTGCCTTGCAGTGTCTGGTATGTAGTAGGAACCTAATAAATGCTTATTGCTTGATTGAACAGTCCTACTAGGATTGCTGGCACATAGTAGGTGCTTAATAAATGCTTCATTCATTCAATGCTTGTTTACTCACTAATCCCTGACCATGCCCTCCTTAGGAGCCATGTTTCCTAATTGGCTGCTGACTTTTGAACTCTAAAAGCTGTTGAGAAGCTAAGCTTTTAGTTCATTTCCTGACTATCCACTCTAACGAATTATCTCCTTACCCAGGACATCTTCACTCAGTGAGGTTTGGCCCTTTGCCAACCCAGAATCTACTCCCCCTTCCCCCCTCCCTTTTCAGGGAGACAGAGGGAGGAATGGTGGGAGCAATAACTGCCATTTGTATAGCCCTTTGAGGGTTATGAAGCTTTCAACATACATTAGCTCATCTGATCTTCAAAATAGCCCTATGAGGTCAGCTACTATGATTCCCATTTCATAGACAAGGAGACTAAGGCTTGGAGTAAGTGATTTACCCAAGGATACAATGCTAGTAAAGTTTCTTGGTCAGGATTTGAACTCTAGTCTTCCTGATACAAATTCTAGAACTCTATTCACTCCACCATACTGCCTGGGATTGTGGAGAAGGTGGGGGGGAAGTATTATCACCACTTTTTTAACAGTTGAAGAAACTGAGATCTATCTCGGCTAAGTGACTTGCCCAAGGTCACTCAACTAGCACTAGAATTTGCATCCACATCTGGGAACTCTTCTTGATATATCATAGGGACCAAGGGGTTCTGGCTAGCATCCACTGCTCCCTACCCACTTTCTTTGTCCCTGGTCATTTTTAGCCTCTTTGAGCAGTATCAGGGTTCCTCTCTTCTCCTCTCCCCCTGGCAGAGACCTGGAGTTTGTTCTTTGGGCTATGGCCTCCAAGTGTATTCCTTTGCCCCCTTTTTATGCTTCTACCCCCATAAACCTTCAGGCACAGTATGTACACACAGGTGATTAGGTGCCCTAAACAGGGTTTGTTGGAGCAGTAGCTCTTACTGGTGAGCCAACGGTTAAATTTTCAGCATCTCAGAAACCAACAAAAGCTACAAATCGGAGCTTAATTTATTGTTTTGTTGGTTATCTCAAATTAAGAAGGTGAAGGAGAAAATGTTAGTGATGAAATTTTAACTTAATGTGAACATTTTTTCTCAGAGAGCAGATTGTTAAATATTTACCAGCACACTCCCAACTCCATTCCTAACTAAAGGATACTTTGAATCCCTAGAAAGCACTTCCTCCTTACCTCTCCCCCATAGGTTTCCTCTCTTTACCTGTTACCATCTTCTGTATGAAATCCCTCCAGATCCCTCAGTCAGTAATGCCCTACCTCCCAAAGAAATACTTTGTGTGTGTATAGGTAGGAATGTATCATATGCTGTATATATTTTCCCTTGGTGCTGTTGTTGCCTCAGTCAGAATGTGAGCCCATTGTGCATTCAAATGGTTTCCCTCTTTGTTACTTGTATCCCTACTGCCCAGCTCATAGTAGGTCCTTTATTTCTATATGCTTGCTGATAGATTGACTGAGGGGGAGATCTGCTGGTTTCTGGCTCCTGAGAAAGCCCATTCTCCCCACTTCCACCGTGTGTTTCCTTTCTTAACGGATGATCTAGCCTCTACCCCACCCCAATTTAATGCACCTTGGACCTACTCCTTGCCCTGTCCCTTCCTCTCCTCCCTCCCAACAAAGGGGTCTCAATTTTCCTGACTGCCAGCTGGCATTTATAGAGCTCTTTACAGTTTGCTCTATGTATTTTTTTTTATTTGAATGTCACAATTACCCTGACAGATAGGTACTATTATTACCAAATAAGAAAACTGAGTCTGAGAGAGGTAAAGAGCCAGGTGAGTCTCTAAGGAGAGACTTACTGCAGGTCTTACTCCATCCAGGTGAAATGAGGATTTTTTGACAAGGATATACTGGAGTGTTTTGCCTTTCCTTCTCTAATGGACTAAGGCAAACAGGTTAAGTGACTTCCCCAGGGTCACACATTTAGTGTGTATCTGAGATCACATTTAAACTTAGGTCTGAATGTGCTTTATCCATTGAACCACTGGCTGGCTCTTAGGAAAACAGAAGTTAAATGATTTCCCCAGGGTCACACTGGTAGTAAGTGTCCAAGGCCAGATTTGAATTCAGGTCTTTCTGACTCCAAGCCCATCAATCTATCTACTTAGCCATCTAGCTGTCCCTGTAAAATGAGGGGTTTGATCTAAATGACCTATGAGGCCCCTTCAAATTCTCCAGAAATGATCCTTGGAAACCCAGTCATTGCTTGGGTTTCACCCATAGAGAACTGCTTTATCTCTAATTGGGGCCCATCTTTCCCCATTTCTGGTCTTCTTACACCTTGTTCTTTTGACCCCCTTCCTTTTTCTGCTTCTGCTGGCCTTCTCCCAGTCTCAGGATCCTGGCAGAAGCAGAAGGGAGAGCCATTCTCAGCTCTTTCCTCTCCCTCCCTCCCTGCTCCTCCCATCAGGATCAGGTGTCAGAGGCCTTATGCCCTTTTAGAGATTATTTAAAACCAGCTCAGTCCATCTGCAACCTAACCACAAGCTTCTATTAACCTTACTTACGATGTACTCTGTAACTGCAACTCCAGGAAGGAGGGAGGATAATCCTCCCTGTCCATAAGGGCCCATTGGTGTGGTCCCAGGGAGCAGCCAAGAGGCCCCTCCTGCCATCCCTACCCCCTCTGCCACCCTGACTTTCAAGCTGAGGAGCCTACTGGAATAGATTTCTCCTTTTAGGCTTCCTTGAAAGGAGCAGCAACATGTGGGGACAGCCTGCTATTGGCTGAGGCTTTGACCCAGGAGAACAGTGAAGGTGTGATAAAGAAATAGACCACAGCAAGTGCCAGAGGGCAGGGTCTTTGAAGCAGAGGAATGACCACGCCAAAGCAGTGGCAGTACTGGTCTCCCTGGGCTTGTCTGTAGCCCAGCCCTTTTGCCCCTCTAGTGACTGCTGCCCTCCCTCTGTTCTTCCTCCCTCTGTATCCTAGGTCTGGAGCATTCCAGGCTAGGTCCAGCTCACCTACTCCCTCCCATCAGGTTCCCAGTTAGTTGACCTTTGGAGAGGGTCCCAACTTGCTGCCTCATTCAGCTCTGCTACTGATTGCAGCCTTGTCTTCCCCTGGGAATTTATTGGGGGTGTTTTTGGTAACAAGCTGGGTGCATTATAATTTCAATTGAATTAGTGGGGAAAAAAACCAACAAAATAGTCCTCACATGAATGGCTTTGCTTATGTCTCTGCCAGGACCTAAGATCTGGTGCTATCTATTTTTTAATAATTGAGGGTAATAAATATGTATTTCTTTCTCCCTTCCCCCCCCATCCTCCGCAGCTTGTCAGCTCCCTGCGTCTCTCCTCTGATCAGACCTCATCTTCGCGAGCAAAAAAAAAAAAAAATCCTTTAAGCAAAAAAGGATTAAAGCTGTGAAAGTAGGTCTGCCTGAGCATCCCCCCCCTCCAGCAGAAATGAGGCTCTCCCCCACCCAATGATCCTCTTCCAGGTCTAGGGAGGGGCCCCTTGGGACTGTCAGGGACCTGGGGGAATGCAGCTGCTGGGAGAGGCTGAGGCCAAGAGGAAGGAGGAGGGGAGGGAAGGAGGGGAGAGGAGAAGAGGGCCGGACATACTGAGCAGCTGAAGGGGAGGGAAGGGATGCTTCTCCAGGGCCTTTTTCCACCAGCCCCATTTAGTGCTGGGATGCTGGGAACCTGTTCAAGGCTGCTTTGGGGTGGGCAAGCTTCTTCAGACACAAAGCTCAGCTCAGCCCCTTCCCTGCACAGAGCTTCCTCAGTCCCCTGACCAATTAGCTGCTGGAGGGGATTCCCCCAAAGAATGAGCTGTGGTACCCAGGGCCCCCTAAGCCTTCAGAAGAACTCAGTTAATGGAGTGACAAGAATGCTGGGCCTGGGGTAGGACAGTCTGAGCTTGTAACTGCCTCAGTTTTCTGTAATATGGGAATACTTGTAGGACTCATCTCAGGTAAGCACCCTGCAAAAGTGAGCTATCCTCTTCCCTTCCCTTCCCCCACCAGTGGCCAAAGGGCTTCAAGTAGGGACAGTCTCTTAGAAACAGTAGCAAGACTTCACAGCCTATCTTCAATTTATAGGCCTAAGGAGATGTCTGAGGCTGAGGGGGTTAAGGAAATTGCCCTCAGTCTCAGAGCTAGTAAATGTCAGAGGGAGGATTTGAAGGCAAATCTTCCCGACTTCATCAAGGAGGGGGGGTTGGACAAGTGGTCTCTAAGGGTTCTTCCAGAATCCAAGTGTAGATTCTGTGAGTTCAGGTCCAGACAATATTGCCCCTGGAAAGGTCGAACAGCCCATATTTATATACCACAAGCTTGGGAGAGGAGGCAGTCTGTGCCTTCTCCCAGCCCCTCCCCCATCTAACAGATAAGAACCCTGAGATCTTTGACTGGCACATGGGTCACACAGCTGAGTACAGCAGGATTGAACATAGGAGGCAGGGATGAGTATGTGATTTGCCCAGATTTGACAGGTCCAAGATGAGAACCCAGGAGTCCTGACTCCCAGTCCGTTTAGACTAAGTGCTTCAGTCAGACCTAGATGGGCTCCCTTAGGACTGGTGCTGCAAGCTTCACCTTCCCTGGCTTTCTCCAGTCTCTGTTGGCTCAGCTCTACCTCCAGGATTACTTTTGGGGGAAGGGTGGGGGCCTATGGGCATGCAGGCTGCAGCTGCCTACCAAAACTGGACTTGAGCCTCCTGGGGTGTTTCTAGGCAGCTGTGCTTAAACAGCAACTCTGGCCAAGGCCGAGCTCCCTGCCCAGTCCCTTCTGAGACCACTGACCTGGTTGTAGGCTGGAGAAAAGCAAGGGCCACCAGCCCACCCCGGGCCCTGCCCTTAGCTTCTAGGCTTTGCTCCAGCCTCTCTACTCCCCCACCCCCACCCCCACCCCCACCCCCACCCCCAACTCGGCTGAGCTCCGAGCAGACCAGCCAGACCCGGAGCCCACCGGCACGTGAGAGGTCAGCCTGCCGGAGCGGGGGCGCGGGGCGGCAGCCCACCCCACCTCCCCAGCCCAGAGGCGGCTCTGGGCCCGAGGCAGGAGAAGAGCAGCGCGGAAGGCCGGAGGGCAGGAGAAGCGAGAGGGAGGGAGGAGGCTATTTATAGCCGGCTCCCGCCTTTGTTGCTTTTCCAGCAAAGCCTCTCTTTAAATAGGAGCAGGGCTGCTGCTAGCTACATACAATCCTCCCTTCCCCAGCGTCTGCAAAACGGCCTCTGCTGCGTACGTGTGTGCGTGCGCTAGTGGGTGCGCTCTGGGCAGCTATGCCGACACCAGGCGCGGCCCAAGAGGGGTCCCGGGGAGGAGGGCACTGCCAGGAGTTGGGGTGCGGGGGCTCGCTGGGAGGGCTCACTCAGTTCATCCTGGCAGCTGGCCGCTGCGCGCAGGGGGTAGGCCGGGAGGCCGACGTGGAGGCTGGCTAGGAGAGGGGCTGTGGCTCCCTCCCCGAGCCCATTGGCTTTGCTTGGAGCCAGGTAGGGCACCCTAGAAGGGGAGTGAGCCCTCTAGGCCTCGGAGCCCTGAGCGCCTGGCCAGATCTCTTCGGGCCACCCTTGGGGCCGGGCCTGGGGCGAAGGCTGCAGCTGTAATGGCAGCTTTTCCGGGGTTAAGAAGCTGTCCCCTCCGTCCGAGCCGGGAGCTAACCCAGATCTAAGTGCGTTGGGAAGGGGCTCGTTGAGGATGAATTCGAGCCAGTTGAGTGGAGGGAGGGAGGGCAGGACAGCCGGGAGGGGAGGCTGGGCCCCCGGGGCTAGATTCAGCAGGCCTTCCATCTGCAGGCGGCTGCCCCTCGGGACGCCCAGCTCAGATCCCAGCCCAGCCCAGCCCGGTGGGCTCCCAGCCTTCCTCGCCCCTCCTCTCAGTCCCAGGTGGAAACTTGCCCCGGCTTCTGCTCGACAGCTCCCTGATCAATACGACAGGCCAAAGGAGGGAAAGGAGGCAAAACAAAACATGGTAAATATTTAATTGGGTCCAGGGAGCCAAGGAGCCCGCTCTCCCCCGCCCTGCCCCCCTCTCTCGGGCCGTCTGACTCCTGAGCCAACCGAGTGAGCTCCTCAGGAGGAAGGGGCGGTGGGCAGCAGGAAGAATCGATCCGAGCCGTGTAGCCGAGGGGGTCCAGGCTGTCCAGGCCTTGCAACTGCCCTCCTGCTCACAGCAGGGGGGTAGGGGGGGAAGAGAGGCGGTGTTCCATTCTCCTCTCTCTGCCTTTCCCAGGCCATCCCTCCTTCCCCATCTCCTTCCCATCTCCCTGTGCCCCTCCCTAGCTTTTCTGACTCCAGTTCCCCTCCGATGGGCTCTTTTCCTGGAAATGGGCAGTTACCAAACTGAAGACCCTTGAAGAGTATCTTGAGGACCTTTGGAGAAAGATTATGGAGGAGGAGTGTACTCCCCCCTACTCCTTTTCCCCCTCCCCCAACAAGTGGCCTGGGTCCCCTGCTCTGTCTTGGGGTCGGAAGCCTAGACGCTTTGGTGGCAGCCCATAGAGCACCGTGACGCCCTGTCTGCATTGCCCACCATCTTGGGCCTGTTTTGCCAGAGAGCCTAGCATGAAAAAGAGAGACACAGACAGGAAGAAACGTCAACGAAGATGAGAGAGAGAGAGAGAGGAGAGAGAGGGAGGAAGAGAGGGAGGGAGAGAGTCACGGCCCTGCCCAGCCCCCTGTGCTCTCTTCTCTGTCCTCTCTGCTCAGAGAGAACACGTGAGCTGTGGTCCCAGGGGAGAAGGGGGGCAGGGAGAGTGGGAAGAGGGAGGGAAACAAACAGAAAAGCATCTCTTTGGTGTGACTGCAGTTGTAGCCAGTTGGGCCTCCAGTGACCATTTCCTCCAAACTGCAGCACTTCCCCACCCTGCAGTGACCAAGCTGCCTTTGGGAGCTAGCTAGGCCCTCTGAGATTCTTACACCAAGCCCTCCCCACCCATACTGACTCTGTCCAAGATGGGGAGGGGCTGGGGATCTAGGACCCAGGGCTCTGGGCTTGGATGGATGTGGGCCATGGAAATGTGGTTGTTTACTGGAGAGCTGGGAGTCCCTTGGAACTGGAGGGCAAAGGCCCTGGGGCTGCTGGGACTTTCTCTCTGCGGAGCATAGCTTTTATTCCGTGGTTTTCAAGGGGTGATCCCATGGTTTCAGAAGGCACTGGTCAATGTCGGTTGGGTATTGGCCATAAATCTTTTCTTCACATCCAGAGCTGAAAGGCCAGGGCCTAGGATGAGTGGCAGAAAAGGCTGGGATGGTCTAGGAGGCTGCAACCCAGCCCAGGGTCTCATTTCAGAAAAACTGTTTTGGTCCTGGGTTCCAGGGGTTGGGAGGCAATGTAGACAGTGGGAGGAGCACTGACTTGAAAGCCAGAGAATCTGGGTTTAAATCTGTTCTTTGTTACCTGCTGCCTATGTGACCTTCAACCTTGGATCTCAGTTTCCTTATCTATAAAATGGATTAAGTGACCTCTGAGGACTTTCTAACTCAAAGATCTGACAATGTCTATGGAAACCTTGGGTATCCTGGGACGGTTTGGGAGCCTGAAGCCAGGCCCTGGGCTTTGTGACTGTCAGGATGCCCCCACCAGAGAGAAACAGAAAGGCAGGGCTCTGGTACTTATGGCAAAGGAGTCCCCCAGGAAGCCTGAGATGGGCCAGCAGCCCACTGCCCGGCCGTGGCCCCATGGCTGGCAGCCCAGGAAGTTTTGCAAGAGCATTAGAAAATGTTGACATGTTTTTTGAAACAATTTCAGATCTGATATCTCCGCCAGATTGAGTTTGTAACCAGCTTTATTGTTTAAGCCTGCTGGGATTTCATCAAAGGCGTCTGCTGTTTACCCAGAACCATTTCATTGGAGAAAACAGCAAACAGACCTGCATTTCTATCTGATTTCACTTTTTCCTTTTCTCATGAATTTAAGTGCTTGTGAAAAGCTAGGCTGATAAGGCAAAGCGGTCCAGGCTTCAGTCCTGAGAAGGAGGGAGGAGGAGGAGAAGGAGGAAGATGCTTCCAGAAAGGCTCAGCCCGTGGCATGGCTGCTTTGGGGATTATGTTCTGGAGGGAAGTTGGGGTTCCTTGGGCAGCGAGAGGGCCCAGTTATTCAGTGAGTCACCCAGAAAAAGGAACTGAGCTCTTTGCCCACAGGGAGTCAGGGATCAGGACACTGGAGCTGCCTGGCCCCTGATCCAGACCAGGATTTTTGAACTATCTCTTGGTGTCTGGTGTCTTTTTTTTTTTTTTAAACCAATTTCCAGACCATTTCAGACTCTGGCAACAATAAAAAGGAAAACTTCGACTCCAGCAAGGAACACAGCAGCAACTCGGCCTTCAAGACAGGTTCAGTGAAAATGGACACAAGCTTTCCTGGTGGAAAGGCAGCCTGAGGAAATAGAGCAAGGTGAATGCAGATACCAGACATGGAGAGTTGGGGGAGATCCCAGCTCTCTCCTGCTCCTGCCCCTCTTCCTCCTCCTGCTCCTCTTCTTCTTAATCTTCCTCTCCTCCTCCTTCTCCCTTTCTTTCCCTTCCTCCTCTTCTTCATTTTCTTCATCCTCCTCTCCTTTTCCTCTTCTTTTTCCTTCCCTTTTCTCCTCTTCTCCCTCTTCCTCCTTTTCCCTATTTCTTTCCCCCTACTCTTCCTCTTTTTCCTTCCCTTTTCTCCTCTTCTCCCTCTTCCTTCTTTTTCCCTCTTTCTTTCCCCCTCTTCTTCCTCTTCCTCTCCTCTTCCTCTTTTTCCTTACCTTTTCTCCTCTTCTCCCTCTTCCTCCTTTTTCCCTCTTTATTTCCCCCTCCTCTTCCTCTTTTTCCTTCCCTTTTCTCCTCTTCTCCCTCTTCCTCCTTTTTCCCTCTTTCCCCCTCCTCTTCCTCTTTTTCCTTCCCTTTTCTCCTCTTCTTCCTTTTTCTCCTTTTCCCCTCCCCATCTCCCTTTTCATCCTCCTCTCTTCTTTTTTCTTCCCTCCTTTTCTCCTCTTCTTCCTCTCCTCCTTTTTCTCCTCTTCCTCCTTTCCTCCCACTCTTCCTTTTCCACTCTTCCTTTCCCTTCTGCCCTTTTATTTGATTCCTTACCTTTCTCCTTCTCCAACCCCAGTAGTCTGGGGCCTGGCTTTGTGCCAGTTAGCCTGAGCTAAGATCAGGGCTCAGGCACTCTGGCTGAGGCCTCACAAAATTCTTCCCTGTGTCTCCTCCAGTTTGAATGCCACAAATTTAATGGGGTACAGGTTCCTTTAAATGGGATAGCTGATCCAGCAAATGTTTTCACTGAATGGGAATGTTGCCTCTCAGTGGGAAATGTTCTGAAATTTGGATTCATGTGTCTTTTTTCGGCTTCTTGAAGAATGGATGGTTAGCATGCTGTGGTTTGCTCAATGGGCAAGAAGGTTTTGGCCAATTGTGCAGTTGGTCCCCTGCTAATGATGGCAATTGTTTTCTCTTTAACCAATTGTAAGTCTAGTTGCAGACTCATCAGGGCTAGACTCCCCCATGTCAATTTGCAAGTGGCATCCTACCTCTGAGGCTTACTATCTGTTTGACCTTGGTCTAATAACCTAACTTTTCTGTGCCTCAGTTATCTCCTCTATAAAATGAGAGGGTTGAGGTCCCTTCACACTTTAGAGCTGTAATACTATGGTCCTATGAGCTGGCTAGAATTTAGTTTGAGGGCAGTCAGTTCAACAAGCCTGATTAGTTGCCTGTTATAAGCTATAGGATGGTAAAAATAAAATAGTCCCTGCCTTCACAAAACTTATATTCTAGGAACCAAAAGAAAAGTCAGTTTGCCTCCAGCTTAGGATTAGAAGGAACAGAGACACCCAGGTCACAGAAGCCTTGTTCTGTAGAGACACTCCTTACTGGACCTACTAACCACAGAAACTAGGCTCAATCCCCTGACCACTGGGCATTTGGAGCTGCTGATGAGTCTGCTAGACATCCTTCCTGTTCATGTGCCTTCTCTCCAGCATGTCTTGAGAGACATAATGAGGGGTGGCTCAGGTAAACAGAATGCTGGTTCCCTGGGTAAGAAAGCTCTGGCTCTTTATCCCAACCTCTGACACCCGCTAGCTGTGTAACCCTATGCAAGTCATGTGACTTCTTCATGGACTCAGTTCTTTGTATAGAGCAGATTGGATGAAAGGCCCTCAAAGATCCCTTTTAGTTCTAGTTCAAGTTCAAGGATTCCAGGAGCTTGGTTTGTAGTGTCAACGTTCCTGGCAACCTCAAAACTTGAGTCTAGGCTTTCTGAACCCATGGGAAATAGTCACACACATCAGAGATGCTGGTGCTTGAAAGAGCATTTTCCTGTCCTACCAAGGGGTAGCAAGGTGGTGGTAGAGTGGGGGCAGTATTTTTCTAGGTTGCTAGATTCCTGGCTGTCCCAGGAATCCAGATAAGACTGGTGATATTTGAGCCAATAGGGTTCAATTCAATTCAGCAAACATGTTATTAGGCACCTACTATATGGGAGGTTGTGTGGTAGAGTGGAAAGAGCATTGACTTTGGAGTCTGAGGATCTGGGTTCAGATCCCACTTCTGATGCTTTACTCTCTATGTGACAAGGCAAGTCAATTAACTTCCTTGGGCCTTAGTTTCCTTATCTGTAAAATGATGAGGTTGGACTAAGTGGCTCCTGGGTCCCTTCAAGCTCTAGAGCTATGATCCTTTGTGCCAAGCACTATGCCAAATAAGCATCGGTAATACTAAGATAAAAGCAGATCAGTCAAGGTACTTACATTCTATCATAGAAGGGGATTGTGAAGGGAGATACTTTTGAAGTGAATACATGGAGCAGCTAGGTGGTTCAGTGAATAGAGCACTGGCCCTGAAGTCAGGAGGACCTGAGTTCAAATCCAGCCTCAGCCATTTAACACTTAGCTTTGTGACCTTGGGTAAGTCACTTAACCCCAATTGCCCTGCCTTCTCCCCTCCAAAAAAAAAAATACAGTGAATACATAGTGATTTAAGAAAGAAACAGCTATGGAGATCAGGAAAGGCTTCACAGATCTACAGCTGAATCTTGAATCAGGAAGATAAAAAATCTATAGTGGCATAAATGAGCAAGGAGCAAGATCATTCCAGTCATGGGGGACAGTCAGCCTGCCCAAACACTTAGAGGCAAAAGACAGCAGGTCAACACTTAGTATTACAGTTTGGCTAGAACTTAGATTGTGTAAAGGGGAAAAATGCAAGATGTTAGAACGGTAGATTAGGGATGGATTTTGGAGACTTTTAAATGACAAGCTGAGGATTTTGTCTTTTCTCTGAGAGGCAGTAAATACTAGGGAAGGTTTTTGGTCAGGGGAACAACATGATTAGACTCATACCCGAGGAATGTTATTTTGGTAGATATTTGGAGGATGGATTGGAGAGAGAAGAAAATGAAAGCAGAGGGGTCAGTCAGGAAGCTATTATATTATGGAGAGAAGTGGGCTGGAGGGATGGATGGATGAATGGGAGAACTATGGATATAGAATTGAAAGGAGTTGACAAGGGGTTACTTATAGTGTGGTAGGGGAGCAGGAAGAGTCCTTGAAGGGAGACAACCCAGGGGCACTAGCTTTTTCCAGGAGTAGGCCATTATTCCTTGGTTTCTACCTTCAGACTAGAAGGGTCACTGGAGATGGGAATGGACTAACATCCCAGGAGTTCGCCCCTCTCTCTTTAAGAACTATTTGATTAAGTCAGTTTAAAACAATGCAATCTCTTATTATTTGAATGTCAATATCCTATTCCCCCATTTTTTCTTCCCATCCACAACAACAAAGTTAAGCAAAACCCTTCCATACACCAGCTGTGAATGACAACTGTCTATAACTGACAAAGCAAGTACGACACTTAGCATCCTCATCCAGCATGTCTCAACAAAAGGAAATGTTTTTTTCCTCAGGCACTTGAAACCAATCTTGAGCATTGCATTTGATCTTAATGCTCCACTTTTTTCTGGTTGCCTTAACTTATAAGATTGTAGCACTTGTGTATAGCACTTCTGTTGGTTCTACTTTGCTCTGCATCAGTTTAAATGTCTTCCTGTGCCTCTCAGAATTCTTCATTCCTTTTGACCCTCTCTTACTATCACCACTCAAAGGTAGACTATGCTATCTCCTATAGAGTACAAGTCTTGTTTCTTCTCCCCCACCCCCATGGTTCCCTCTTCTCGTGGCACCCTATCTTTGGCTCTGGCTATAGTCAAGCAGATATTATGAGGTGTGGTGCAAACCCTACCCTGTCTACAGATGGTGAGAGAATTTGGGAATGAGATAGACGAGGTGTGACTTCTAAGTAAGAAAACTGACTTTTTCTTTTGAGCAAACAGACCAGAAGGTATCCATCCAAATGAGTGTTCTCCCCTCCCATTCGGCTCCTCCAATTGCTTAGTCCAAGGATGCTTTCCTTGTTCAAAACCCAAGACCATGATGCATGCTTCCTCACTGATGGTGGCAACTTTTTGTCCTAATCTGACCCCAAATATCTCTCTGTCTTGTGAAGGTGAAAGTGACCTTCAGAAATAGCCAAAAAGCCTTTTGAGGCCAGCCTGGCAAATGAGGCAAAGGGATGAGCCCATCTCTCTAATGGAGCTTCCAAACCCCAGGTTGGTTAGCGGGGGTTGGCCCAGCTGGAGGTTCTTAGAATTTAGAGCAAAGAGGGGCCTTCGGGATCAGTTAGTCCAAGGGTTCTTAAGCTATGGGCGATGAGCTTTCAAAAAAACTTAATAACTGTTTCAGTATATCTAGTTTTCTCTGTAATCCTATGTCTTTTATTTTCTATTTTAACATTGTTCTGAGAAGGATCCATAGGCTTCATCAGACTGACTGGCAAAGGCAGTCCATGGCACCAGAAAGGTCTTACAACTCCCTCATATCATCATCAATAGTAGTTGCAGTAACAAGCAGTAATGATAACTAGCATCTCATGCTCTGAGGTTAGCAAAACACTTTACAAGTATATGGGCTCGTTCTGTCCTCAAAACAACCTTCTTCCCATTTTATAGATGAGGAAACTGAGACCCAGAAGGAAGAACTGACTTGTCCAAAGTAGAAGTAACCAAGGCAGGATTTGAACCTTAAGCTCAAAGGTTAACAGCTAGAAAGGGTCTTGGGGGAGGAGACTGAGGCTCAGAAAGGTTACAGGGCCTGCCTTGTCTCCTTAACTACTCGGTTCAAGGACTACTTTCTCCATGATTTCCCAAGCTACCCATGCCTCTGTCCCAAAATTACCTTGTGTTGATTGATTGAATATAAGCTCTTCGAGGGCAGACATCTTATTTGTGTCTTTCTATTGCCCTGAGTCTGGCAAATAGTAGGTACTTAATGAATGCACATTGATTGATTGATTGCCCAAGGTCACACAGAGGGTACAAAGATAAAACTACAACAGGAGCATTCATTCTACATATATACAAAATACAAGATCATTTCTGAGAAGATGCCCAAACCAATAGGATTCCTATAGAATAGCACCTCTGACACTAGTCACAGCATCATCTCTCTTTGGCTCAGTTTACTCACCTCTAAAATAGGGGCAATAATATTGACATCCCTGCCTTTCAGGGTTGTGGTAAGGCCCAAATGAAATGGTGTGCTTACAGGGGTTTTGCAAAGAAATTATGACTTTTTTTTATCACAACAGTAATAACAGGAAATCATGCTGAGCTGGAAGAGACCTCAAAGGCCATCTAATCAGCCCCTTCATTTTACAGATGAGGAAACTGAGATTCAGGGTTTGTGGGATTATAGAAGCAGAGGTGAACCCCCTCATTTTACAGATGAGGAGACTAAGTGACTTGCCCAAGGTCACACAGGTAGTATGGAAGGCAGGATTTGAATCCACATTCTCTGATTCCTAAGGGCAGCTCGGTGGTGCAGTGAATAGAGTGCTAGAGCTGAAGTCAGGAAGACTGATCCTCCCTGAGTTCAAATCTAGCCTTAGAAACTTACTAGCTACGTGACCCTGGGTAAGTCACTTAACCCTGTGTGCCTTAACTTCCACATTTGTAAAAATGACCTGGAGAAGAAAATGGCAAACCACTCCAGTGTCTTTGCCAAGAAAACACCCAATGGGGTCAAGAAGAGTTAGACATGACTGAACAGAAACAGCAATCTCTACTTCCATGTTTTGGTCTGTCTGCTTTTTAGCCCTGGTAGGTGGCATCTGTCAGAACCCTTCTTTGCCAGTCAGTTAGTCTCTTCCTTCCCTCCCCCATTTTCTTCTTTTTCCCCACCTGGGCTTCTCTCTCTCCCAAGCTTCCCATCATCTCTGGACTGTTCCCACTCTGCCTCAGGTTTAAGGCCCTCAAGTGACATGATGCCATTTGCTAATCATTACTTAAAAATCAACATCTTTATTCTCCACTTTAAAAAAATCAGCAAGCATTTATTAAATATCAACTATGTTCCAGCTCTGTGCTATATAAGGGATATAAGGATGACAAACAATGCAGGGCCTTCCTCTCAAGGACTTAACAAGATAATAGAGGGCATAGCATGGAAACACCTAAGTATGATACAAGACAGCGTGTAATGGGGCACAGAGGAGGGCCAGACAAAGTACCCTGCAGAGGATTTCTTGCTGACCATCATGTGTTTCCTTTGAGGCATTTACAAAGTGCTTTACACATATATTATCTCATTTGATGCTCTCTCTCTTTTTTTTTCTTTTTGGAGGGGAGAAGGTAGGACATTTGGGATTAAGTGACTTGCCCAAGGTTACATGGCTAATTTTTTGTGTTAAGTGTCTGAGGCCTGATTTGAACTCAGGTCCCCCTGAGTCCAGGGCTGGTGCTCTTTATACTGCACCACCTAGCCACCCCCATTTGATACTCTCAGCAACCCTGAGAGGTAGGTGCTATTATTATCCCTATTTTATAGTTGAGGAAACTGATGTAGACAAGTTAAGTGACTTGCCCCAGGTCATACAGCTGTTAAGTGTCTGAGGTTAGATTTGAACTCAAGTCTTCTTGACTCCGGTGCCTTCCTGTGTACTGTGCCACTTATCTGCTTATTATACTGAAGTATAATGGGAAGAATGCAGGACCTGGAGCCAGGAGAGGTCTAGGTTCAAATCCTGCCTCTCCTGCTCAATTAGCCATTTGACCCTCAGTGAGTTACTTGAGCTTTTACTGTTATCCCTAAAATGAAGATAATACCTATAGGACTTCCCTCCCAGGTTTGCTCTGATCCTCACATGAAATAAAGATACTCTTTAAGACAGGGAATCTTAACCTGAGTCTCTGGATACATTTCAGGATGTCTTTGTATTTGAAAAAAAATCCCATCTTTATTTTCCCTCACTCTACCTAGAATAACAGCATTTCCTTCAATTATTTAAAACAATTTTTCTGAGGAGGGGTCCACAGTCTTCACCAGACAGTTGCTAAAAGGACCTGAGACACAAAAAAAAAAGAGTAAGAATCCTAGCTTAAAAACTGTTAGATGCATATCAGATCTCATTTTCTTCTTTCCTCCAGACTAACCATCCTGAGTTCTTTGATAGATCCTCAGATGACAGGGTTTCAAGACCCTTAACCATTCTGGATGCACCCTCGCTTGTCAGTTTCCCTCCTGAAATCTGTGGCTGAGAAAACTGATCCCAGCACTTTAGATGTGGTATAGCCACCACAGAATGCAACCAGATACATTCTCTCTCCCAGCCTCCGTTTTTCTGGATGTTTATCTTAGGAGGAGACAATACACATAAGGGAATGGTGTCTAAGGAAGGGAGTTTTGGTCCAGAGGGACTCAAGGATGGTGGTCAGTGATTGACATGCCCTTTCCATAAGCGGTGGTAGTGTTGATCTGATTACTGTGCCCAGAGAATAAGAGGGGAGAGGGGAAAGGGTAATGAATAGCAAGATGGCTGGATGGACAGGTGGCCTGGGTCTGAGTGGTCTGGCAAGATAGAATGAGCTAAGTGATCTTTCATTCACTCACCAATCAGAACAACTGGCATTCCAAAATTAAGTGGATGAATTGCCCTGTATGCGCTGGGGAGCAGTATTGGGGGTGTCTTCTGTCCATGGTGCTGCTCTAGGTGTGGAGGCAACACTGGAACACATGGCAAGATGACCGGACTGGAAGGGATGAGATGGGATGTAACCCTAGAGGGACCTGGAAGCTCTCTCCCTTCACAGAGCAAAACAGTCAGGCAAGGTAGTGTTGCAGCGACCAGCCCAGCCAACGGTCCCAAGGGCAGTAAGCTTCAAAGCTAGGATCATAGAATTTTAGAAGCCATAGTGGGTCCTTCGTCCTCATTTTGCCAAGACCCCTGAGAAGCAAAAGGAAGCAGCTGAGTTGGAATTTGACCCTGGGTCCTCTGACTTCATATCCAGGACACTTTTCTCTTTCAAACTCTGCCTGGAAATTTTATATGAATTTCTGGGTCAAGGATCTGGAGGGTTTAGCAGGCTGCTTAATAGGAGTTAACAGTATAATATGACAGCAAGATAGCCTCTTATAATTTTAGGCTTTCTTAGGAGAGAGATGGTGCTCAGGGCTGAGGAGATGGCAGGCTCTTTGTACTCAACCTTGGGCAGACCCCATCTGGGGCATCATGTTCATTTCTGGACAGCATGTGTTAATAGAGACACTGATAAGCTCAACAACAGTGTCCACAGGAGGAAGCTGGGGCGGGGGAGGGGGTAGATGAGGCTTTAAGATGGGGCTTAAAAACTGCCCTGTCTGAGGAACAGTGGAAGAACCCAGAGGGTGTTTATATTGGAGAAGAGAAGACTTGGGGGGAGGAGGGGTGTGGTAGCTGGGTTTAAATTTTTCTAGGGCTGTCATTGGAAGAGGGATTAGACCTGTTCTCCTTAGCCCCAAGGGTAAAACTGAGTCTAATTGGTACAAGCTGCAAGGAATTAGAATTCCAGCTTGATGTCAGGAAAAAAATTCCTAACAATTAGAGCTCTCAAAGCTGAAGGAAGTAGTGAGTTCCTCCTCTCTGGAGGTCAGCAAGCTTAGTTGGATGACCTCTGCCCTTCCTTTGAACTATGACATCTGTGATTTTCTACATCCTTATAGGATCATGCAATCATCACTCTAGAATGAGAAGGAACCTTCAAGGTCATCTACAATCCAACTCCCCCATTTTACAGTTGGAGAAATTGAGGCCCAGAGGGGTTTGACCAAGGCAGTAAATATTGATGTAGGATCATCCGTCCAGAGCCGGAAGGGCCAGCTGTAGTTGAATCTCCTCATTGTACAGATTGGGGAACCAAAGCCCAGAAGGGTTAGGGAAAACAGATTAGGCACAGCCAGAACACCAGTCCAAATCTTCTGATTCTATACCCGGGGTTCTTTTGACTGCTTCCTTCCTGTGCCTTACAGATTGATTTTTTGGAACCTAAACGGAGGCCTTTGGTTTGTTTTTTTTTAAGCCAACATTTTTACATAATACATAAATAACTCCAATCTAAGGAGGAGAGAAGGGATGCCTCATCATAGAGAAGAGACAGGAATCATCAAAACAAGTTGGTTGGAGGCTGGTTTTGGTTGGCCAAGGCACAAATGTTCAATTCCTGCATAAGCCAATTTCTTAATTCCAAGGAGACATTTCATGGGAATTTGAGAGTCAATAGGCCAGAATTTGAACCCTGAGTCTGCTGATCATGACCTGTCTGACCCTATACAAGTTACAACATTTCTCTGAGTCACAGTAGTCTCATCTATAATATGGGGACAGTATAAGGGGTGAAGCATTGCAAAGAAAGTCCTTGGTAAACAATCAACGAGCATTTTTAAAAGCACCTACTATGTGCAGGGTACTGGAAATAAAAAGTCAAACTCCCTGTTTTCAAGACCTTTATATTCTATCCAGAGAATGGAATGAAAAAGCTTCTGTAAGCCTTGGTGTAAGCTAGATGATGTGAATATAGAGAGAAAAGAGAGACAGCCCCTGCTCTCAAAGAGGTCACATTCTAAATTGTGAGGGCTTCAGTAGCAAGACTGAAGGCAAGGCCCTGGTGGGGGGTCTTTAGGTTACACTGTAGGAAAAGGGAGAACCTCTAGGTAAATCTGGTGGGGGAAGAGCAGGGTGGGGAGAGAAGATGGAGGCCCACAGTAGTTCTCTGGTGCTGGGGCCTTGTGTTATACAACACATATAAGTCATACAAAATATGAGCCTTGCAAAAGTGCTCTTGAAATGAAAATGATTCTTATCATTACACTGAGGGACAGTGTGGCACCCTGTAAGTAACCCTCAATTTAAAGACCTGCCATCTGGATTCAAAACACTGGCCAGTCATGTGGAAGCCAGTCTTGTGCCACAAGGGAAGTGAGACTGATCTGTGTTATTGGGTACAGGAGGGAAAGTGTTTGTGTATGTGTGTGTGTGTGCGCATGTGAGTGTGTGTGTGTGTGTGTGACATTTAGAGACAGACAGATTCAGAGAGAGACAAAGAGACATAGATTCTGAGACAGACATTCAGAGAGATAGAGTCAGACAGAGACAGAGGGAGAGAGAGACAGAGTGCATAGGTCTAGTGCAGTGGGGGAGGTGTGGGGAGAGCCTCAGATTATCACAGCATAATAAAAAAATTTGGGAGACCCTTGCTTAATACTGGCCCTTCCACGTATTTGTGGCAGGGCAGAGGCCAATTCATTCCTCTGAATCCTAGTTTCCTCCTCCCCTCCCTCACCTTCGATGGCTCCCACCATCCTAGCCTCCTTCCCTGGGCTGTCGTGTGACTCCAAGGAGACAATGCTTGGTAACCAGGAAGCCCTGTTTCAATGTAAGCTCCTCATCTGACAATTGTAAGATCAAGCTGACAATGAGTCACCAGCCTCCTCTGTGGATGAGGGAGGGCTCAATCTACCTCTGCTTCAGGCAGAAATGCAGAGAGTCAGTGAGAGCAGGCATCTCTTAGGGGCACCAGTTAGGGCCTTCCAAAAGGAGAGAGAGACAGAGACAGAAACAAACAGAGATAGAGAGGAGAGCTCTCTGAGCCAACCCGGCCTCCTCACTCAGCCCCCAATGCCTTCCTTCCCAGATGACCTCCCATCTCTACTCAGTGTGTCTTGTAGACACATGGCTGTTTGCCCATCATCTCCCCCATTAGAATGTCAGCTTGGACTGTGTTTTTGTCTTTCAATGTAGCTTCAGCACTTAGCACATTGCCCAGCATATAGTATGTATTCAATAAGTGCTTGTTGATCGATGGACTTTAACCTCTCTGTGCCTCCACTTTCCTCATCTGTAAAATGGGGTTGGGCTCAATGGCCCTCTAAATCCCTTTGAGTACTAGGTCTGTGATTCTGTGAATCTCCCTTCCTCCCTGGACCTCAGTTTCCTCATCTGTAAAATGAGACTAGATGGCCTGGGAGGCCCTTTCTAGCTCTCCAACCCTGATTTTAAGATTATTCTGGTAGCTGGTGCAGATTAGATTGGAGAGGAAGGGGAAAGATAGGGGATTATTTCTTTCTTTCTTTTTTTTTTTTTTTTTTGCTCTTTTGGAAGGCAATTGGGGTTAAGCATCTTGCCCAAGGTCACACGGCTAGTTTTTTGTGTAAAGTGTCTGAGACTGTATTTGAACTCAGGTCCTCCTGACTCCAGGGCTGGTGCTCTATTCACTATGCCACCTAGCCGCCCCTGACAGGGGATTATTTCAACAATAATGGGGGGCTAAGGGCTTGAAATGAGAAAAAACAGTATGTAAATTCAGGAGACTATATAAAATTAAAGTCATCAGAAGTACAATCTGCAAAAATACTGCCCTGGGTCACACCTGAGGGCTGCTATACCTCCTGACTTAGCCCAGCTGGCCAATGTCCACCATCTTTGTTCCCTAAATGCACTGGCTCCTGGGCTCCCACAAGGGAGACAGCTCTTTATTTCTCCAATACATGAACTCTCTGGTCCTTCCCCCAACTCTCCCATTCTGTCTCTCCCTTGTCTCCAATTAGCTATTAGCCTCGTTGAGCTCTCTACCCTTATTGGTCTCTTCTTCATTCCCAGACTCATGCTCAGCCATTCAGGGAACCTCCTGGTTAATGATGGGCTTCCACACATTCCTAGGAATCACTGGGCTAGATGCAGGTTATCCTTCCCTTTGTCCAAGGCATCATAGAGAAAGAACAGAGAGCTCCCTAATTGGCCGACTGACATCTTTTGAGGTCTTTAAGATATCCAAAGCCTTTGACATATTTGAGTTTCACAACAACCAATGGATTTGGTACTGCGGGCATTTCACAGCCCCATTATACAGATGAGGAAACAGAGGCCCAAAGTGAGTTTGTCCATGGTCCCACTACATGTTGGGGACAGGATTTGAACCTAGTACCCTGCTGCCTCCAGATCCAACGCTTTTCCATTATGTTTTATTGCTTTTCCTACCCTCAAAAGAATAATAATTCAGTTTAATGGCTATTTCTCCATCAAGGTTCATGAGAAGCCACTATTTCCCTCATGTTCTTTTGCTGATAAATCGAATCAAATTGAAGTGAATTCAGTAAGCTTTTATTATTAGGAGATAGCAGGCCTCAAACTCAGAGAAGCCCAAGGTTTAGGCCTCTCCTCTGACGAGCTAACTATGAGAGCTGGGTTAAATCACTTAACCTTTCAATACCCCAGGCAACCCTAGAAGATCGTAAACTGCTGAGCTGCTGTCTTCTGCCCCAGTAGAGGGATTTCCTCACCAGGGACTCCCTATGTGGATATAATCACAGGTCCAGTAAAAACAAAGAAAACAAAATAAACAAGCATCCATTAATAAGCATCCACCATGCTTGAGGCTCCTGGACTGAGCAGTCAAGGAAGTCAGGGAGTACAGCAGGTGGAGAAGTGAAGGCAGAGGCATTCCCGACTTGGGCACCACCTGTGCCTAACAGGGAAATGCCTCTTACCCTTTGACTGTTTCAGATCATAGGGCAAATTGGGCCATGACCTTCCTGCTCACATCCAAGGCTTGGCCTACCTTAGGCTGTAGGGCCTATGGCCCAACTGGACTCTGGTTGGGGGACCATAAAAGTCCTGAGGACAATCAGGATTTCCCATATTCCTTTTCTTGCTTCCCCAAGGCCTGTGTTCCATGCAAAGCCCCTTCCTAGGAGGTCAGGACGCTGGACCAACTTCCCAGGGTACATCAAGACTACAGATGGGATTTCTTAGTCTAAGGGAGGGCACCCCTTTCTCTCTAGGGAAGGGCTATTGGATACTGCCTCTCCTGACATGAGGACTTCAGCAATAGCTATGCTCAAATCAGAAATGTAAATGAGAATACCCTGGGGATTTCTATAATCATGGAAAGTGAACACACACCCCCCCTCCCCCCCCCCACACACAACCAGCAGCCCAAGACTTGAGAGCGGAGTTTTCATCTCTACTGACACTGATACACTCTACCTTTTCTCCCTCTGGTCCATTGGCAAGGCTTGTGGCTCTCAGTTGGGGAAGGATCATCCCAGTGGCCATCTTGGTGGGGAGTCATCTTCTCCCAGAGCCCATGTCAAGGCCATCTTGAGACATCTTTCCAGCCAAGGGTCCATTTCACTGCTCCCAGCAAGCCCAGCGTCTCTGGTGCCCAAGGAATGGCTGGCGAGGTGGGGGACAGCATCCCTGCCAATCACCGCTTTGCTTTGGCTTGGAGGAGGCAGGCGAAGGAAGCCTGTGATTTAGAGTGATGAAATGTAAAACGCAGAGTTGCTGCAACCCCAGCCCGACCCGCTCCCATCAGCATCTCATCCATGTTACCTGGGGCTCCTCCAGCTCTCATTTAGTGGATCCTGGCAGCTGAGCACCTCCTCGGCGACTGGAATGACTCGGTACTTACATCTATCACACCTGCACTGTGACAATGTAATTTTTATCTCTGGTTGTTTATTTCTCAGATGGAACTACTTGTAAATTCCGAGAAGAAAATATATCCCTGCATGTGACAGAGGCAACACAAGACGATTAATCTGAGCCCTTACGACTGGAATGCAAAGCTGAGCAGTAGAACTCTTTGAATTGGGACTAAAAGTCATCAGACTGGGGCATCATTGTTCCCGGGGGCCTTGTCCAGGGGTTGGAGGGATTCAAGTTCAGGGCCTCATTGGGTAGGGAGGGGGTGGCAAAGAATACACAGCCTCTGGGCTGGGGTCCACCTACCAGGAGGCTCAGAGGGCAGAAGATTTGATACTGCTGAGAGTGGCATGACTGCTTTGGGCCTCAGTTTCCCCTCTTTGTCAGTTTTGAGAATTGGACTATCCAATTCAACATCATTCAGTACTCAACTTGTTTGCTTGTTTATACACTGAATCTGTAATTTTGTTGGGGTAGGGAATTTCCATGGAGTAATCCTCTCATTCTAGAGTAAATGACTTGCCCAGGGTCACACAGTCATAACTTGAACCCAGGTCCTCCAGACTTTCATGTCCAGCCTGCTAATCCACCATACCCCACTGCCTGCCTCTGACTCAACAACATTTAAATGCCAAGCATTTGGCTCAGGGCTGAGAATGCAAAGACCCAAAATGAAGCATCCCCTTCAGCCCAAGGAGCTCAAATGCTAATGGAGGGAAGAAACATGTACCCTGATAAATCGATACAAAATAAAAACATGGTGCTTTCAGAAGGGGGAGGAGGGCCCTAATAACTGGGAAAATAAGGAAAGGCCTTTTGTAGGATGACACAGGAAATGAAGGGAGCTAGGTGTTTCAAGAAATATAAGTGAAGCAGTTCAGGTGTGGGGAACAGCTTATGCAAAGGTATGGAGGTGGAAGATGGGTTATCTTGTACAGGGAAGTGCAAATAGGTTAATTTGGCTGAAATATAGACTACATGAATGGTAGTACTAAGTATTAAGCCAAGTAAGCAAGCATTTATTAAGTGCCTACATGCTGAATATACAAAGAAAGGTCAAACAAAAAAACAAACCATGGTTCCTGCTCTCAAGGAATTTACAGTCTAATGGGGGAGACAACAGGCAAACAATTACATACAAGCTAGGGGATGAAGTGTATTGAGGTTTGGGTCTAGAGTAAGCAAGACTTGAGTTCAAGTCTGGCTTCAGACATTTACTAGCTGTGTGACCCTGGCCAAGTCATTTGACCTCTGCCTCAGTTTCCTAAACTTTAAGATGGGATAATGATATGATAGCACCTATTTCCCAGGGTTGTTGTGAGAACCAAATGAGATAATATTTGTAAAGCACTTAGCACAGTGCTTGGCACATAGAAGGCATTATATGAATGTTAACTATTACTGTTATTATTATTGTTATAAGATATATAGCAAGTAATTTAGAGATAATCAGCATAAAGAAGAAAGTATTAAGATTAAGGATGACTGAGAAAAAAAATCTTTAATAAGGTAGGATTTTAATTGTGAGCTGAATGGAGCCAAGAAAGCCAGGAGGAGGAAATAAAAAGGGAGAGAATGCCAGGCATGGGGCAGCCAGTGAGGGCTGAGAATGCAAAGACCCAAAATGAAGCATCCCCTTCAGCCCAAGGAGCTCAAATGCTAATGGAGGGAAGAAACATGTACCCTGATAAATCGATACAAAATAAAAACATGGTGCTTTCAGAAGGGGGAGGAGGGCCCTAATAACTGGGAAAATAAGGAAAGGCCTTTTGTAGGATGACACAGGAAATGAAGGGAGCTAGGTGTTTCAAGAAATATAAGTGAAGCAGTTCAGGATATGCTGAGGAGTTGTTGAGGATATGTTGTGAAGGGATCTAAATACCAAGCTGACAAGTTTCAGTTTTATCCTAGAGTAGTAGGGAGCCACCAAAGCTTCTTCAGCTGAGGAGTGACATGGTCAGATCTGTGCTTTAGAAGGAACTCTTTGACAGCTTTGCAGAAGAGGGATCAGTACTAGGAGGCACTGGATGTAGGATGCCCAGTTAGGAAGCTTTTGATATAGAAAGCTAAGAAGCAGCTGACCAGAGTGACAGCTATGTGAGCAGAGAGAAGGGAATTACACATGAGGCTTATTTCTTTAATGACATTTTATTTTTTCCAATTGCACATAAAAAACAACCTTTAACATTCTTTTAAATTTTTTTTTGAGTTCCAAATTCTCCTCCCCACCCTAAAGATGGTAAGCAATTTGATATGTGCAATAAAGCAAAACATATTTCTATATTAGTCATTTTGTGAAAGAAAACACAGACAAATAAAAAAAACCACACACACACAAGAAAGTGGAAAAATAGCATTTTTCAATCTGCATAAAGACACCATCAGTTCTTTCTCTGGAGGTGGATAGCATTTTCAGCACAAGAGCTTCAGAATTGTCTTGAGTCGTTGTATGTTGAGAATAGCTGTCATTCACAGTTGATCAGTGTTACAATGTTGCTGTTACCATGTACAACGTTCTCTTGGTTCTGCTCGTTTCATTTTACATCAGTTCATATAAATCTTCAGGTTCTTCTGAAAGCATCCTGCTTGTTATTTCTCATAGCACGATAGTATTCCATTACAATTATATACCATGTATTGTTCAGCTATTTGCCAATTGAGACATCCCCTCAATTTCCAATTCTTTACCAACACAAAAAGAGCTGCTATAAATATTTTTATACAAATAGATAGTTTTCCTTTTGTAAAAAATCTCTTTGGGATATAGACCTAGTAGTGGTATTACTGGGGTAATGGGTATGCACAGTTTTATAGCCCTTCAGGTATAGTTTCAAATTGCTTTCAGAATGATTGGGTCAGTTCACAACTCCACTAAGTGCATTAGTGTTCATTTTTCCACACCACCTTCAGCATTTATCATTTTCTTTTTCTGTTATATTAGTCAATCTGGTAGATGTGAAGTGGTATCTCTGAGTTGTCTTAATTTATATTTCTCTACTTAAAAGTGATTTAGAGCATTTTTTTATGACTACAGATAGCTTTGATTTCTTCTGAAAACTGCCTGTTCATCTCTTTTGAGCATTTATCAGCTGGGGAATGACTTGTGTTCTTATAACTTGACTCTGTTCTCTATGTATTTAAAAAGTGAGGTCTTTATCAGATACTTACTATAAAAATGTTTCCCAGATTTTTGTTTTCCCTCTAATATTGGCTGCTTTGGTTTTGTTTGTGCAAAACCTTACAAATTTAATATCATCAAAATTATCCATTTTATAACTCTTGTTTGATCATAAATTCTTCCCTTCTGCATAAATCTGACAAACTATTCCACGCTCTTCTAATCTGCCCATTATGTCTCAATCATGTACCCATTTTGACCTTATCTTGGTATACCATGTGAGATGTTGGTTTATACCTAGTTTGGGCCAAACTCTTCCAAATTTCCCAGCAGTTTTTGTAAAATAGTGAGTTCTTGTCCCAAAAGTTTGGATCTTTTTGTTTATCAAATGCTAGATTACTACAATTATTTACTACTGTGTATTGTGTATATAATCTTTTTTTTTTTTTTGCTTTTTTGGAGGGGCAATTGGGGTTAAGTGACTTGCCCAAGGTCACAGGGTTAGTGTTAAGTGTCTGAGGTCAGATTTGAACTCAGGTCCTCCTGACTTCAGGGCAGGTGCTCTATTCACTGCAGCACCTAGTCGCCCCTTTGTATATATAATCTACTCCACAGATCCACTACTCTGTTTCTTATCCAGTACCAAATTGTTTTGATGATTTCAGCTTTATAATATATTTTGAGATCTGGTACTGTTAGACCACCTTCCTTCACTTTATTTTTCATTAATTTCCTAGATATTCTTGTCCTTTTGTTCTTCCAGATGAAGTTTGTCCTTATTTTTTTTTAGCTCTATAAAATAATTTTTGGTAGTTTGATTGGTATGGTATTGAATAAGTAAATTAATTTAGGTAGAATTGTCATGTTTATTACATTGGTTTGGCATACCCATAAGCAATTAATGTTTTTCCAGTTGTTCAGCCCTGACTTTATTTGTGTGAAAAGTGTTTTATAAATGTATTTATACAGTTCTTGGGTTTGTCTTGGCAGGTAGACTCCCAAGTATTTTATATTATCTACAGTTATTTTAAATGAAATTTCTCTATATCTTGTTGCTGGACTTTATTGGTAATATATAGATATGCTGATGATTTATATAGGTTTATTTTATATTATGCCACTTTACTAAAGTTGTTAATTATTTCAACTAGTTTTTTAGTTGATTCTCTAGGATTCTCTAAGTATATCATCATATCATCTGCAAAGAGTGATAGCTTTGTTTCCTCCTTGCCTCCTCTAATTCCATCAGTTTCTTTTTCTTATCTTATTGCATTTCTAGTACATTATTGAATAGTAGTGATGATAATGGGCATCTTTGCTTCACCCCTGATTTTATTGGAAAGGCTTCTAGTTTATTCCATTATAGATACTACTTATTTTGAAGGAAAGCTCCATTTATTCTTATGTTCTCTAGTGTTTGTAAAAGGGATGGGTGATGTATTTTGTCAAAAGCTTTTACTGCATCTATTGAGAAAAATCATGTGGGTTTTGTTGGTTTTGTTATTGATATGAACAATTGTACTGCTAGTTTTCCTAATATTGAACCAGCCCTGTGTTCCTGGTATAAATCCCACCTGTTCATAGTGTATTTATTGTAAAGGATATATTGTGATATATTGCTATAATCTCTTTGTTAGTATGAGAGATGTTGAGAATCAATAAACCTTGGAAACTGACTGGATATGGGAGGTGAGGGAGAGAGAAGAGTCCAAGATAGCTCCGAGGTTGTGATCCTCTGGGTGACTAGAAGGATGTCTTTAACAGGGAAGTTAGGAGGAGGGATGGATTTAAAGGGAAAAAAATTAATTTTGTTTTGAACATGTTCATAGTATGAAGACCATGGGACTAGATGTCAGAGATACAAGTTGGAATTCAACATCCCCGTGATGACATTCTTCTAAGGTCCTCTCCAGCCCCTCCCAGCTCTGACATTCCCTGTTCCAGAGCCCCTCCCCTCCCAGCTCTGACATTCCCTGTTCTAAGGCTCCTCCCAGCTCTGACATTCCCTGTTCTAAGGGCCCTTCCAGCTCTCATATTCTTTGCTTCTGTGAATTTGAGATAGTGGGAAGGACAAATAAAGGAACTGTTCCTTTTGGCTCCTTTCTCCTTTTTTCCTTCTCCCTTTTAGCTCTATTTTCCTAGGTTCTCTCCTCCCTTTGTCCTTCCTTCCTCCTCTCCTCCCTCCTCCTTGCCCATTCAACAGACAAAGTTTCAGCTCCAGTTATTCCGGACAAGGTATAGGTGATGCGAAGATGAAAACTGACAATTCCTGCCCTCAGGGAGCTTCGAATCTACAAGTCCTCACAAGTTCCTCAGCCCTGTTGGAGTAGAAAGGAGAGGTGATTTCTGGACCTCATCTATTTTAGATAACAATTACCTATGTACCTATGTAACGTATTACTATGTGACAGTATTCCACTGAACTCTGGCATCCTACCACTACTTGGAATGTTTGTTTGTGTGTTTTTGGCCCAGAACTGTGATTCCCTTAGTAGAGGGAATTCCCAGTCAGGATATCCTTCTGTGAAAATTGTTTGGCAACTTAGAGTTACAGAGAAAAAATAGCAGTTTTATTCTATTCTGTCTACCTGGGCTTAAGATCCAGGCCGTCAATGTCAGGGTCATAGGACAGCTAATCCAATACCCACCCAGCCCTGCTTTACAGATGAGGGTAAGTGACCGAGAATCATAGATCTTCTTGGGAAGGGGATTTTAAAGGTCATTTAGTCCAATCATCTCATTTTACAGAAAAGATAATAGGCCTCAGGAGTTAAATGACTGTCCTAAGGTCACACAGGTAGTATAGGAGGTAGTATTTGAACACTGGCTTTTTTTGGTTGTTGTTTTCCACTGTACCAGGCTACCTCCTTCTTGTGGCATGGGAAGTAACCCCTGCTCCAATTTCAGGTTTCTGAGTTGAGTCATGTCTGACTCTCCATGACGCCATTTGGGGTTTTCTTGGCAAAGATATTGGAATAGTTTATCATTTCCTTCTCCAGCTCATTTGACCGATGAGGAAACTGAGGCCAACAGGGTTAAGTGACTTGCTCAGGGTCATACAGCTAGGAAGTGTGTGAGGCAGGATTTGAAAAGTCTTTCTGATTCTAAATCAAGTTGTTATTCATTTATTAAGCTCTTACTGTATACCAGGCACTTCACAAATTCAAGTTAAAAAAAAGTGCCTGCCCTCAAGGAACTTGCATTCTAATGTCTAGAATTTAGACAATTTTAATTGTCTAAACACAATACATAAAAGGAAGCTGAAAGATCTGGGGTGGGGGAGGGGAGCAAGAAGGCTTGCTGGGGCATGGTGGGTAAAGTCCAGAAAGCCTGAGGTGGAGCCAGGAGAGGAATGAAGATGTGGCTGACCTGGGCACTCCCCTTCACTCAGAGTTTCTGGGAGGCCCCTCTGATTGGTTCTGAGGAAGGGGATACAGGGGCAGAAGTGAAAGGGCTTGTTAATTTTTTTCTTTTAGGCAGGGGCTGGAATCCTGCAAAGAAATCCCCCGCTGTCCTGCCTACTTGGCACCTCAGGCACCATTTGGAGATCACACAATAGTTCCTTCACGTTCCAAGGTTCTGGCAAGCCCAGGTTTCAACAGGAACTCTCAGCTCCTGTGAGAGAAAAGTATGAAGAAAGGATAGTTGGATTGTGGGGGCCATTGAGGTTCTCTCCCCATTCTCCTACAAGTCAAACCAAGGCCAGGGGGGCTGGACAGAAAGGAAGCTGCAGTGTCAGCCAGAGAATGGAGACAGCAGCTGAAGACTGACCGTCGGATACCCTAGAGAGGGATTAAGCCGGCTGATGCCAAGTGAGCCGTCTCCCCCGGCTGTCCCCAGTGGCCTCCTCCCCAAGCAGGGACTTGTCTGTCTTTTTGAAAGCACCCATTCAGTGAGATGCTTCCTGTTGTTCCCATCACTTTTCCTTCTAAGCATTCCCTCCTACCTCTTTGCTTCCGCCCCTGGGGCACCCAGTTCTGGGAAGAAATCAGAGAAAAAATGAGAAAGAAAATCCCTCCTTGTATGCAGGAGCTACAGGTCTTTGTTTTACACAAGATTATTATTAAAAAGTATATTATAATTATTAATAATAATGTTGTGGTTGAGTCATTTTAGCTGTGCTAGACTCTCCATGACCCCGTTTGATGTTTTCCTGGCAAAGATACTGGAGTGCTTTGCCATTGCCTTCTCCAGCTCATTTGGCAGATGAGGAAACTGAGGCAAACAGGGTGAGGTGATTTGCCCAGGGTCACCCAGCTAGTAAGTGACTGAGGCTGGATTTGAACTCAGGAAGAGGAGTGTTCCTGATTCCAAGCCCAGTGCTCTATACACTATGATGCCATCTAAATGCCCATTAATAAGAGATAGCATTTATATAGTATGTTCAGGGTTACAAAACATTTTACAAATACTATCTCTTGTTGTGATCTTCACAACAATCTAATCCTAGGAGGTGGGTGCTATTATTATCCCTATTTTACAGGTGAGGAAACTGAGGTAAGTAAGAGGTTAAGTGACTTGTCTAGGATCAAATGGCAAGTGTCTGAAGCTAAATTTGGATTAGCTCTTCCTGACTCCAGACCCAGCACTATCCACTGTACCACCTAGCTACCTGGGAAAGGGGAAAAATGTACCATATGAGACAGATCCCTAGAGACTTTCGTAAAGTTGGCACAAACACAGAGCCCTGAACTAGGATCTCTGTCCAGTTCCCTACTTCTTCTGGTCAGTGTGGCTTGACTAGGTCTAAGCTTGAAACCCAGACCCACTTCCGGTCTGGGAAGTCTGGGGTCTGGTTTGATATAATGCCACCATCTAGGAATTAGTAATCTTCCAAAATGGGTGTTTACAGAATCCATCCAAAGCTTTGAAATGTGGTTTTTCCTTGAAGTTGTGTGCCAACGAGCATCTAGGAAGGAGCCAACTTTTGCCCCTCTTTCTTAACCTGGGCAAAACCTAAGCGTAACACGCTTCCCTCAGAGCCCAGGCAGCTGCCAGCCACTGGACATGGCCAGGGAAAGGCCCCAGCTAAGACTACCCCATTCCACTCCACATCACATACATAGCTGTAAAAGAAATTCATTCTCAAGAATCTGAGAAAGGCTTATCTGGGCCTTGATACTCATTGAGTTGGTGTGGTGGGTGAAAAGTATCCAATAGGGATAAATTGAACCAGTTTGGGAGCATCCTGACTCGGTGGCCTCATTTTCCCCCCTTTCTAACAGGATTTCCAGTCTTTGTTTTTGTATCCCCCACTACCTAATATAATGCCTGGTACATAGTAGGTGCTTTATAAATTCTGGTTAACTGTTTTCCCAAGTCTGGGTTGCAGGGAAGGAGACCATGATTATTAAAGATATGACTATGAACCCTCCTCACCCCCCTCTTCTGTAATCCTACAATCCAAATGTGAAATCCCCATAAGCCTTTGATAAGGATTTAAATGGCAAACCAGATTGCAGAGTAGACCCACTAATTAATCTTTTTTTTTTTAAACCGTGTCTGATCCAACTGGGCTTATTTAACAGATTTTTAGCTAAAATGGATTCATGGGTGTACCCCAACAGGCCCTGGGCTTCAGGAGAGGAAACAGCTGGCTGTGAGCGCCGGCCACTGGCAGCTTACTTGCCCATGTGCTGCCAGCACATCTCTGTCCCGGATTCCCTCAAGCTTTCCCTGAAGGACTGGATGGCTGTTTGCCTGAGCTGCACAGATTTTTCCCATCTCTGTGTACTTCCCCGAATGAGACTTTCACACCTCTCGTGCAGAGTGAGGAAAGTAGAATGAATGAATGAACTAGCAAGAGAGAGCCAGCCATATATCCACCGCCTTTCCTCCAGAGAGCAGTCCTCTATGGCCACAAAAATCAAATCAAATCAGGGTTCGTTGAGTTGCTATCCCTTTGGAGGCTGAAGCAGGAGGCCAGAAAACCAGTCAGAACCCTGGCCCTGTGCTTCCAGAGGCTTGCCATTCAAGGACCCCTCTGTGCCACTTGGTGCAGGGGCAGACTGTTTAGCCCTGTACTCATCTGAATTACAGCTGAGTGGCAGCTCTGGCAGAGGGAGGCCCCCCAAAGACAGCATTATGTGAGAGACCCCACTGAGTGAGACAGGACTAAAAACAGAAGGCTTCAGAGGTGGCCGTGACTCTCCCTCACACCCCTAGTTTCCCCCTTTAGTCTGGCTTTAGTAGGAATTGCTGTAAATGTCACTGCCTTTTAGTGAGTGTGGCCAGGAAGGAAAGAGGACAGCAAACAATGGCATTGACTCTCCAGCAGAGCTATTCCTGGCCTGCCCGCCATTAGTGGGAGAGAAAGGCAGGCCCCAGGAACCTGCAGCATTTGGGGAGGGGTGTCCAAGAACTCAAAGACAGATTGTCATTGTTTCCCCCTCCCACCCCAGTCCTTTAATTTCTGGGATCCTGATCTGAAAAGAGTGAGCTTGACTAGGATCCTGGAGTTTAAGCCATGAACTTACCACATGGTGGATTGGGCCCGAACTTCTAAGGAAAAACGAAGCAGAGGGGAAAAAAATCATTCTGGTGTGTGATCATGGTGAGCCAAGCTCTTTGATCCAGCTAAGCATCCCCACCTCCAACCTCCCCCCAGGAAACCAGCTCCCTAGGATCTAATCTAGGGGAGCCCCCCTCTTGTTGGTTGGTGACCAGAGTGGGAACCCGTGCCCCGTACTCATCTCCATTTCTAATGGACCTTGTGCCAAGCAAGATATTAGGAAGTCAGAGTAAAGGCTGTCCCTGCCTGGTTTCCCACTTCCCCACTACCCAAATGATACTCAGTCCTGAAGAATGTTGGTTCCAGAGTTAGGCCCTGCCCAGCACACCTGCTACTCCTCCTCTGAGGCCAGAAACCCAAGTTTGCTGATGAAATCTGTGCTCCTCAGAATGCTAGGTCTTATTAGCACCTTCCCTGGGAACATAAGGAGGTTTATTTACAACTCCCGGGCTCCTGCAGCATCTTAGTGGTAACAAGGGAGTCTCATTTCCCAGAGGGCAGTGCCAAACGCCGCCCTTCTCAGGCTGATTCCACGTGATGGAGGTTTTCCCTGAGCACCGATAATGGGCCTGTGGGTGGGGGCGGGGGACGTCAGAGGGGAACCAATAGCCGACATGTTGTTGGTCACTGATTTCACAGCAGGCCAAAGTATAGGGAGTTGTCAGGAAGGAGGAGGGTTGGGGGGGGACAAAGTGTGACAGTGAGACTAAGCTCAGCCCAGCAGGGAAGCCAAAAAGACCTAGAAAGAGTGGCTCAGCAAGGCACAGGAGGCCTTGTCCCCAGCCAGGGGAGAAGGAGGATCAGGGGAGGAGGGGAGCTGGTGAAACCAGGGACGAAGGAGACAAGCCAGGTTGGTCCCCAGCATCAGTCTCCCACCTGGACCAGACCTCTCTGGCTCTGGTTGGCTCCATGGCAATGCTGCTTGCCCTATCACATACCTGCATGGTTGCCAGGCAACTGGGACCAAGTTGTAACACCTATGCAAAAAAGCCTGCTGGTGTTTTCCTTTCTCAGCGGTTGTGAGGACGCGCCTTAAAAGTTGTAGAGGAAGGATTTTTTTTCTTAATTTTCAGCTCTGTAGAACTACCCCCTCCATGCTTGAACAGATCCTCCCCCTCTCCTGTTACCCTCCAGGTAACAGGGAAGGAAGCAGGGAGCCCAAGGGTATCTGTTTGTGCCCAGGCTGAGGCTGGCAGCCATGCCTGGCCACTGTGCCTACTTGTTAAGCCTCCTCGATGCATTAGCTGGGGGAGTTTGGGGAAAGCCATCACCGTGGGAGGTGGGGACTTCCACTGAAGACAAAATGGTGGGTCCAGGGAGAAGCCCACAGGAGCCGGGGATTCTTCTGGGTGCAGAATGGCCATCCCCAGGGACTTTCCATCACAAATTCAGTTCCCTGCCCAGGCCTTCTAGAGGAAACATTGGAGGGAGAACAATCAGCTCCCACTAGGCCAGGCAGAGGCGGCACCAAGGAGACACATTCCCTAATCTGACATTTTGTGGTTGTTATTCAGTCACTTCTGACTCTTCCTGACCCCATTTGGGGTTTTCTTGGCAAAGATACCAGAATGGCTTGCCATTTGCTTCTCCAGTTCATTTTACAGATGAAGAAACTGAGGCAAACAGAGTAAAGTGACTTGCCCAGGGTCACACACTTAGTAAGTGCCTGGGGCTGGATTTGAACTCAAGTCCTCCTGACTCCAGGCCCAGAGCCACCTAGATGCCACACTGAGCTAACATGGGCTGGGCCAAACACTCTGTTTTTCAGGCTGCTGAGTCTACTCTTAACCATCTAAAGTGCAGATCTCACCATGTCACTCCTCTTCTCCATCAACTCCTATGGCTCCCATTACCTCCAGGATCAAATACAAAAAAAGTCCTCTATTAGGCATTTAAAGCTCATCACATTCTGGCTTCTTTCTCCCTTTTCAATCTCCACTAGACTTTTCTGTTGCCCTCTCTATAGGGGACCCTTTGTTGTTTCTCACACATAATGTTTGACCTTCTGTCTCTTAGGCCTTCACATTTCTCCACCCCCATGCCTGGAATGCCCTCACTCCAGCCTCTTGGAATCTCTGTTCCTTCAGGACTCAGCTTAAGAAGCACCTTTGCCTTGCTCCCAACTATTTCTGCTGTCCCTTCCCCAAATCCTTGCATTTATTTTGTTTATGATCTGCATATGGTCATATGTTGTCTCTCTCCTTAGAATGTGAGCTTCCTGAGGGCAGGGGCTGTTTCACCTTTGTTATCATATCCCCAGCACTCAGGACAGTGCTTGACACATAGCTGCTTAAGGAATGCTTATGAGTGCAGGGCTGTGTTGCTGTGAGGCTGCAGTGTGGTAGAGGGGAGAAAATATTGGATTTAGGGTCAAAGGATATTGGTGTGAATCCTACTGGAGCCATACATGAAGAAAGCAGCTAGGTATCACAATGGATAGTGAAATGGGCCTGGAGTCAGGAAGATCTGAGTTCAAATTTGTCCTTAGACATTTACTTGCTTTGTGACCCTGGACAAGTCATGTTATCCTGTTTGCATCAGTTTCCTCATCTGTAAAATGAGCTGAAGTAGGAAATTGCAAACCACCCTATTATCTCTGCCAAGAAAATCCAAAATGATGTCACAAAGAGTTGAACATGACTGAAAAATGACTGGGGGAAAAATACCTGAAAGATCTGAGTTCAAATCCCTGCCTTAGTCATTTCCTAGCTGTGTGACCCTGGACAAGTCACTTGCATTTTTTCAACATTAATTTTCTCACCTGTAAAACGGGGTTAATAATATCCATAGCCCTTAAGTCCCTAGGTTATTGTGAGGACCAAATGAGCTAATGTATATAAAATGCTTTTTGAACCTTAACATCCTATATAGATTATTGTTGTTGTTTGTTGCTGTTGTTGTTGTTGTAAAGGGAGCTCCTGGTGAGGAAACTCCCTTTATCAATGCAGATTCCAAACCCCCCTCCCTTCCCCCTCATTGAATGTCTCCTGAGAGGTTAAGTGACCTTGTCAGGATAATACATCCAGCATGTATCTGAGGGCAGCTTGACCCCACATCTTCTGGGCTCAAGGTCAGTCCATGGTGCTTCTACCTTTGACAGCGTGCCCTTGCCTCCTGTGTTCTAATAGACAGAGCCGTGGCCCTGAAGTCAGAGGGACAGAGTTTAAATTCTGCCTCCACCATTTACAATGACTACAACTATATATGTAATATATGACACATATATATGCATCTTTAAGGTTTATAAATTGCTTTTCAAGCATAATCTCATTTGGTCTTCAACAACAACCCTGGGAAGTAGGTACTATTTAACCCCATTTTACAATGAGGAGACTGGGGCAGATGGAGGATAAGTGACTTGTTCAGGATCACACAGCTATGAAGTATCTGAGACCAGATCCAAACCTGGGTCTTCTTGATTCTTACTTTTTCCACAGTGCCTTCTATTTGACCCTGGACAAGTGGCTTAAACTCTTGTGCCTCGGTTTCCATATCTGTAAGATGAGGATTGCATGGCCTCTTAAGTCCTTTCCAGTTCCAGATCTATGAACCTATAAACCTATGATTCTCTTCCTGGCTCCTTCCCCCATTCCCCACCAAAACAGCAATAACATCCTTGTTTTATTGGCTATATCTGGCACTCAGCACGGGCCCGAACAAAACAAGTGTTTAGTGAATACTTGTTGCATTCACTTGTCATTTTCACTGGCCCAGAAACCTCCTTAGATCTCAGTTTTCCTTTCCTGTAAAATGACTTAGGGACCTCTTAGCACGTAGTAGGAGCCTACGATCCCTGAGGGAGCTGTCCTAGGTCTCTTTTCAAATCCAATGGATTCAAATGAGTTCTTAGAGGTGGCAGGTGGGGGCAGGGCAGGGCAGGGAGAGGATCTGGGGGTTTGTGACCTGGACAGTGCCCATGATCTGGTCTCAGGAAGAGTGAGCCATCCTGGCAAGCAGTACCCTTGCCTTCCCCCGCCCCTAGCCTCTTCCCTCTCTGTTCCTCAGCCAGAACCTCATTTAGGAAGAGGGACCTAGTGTTCTCACAAGCATCTTGAGCAAACATTCAATACCAGCTGCTTCCACCTCCCCCTCTCTCCCCGCCCCCAACTCCAAGTTGTGACTTGAAACCTCTTGTCCCCACTTTCTGCAGACTGGCACAGAGGCTGTCCTCAGGCAGGACAACTTCCTCGGAGCCGGCCCCCCTCACCCCTCCCAGAAGCCCTCTGGGCCTCTGTTGGCTCAGGGCAGAGCTCCATTAGGCCTGCAGCCCCCCAGGAGCAAACCCCCCTGCCACATCGGCTCGTTTGAAGGAGGTGTTTGTTTCTCCTCCTGGTAGGGCAGTCCATCATCTTCTATCAGAACGAGTGACTCCATTTCTCACTCCGGAGCTGGCTGCCTCACTCCTACCTAGAAGGCAAAGAACAAGGGCGCCTTTGGAGAGGGAGGAAAATCATATGTTATTTTTAAAAGGCATTTTGAGTGAGAGCTGAATAGAGTTCAAGGAAATTGCCTTAAAGACTCACTCTCCACGGGGATGGCTTTTTTCAGGGCCCACAAGTATTTGGGAACTTAATTGCACATTTGTACGGGCTACTGTTTTTATTTCTCTCCGGGCTCCGAGGTGGTCTTTGAAGATTGCTGTCTCCCGGTAATGGGTTTCTTTATCTCAAATAAATTTCGCACACCTGCGAGGTGGAAGTGCTGGCAAGAGAGGATGGCAGGAGAACCAGCCCGAGATTTAATCAGCCGGCAAATGGAGTGGGGGTGCAGGGAGAAGGAGATGCACAGCTCTGGGTGGCCTGTCCCTGCCCCTGGGGCTCTGGCCCTAGCTTCAGCCCCTCCCTCCTTCCCAGCCTCTGCCTAGTCCCCAGCCCTCCCCCTTCTCAGCCCCAGGCCCTCCCTCTTTCTCAGCTTCTCCCACCCCAGTAATACCCTCATCCCAGACCTCTCCACCTTCCCCAGTTCATACCGCTGCCCAACTCCTCTCTCCTTGCCCAGCCCAGCCCTTCCCCAGCCCCTACTCCAGTCTCACTCCCATCTTCAATGCAGGGGGTGGGGAAGGGGTAAACAAGCATTCACTAAGAGCCTACTATGTGCCAAGCAGTGAGCTAAGCTCTGGGGATGTGAAGAAAGGCCAGTTCCAGGCCAGTCCCCTACTACTCCCCACCCACCCTCTTCTTCAAGCTCCAGGTCTGAAGCCCTGGCTGATTCGAAATGTAATCCCTTCTCTTAGGAAGAAAGCTGCCTAGCTGGCCTCCTGCCTGGCTCTTTCCCCTCTGCTTTTTTCTTTTGTCTCCTTTTCCTAGACTTTTGCAAGAAGACACCTGCTCCATGAAGAATTTCCCAATCCTGCAAGCAATTAGTTAGTGCCCAGCCCAAGAAACTGCTTTGTATCTACTTTGTCTATAATATGTATCTACTAACGTTTGTACATAGAGTTTCCCCTGATAGACTCTAAACTCCTTGAGGGCAGGAACTGGTTTTTTTTGTTTGTTTTGCTTTTTGGAGGGCAATTGGGGTTAAGTGACTTGCCCAAGGTAACACGGCTAGTTTTTTGTGTTAAGTGTCTGAGGTCGAATTTGAACTCAGGTCCTCCTGGACTCCAAGGCCAGTGCTCTATTCACTGCGCCACCTAGCTGACCCAACTGTTTTTTTTTTTTATCTGTATATTCCATAATGCCTGTCATTATGTTTGTCACTAGACCTGTAATTTCAGTAGAGTAGGGAACTCCCAGTGAGAAAACTCCCCACCAAAGCATACTTTTGACTTTTTTTTTTTTACAATGTATAGTTTTCAGGAGTTGTGTGGGAGAGCTATCAGTGGCTTGTCCAAGGTCAAACAGCCTGAGGAAGGACCTGTCTTCCTGACTCCAAGGCCCATGCTCTATCTACTCAACCAAGTGGCCTAAGGGTGCTAAAGAAATACTTATTGATCGATTGATTGGTGAGGGCCACAGAAGGGCAGAGAGAAGACTTCTGCCTTTGGTGGCAAGTGTATAATTCTCAGCTTCAGATTCCTACTTAATTGTAAAGTAGTCAGGTCTCCAGTGGAGAGGTACCCCTTCTTCCCCCTACTTCTGTTTTCCTAAGAAGAATTTCCTAAGAAGAATCTTTGGACTGAGGATAGAAGAAATAACAATTAGTAGGGAATGTATGCCCAAATGCAAAGAGCAAAGATGGAAATCAGAGGACCTGGGTTTAAATTCCAACTCTGTTCCTTACTACCTATGTGACCTTGTCCAAGTCCCTTTATACCTATGAATTTCAGCTACTCTGAGTCTATGATGCACTTTCAGGAAGCCCTAAATACCTTTGAACTCTGAACATTCTTAGAGAACTCACCTGGTCCTTGATCTTTGAATTCACAAGTCTAGTTTAGGGGATGTGCCATTAGGAATGCTGGGGACAGAGAGGAGAGGACACAAGGTTTTGGTTTAGGGAAGCTGGGTGAATCCTCTCTGGTCCTCTGAAAGTATGTCTGACCTTCCTTGGAGAAATGACAGTGGGAAGTTCTTTCTGCTTTGGTATTGCCCTCTCCCTCCCTCCACTCCATATCCCATTGCCAAGGAAATCACCTAGAAACCTAGATGTGGGTGGAAAGGCAAGGGCTCAAAGGGCCAATAAAAATGGTCTGGGGGGGCTTTCCTGAGATCATGGACTAGACCTGAAATGGATCCCAGAGTCCAGCTAGTCCAATGCTCTCATTTGACAGATGAGGAAATTGACACCCTGAGTCACTTGTCCAAGGTCACACTAGTAGTAAATATCATTTGGCAGGATTCAAACCCACATCCTCTGACTCCAGAGCCAGCTTCCCACCTTTGGGCCAGCCCCATGGGCTAGTCCATTCATTAACTCTGCCTGGGTTGATAGATAAGTGGGCTTTTAGTCTAACAAACTTGCCTCAGGTGAGAGGTATTGTAAAGGGGTCAATTCATTAGCATGTGTGCCCTCATCCTTTCAAAGACTATTTGCTTCAGCTGAACTGGACAGGAAAGCCTCAGATGGATATTCTCTTGTGGTCTTGTTTGTTCCAATCTTCCATTGGGAAATCGGCCAACACCAATTATCCCAAAACCTGATCCTTCCTAAGGATTAGGCCAAAAGAAATGGAGGACAACAACATACCTCCTCTGTTGGACATGACAAACAAGGGGATGCCTCCTAGAACCAGGCTGTCAAGCTGAACTGAATCTCTTTCCACCCACTAAAGGATGAGGCCCCCGACTTGTCCTCTCGGCACAAGGTTGGCTCCACTCGTCCAGCAGCCATTCTGCTGCCATCTGGACCAGGGACAGATTCTTGGGTCTCGTTCCATATTTTAATCTGTGAGTCTTGGTATCAAGAGGATGATAGCACATAAACACGAAAAGAGAGAAATATATCAATCCATCAGCAAGTAGTCATTGAATGACTGACAAATTCTTGACTCTTCTTAATGATAATTTCATTCTTTAAAAGGTAGAAAAAACAGCAAAGGAAACCTCTAACCTGGACCTGATTCTAACCAATAAATAAGAATCAGCTGCTAAAGGAAAAATGATAGGGACCTTGGGAGGAAATGAATACTGCATCTTTGAGATCATAATAACAGATAAGGAGGAAGAAGCCTGGCATAGTATGGGGCAAACCCTCGATTTTGGGAGAGTGCATTTTAAAGAGTTCAATCCATCAGAAAGCATTTATATAGTAAGTGCTTTTTCTATGCCAGACGCTGAGCACTGGGGATACAAAGAAAAAGCAAAAACATAGGGGCAGTGAGGTGATGTAGTGCTAGGTGGTGCAGCCCTGGAGTCAGGACCTGAGTTCAAATCCAGCCTCAAACATTTACTAGCTGTGTGACCCTGGGCAAGCACTTAACCCCAATTGCTTCTAAAAGAAAGAAAGAAAAAAACAGCTCCTGTCTTCTAGAAGCTTCCATTCTAATGGGGGAGACTACATAGAAGCCATTACATATACAATAAAAACAGAGTAGTTGGAAAGGAATCTTAGAGGGGGGAGAATAAGTGGCCTAAAATTTTGAGGAGAAATTGGACCAAAAGGGATAAGATGCTCAAGAATAAAATTTCGATCACACAAACGCAAATGGTTCTCTTAATAATAATAATAACTAACACTTATATAGCATTTTAAGGTTTACAGTGGGGAGCTATCCAAAGAAAGATAATGACAGATGGCCAAAGGAGGACAAATAACTTTTAGGAATAAGTACAATGGAGAGGTAGGACATGTGCACAGTATATATAGAACATGAGCCAGGTGATCAGGAAGGTCCAGGCCACACCTTATGCAGGTCTAAGTCCTGAAAGAACCAAGGCTGGAAATGTTTGAACCCAGAGGGCTTTGTTATTTGGGGTAAGAGGAAGATCAAAGAAAGACTAATTCAGATATTCAGTGTGGACAGGACAGTGGGATAGGACAACAGAGAGAAGGTAAAACTATTTAATACAAATTTTACTTCTGTTTCCTTTACCAAAGAGTATGGTTGTCAGACTATAACAACTGAGCAGAATTGGGTAACATGTAGTCAAAAACCCAGATAAGGGAAACAAGATAGTTGAGTTGATAATGTGTTGCATTTATATTCAGCAAGACCTGGGTTCTTATACTGCCTTTGCCACTCACTGTTTAATCACAGGCAAGTTACTTAGTTTTTCTGGGCCCCAACTGTAAATGAGGGGCTGGATCCTATTACTTCTAGGGACTCTTCCAGAGCTAAATCTATGGTCCTGTGAACTGATATCAGCAAACTCCCTTCAATGAGTTCAAGTCTGCTGACAAAATTGATTGCTGAGGGGCATGGGTGACCTTTGAAAAATCATAGATAAGAGAAGAAAAATGTCTGAGAGAGAAAACTCCTGATGACTGGAAATAGGCAATGTTGTCCTGATTTCTTAAAGAACTGGAAGAGGGTGGAGACTTCAAGCTTGATGAACTTGGCTTCAATTAGTGAAAAAATTCTAGAAAGTATTTTAAAAATTGTACATTGAAATAATATGCTTTTATATCACCTATGTTTCCTACTCCATCCCTCACTCCTCCTAGAGAGAATCATCCCTTATAATAAGAATAAAAAAGAGGAAAAAAATTCCATAAGACAAATCAAAATATTGAAAAAAAGGAAATTATATGCAATATTCCATACCCACAGGCCCCCACCTTGGGGGCTTCTCATTTTTTCTCTGGGGCTAAGCTTAGACAGTATAATTTTGCAGCATCCCATTTTTATTTTTTGTTATTTTTCTTCCCATTTACATGGTTGTAGACATTGTATATATCATTTCCTTGACCCTGCTTCTCTTTGTATCAGTTCATTTAAGTCTTCCCATGCTTTTCTAGATTCATCACATTTATAGTGACATTCCATTATGTTCATGTACTACAATTTGTTTAGCCATTCCCCCTAGGTAGGCATTTGCTACTGTTCTCTGCTGTTTCAAAGAAAATCGTGCTCTAAATATTTGGGTGCCCATGGGACCTGCCTTTCTGTCACTCAGTGTCTAGAAAGTATTTTTATTTTATTTTGTTTGTTTTTGCTTTCTTTTTTGGAGGGCTGAAGGCAAGGCAATTGGGGTTAAGTGACTTGCCCAAAGTCACATAGCTAGTAAGTGTTAAGTGTCTGAGGCAAAATTTGAACTCAGGTCCTCCTGACTCCAAGGCCAGTGCTCTCTATTCACTGCGCCACCTACTCTAGAAAGTATTTTTAAAGAGATCATTTGTGAGCATTTAGAAACAGTAACCTGTAAGAGACAGCATGGGATTTATCAAGAACAAATTATGCCAGAAAACCTAATTTTTATTTTTTGGACAGAGTTACTAGACTCTGACAATAATAAGATTGGATTCACTTTAAAACCTGTTTTGCTCTTTGGTCTATTATATATACTGAAGGTATTAAGAGAATATAGGGGAATGATTAAAAACATACTATATCTTAAGAAAGCCATTTGACAAAATGTCATGATTACTGTTATAGACAAAATGGGAGAAATGGATTAGTTATTGGGATGTGGTTGAATTCCTGGGCTTGAAGAGTAGTGATCAATGGATCAATGTTAACCTGGAGGGATGTCTCTCATGGAGTATTCTGAGATCTGTCCTTGACTCTACACTGATCAACGTTTTCTCTAAGGGACCTACATGAAGTCTTATCAAATTTTTAGATGACCTAGAGCTATGAGGGATATCGACAATGTTGGACAATAGAGTCAGGATACAAAAAGCTCACAACAAATGAGAACATATGGCTGGATCTTATTTGTAAAGTCAAAAACTCAGGTTCAAAAAATAAACTGCATAAATACAAGATGTAGGAGAATCAGCTAGCCAGCAGTTTGTGTCATAGACGATCGAAGGCGGAAGTCTTTGCTCCACTCTACTATTTATCAGAGGCTTTAGAGATCAATCAATCAATAGGCATTTATGAAGTCCCCACAATGTACCAGGCCCAGATGAACTTCATCCCTTTCTTTTAGTCATTGACCTGCACATAAAATGTTCCTGCTGCCCGCATGCCTTTGTTCACGTGGTTTCCCATGACTGTAAGGCAGTTGCTTCTCATTGCCACCTCGTAGAATGCTTAGCTAGCTTTCTTCAAGACCCCAGGTCGGGGGCTGCTTTCTGTGGGAGGTCTTTCTTGATCCTCCTCCATTTTAAATTCCTTCTCCCTCTTGAAATTACTCGACATTATTTTCCACATAATACAAATACAAAACATTGTGGGTGCGTTTGTGTGCCCTCCTGCTTTATTTTTGTCTTCGTGCCCCCAGTCCCGAGCACAGAATAGGAACCTAATAAGTGTTTGCTGAATTTAAATGCATTTTGCCAAAATGATAGGGAGGTTTTAGTCGATTGCACATTCATTAGATCTCAATAATGTGACCAGGCAGCTGAAAAAGCTTATGGCATTTTAGGGTGCATTAAGAAAGACATCTTGTTCAGAACTAGGGAAGTAATGGCCCACTCTGTTTTGCTCTGCTCCAGACTACATCTGGAGTGGGGTGTTCTGTTCCGAGTGCCAAACTTCAGGAAAGACACTAACTTAATGGAGTGTTCCCAGAGGAAGGTGAACCAGGATGTTGAGAAGACTGGGAGGGAGGCTGTGGACCTGGAGACGTTTAATGAGAAGAGCAGAAGATGTTGCAGGGGAAGATGATAGTTACCTTCACATGTATGTGGAACAGAGATTAGCTTGGCTCCAGCAGGCAGAGCAAAGAACAATTTCTGCTCAATATAAGGACACTTTCTAATTATTTCTAATTATTAGTAGAATCCCAAAGTGGAATGGGCTGCCTGAGGAGGCGGTGAATTCCCCATAATTTAAGGTCTTCGAGCAGAGACCAGACAGCCATTCTCTGGGATATCATATCCTGATCCATCACTGAGTTACAAATGCCTTTCCAACTAAGGTTACCTTCCATGTACTTGGTATGTATATTTTATATACCTGGATTCTGCAATAGAGGGAGTTTTTGTCTGTGTATCGTTTCCAACTAAGGTTACCTTCCATGTACTTGGTATGTATATTTTATATACCTGGATTCTGCAATAGAGAGAGTTTTTGTCTGTGTATCTTTAGTGCCTAGCACACTGTCAGAGCTCAATAAAATGTTTGTTGGTTGATTACTCAGGCACAGGCTAACCTCTATATCCCTTGAAGTTTCTTTCAAATGTGTGGTTCTGTAATGCTCTGGGCTAGGTTCTGCTGACAAGAAATAAAAGAAGTGATCTCTGTCCTAAAGAAGCTTAGAGCCTAACTGGAAATTTAAGACTCTCCAGCATTTAAGACTCTCCAGCCACGGGACAGCTGGATTTAGTTAGGTCCAGACCATGTGACATGGCTGGGAGATGGGGGAGCCAGTGCAAGCTTTATGGAGCTGGAGCTGGGCATTGAAAGAGGAGCTAGAAGAGAGGGAGGGGCCTCCTGGCAAGGGCCACAAGTGGGCAAGGGGCAGGAAATAGGGTCAGAGAAGGCCATTATTCAGGGCAGGAGGAATCTGGACTTGCTGTTTACCATATCAAATACTGTATCATGGTAATTTTCTATTACCATGGAAATAAAGAAACACTGAAGAGTTTGCAGCAGGAAAGACACATGATCAAACAGTGGTTAACGAAGGTTAGATTGACAGTCACAATTCAATTCAATTCAACAAACATTTTTTTTTTCAATTTAGAAAAATGCCCAGACCCATGATTTCATCTCTGTAGGGAACTTCAGGAAGGAAACTCCTTTTACTCCTCCCCCTTAATGGCAGCTCCCTTCCTCTGTGATTATCTCTAATTTATCCTGTCTCTAACTTGTTTGTATGGGATTGTTGGTATGTTGTCTCCCCCAACGGAATATGAGGTTCTTAAGAGCAAAGACTGTTTTTGTCTAAAGTGTCTTACATACAGTAGGTGCTTAATAAGTGCTTGTTGACAGGCTGATTGATTTGACTAATTCAAACTGGTCACTGTCTTGCCACACTGTGGCTTTGGAGAATTGCCTGGGGCCCGAATGGTTAAGCATAGGGGTGGGGAACCTGGGGCCTCCAGGCCACATATGGCCCTCTAGGTCTTCAAGTGTGGCCCTTTGAGTGAATCCAAACTTCACAGAACAAATCCCCTTAATAAAAGGATTTGTTCTGTAAAAGTTGGACTCAGTCAAAAGGCCACACCCAAGGACCTAGAAGGTCACATGTGGCCTCAAGGTGGCAGGTTCCCCACCCCTGGTTAAGGATCTTGTCTAAAGGGAAGCTAGGTGGTGCAGTGAATAGAGCACTGGCCCTCGAGTCAGGAGGACCTGAGTTAATTCCAGTCTCAGACAGTTAATACTTAATGTGTGACATTGGGCAAGTCACTTAACCCCAATTGCCTTGCCTTCCCCCCTCTAAAAAGGCAAAATAAATTTTTAAAAGATCACATCTAAGTCACAAATACTGTGTACAAGGCTTTGGGGATACAAAGACCCTATGCCTAGAAATAACTCCTGTTTTAGGGAGCCCCCATTCTGCTCAGCATTCGTAGGCATTGGGAGAGCCTAGGACAACCAGCAGTCTTGGTCGACTTTGGCAGTCAATAGATCAGCAAGTATTTATTTAGTGCCTGCTAGGGGCCCTAACAGGGCAGCTAGATGGCAAAGTGAATAGAGCATAGGGCCTGGAATCAGGAGGACCTTAGTTCAAATATGGCCTCAAATACTTACTATGTGACCCTGGGCAAGTTACTTCACCCTGCTTGCCAAAGTTCCTCATCTGTAATATGAACTGGAGAAGGAAATGGCAGACACTATGCTATGAACCACCGATCCTTTCTGGTATTTTGGTGACTTATGCAATTTCCTCATAACTGGCCCCTTCCGTCTTTGTTGGGTTGGTTAGGCTCCAGTGTCTTTGCCAAGAAAACCCCAAATAGGGTCACAGAGAGTCACACATGACTGAAATGACTCAACAACAAAAGGATGTCATAAGTAGAGACGCAAAGACAAAAGAAATCCCACTCTTGAGGAGATTCCACTCCATTGGTGGAGACAAATACGTCCATACCCAGGGACATACCAAGCACATACATGGTGAGAAGTGGCCCCAGCTGGGTGGGAGGGGACCAGGAAAGGCATCACATAGTGAGCCCTTGAGTCATGAAAGAAACGAAGGAGTCAAAGAGTAACGAGTGCTCTTTGGCCACTGTCCAAGCATCATCGGTGGGAAGTAGGTGCTGGCTGTGGGTGCAGCACAGTGTGGTGGAAGGAGAATGGGCTGGGGGCCTGGGTCTGCCACTTAATGCTTATGTGACTTTGGATAAGTCACTTCATTACTAAGAGTTCACTTTCTCCATCTGAAAAATGAGTGGATTGGATAAGATGACCTCTAAAGTTCTTTCTAGCACCAAATCCATTAAGAGAAGTGAGTTCTAGGGGCAGCTAAGTGGCCCAGTGAATAGAGCACCGGCCCTGGAGTCAGGAGGACCTGAGTTCAAATCTGACCTCAGACACTTAACACTTACTAGCCATGTGACCTTGGGCAAGTCACTTGACCCCGATTGCCTTGCCTTCCCCCCTCTAAAATAAATAAATAAAAGGAGCAGTGAGCTCTGCCCAGCTTTAGAAGAGGGAATGGGACCCTGCTCTCTACCCAGCTGTCACCCTCTCCTACTTCTTTTTCAACTTGGGGAACCTTTGCCTTTGGTTAATCAATGCTGTCACCACCCAAGACTTCAGGTATCCCTCTCTGTAAGAGAGGAACACTGAACAATGGAGCACTGGACTTGGAGTGTAGAAGACCCAGGTTCAAATCTAGCGTCAGACACGTTCAAGCTCTGTGATCCCTGGCAAGCCACTTAGCCTCCCAGTGCCTCAGTTTCCTTATCTGTAAAATGGAGACAATAACAGCACCTACTTTATAGGGCTGCCATGAGGACAAAATGGAAGAATCCAGAGCACTTTTTAAAGCTTCAGGCGCTACATTAATAATAGATACTATTGTCTCAGGAAGCAAGCCATACCACATTGTCTCTTCCAGAGGATTCCTTCCAGTCATGGGACTTAATCTAGGGTGTGGCTCCCTAGCCAACCCAACAGAGGAAATTACATAAGTCACCAAAATACCAGAAAGGATCAGTGGTTCATAGGATAGTAGAAAGGTCAGAAAACCCAGTCTTGAGTCCTGGATCTGACACTTCCTGGCCACAATATGGGATCAAGTCATTTGGGCCTCCGCTTCCTCCTCTGTAAAATGGGGATGATGATTCTTACACAGCCTACCCCATAAGGTTGTTCCTAGGATAGAAATGTGATGATGTTAAAACGATGCATGAATAATAAAAGGTATCTAGGTCGCCAGGGCAGTCAAGTGACACAGTGGATAGAAGTCTGGGCCTGGAGTCAGGAAGACCTGAGTTCAAATTTGACTTTAGACACTCACTAGCTGCTTGACCCTGGGCAAGCCACTGAACCCTGTTTGCCTCAGTTTCCTCATCTATAAGATGAACTAGAGAAGGAAATGGCAAGCTACTCTAGTATCTTTGCCAAGAAAACCCCAAATAGGGTCACGAAGAATCAGACACGACTGAACAACAAGAAAATATATAATTAAACCAGCTAATCATAGCTGCAGAGCAGTAGCTAGGGTGGGCAGCTGGTGCTCTGGCCCAGAATGGGAAATTTAGAGGGCATTGACAGCACCACCCTGGGAGCCCTTCCTTCCTCACCTTTCTTGTTTCAAGTTGGCAGCAGCAGGGGTGTTTCATGGGGGACAGAGGAGGGCATGGCCTACCCCTTCAGCACCCTGGAGAGCTCATGGTTCTTTGGTACTGCTTTCTCCCTATCCACTCCTCTCCAACCCTGTCCCTGGTGAGTCCCCCATATTCCCATCCACCACCAACCTGGACCAAATGAAGAAATGACTATTTTATGGCCTCATATCCCTCACCCACTCTATTCCTTTGCTCCTCTCCATGATTTGTACAGGCTGTTTCTCATGTCTGCTATGTGCTCCTTCAAGCTCTGCTTCTCAGACTCCATAGTGTTCTTCAGAGCTCAGACCAAACACCACCATCTACATGAACCTGATCACCTCCGAAATTATCCTGTAGTTATCTTGTGTGTATGTTGTATCTACTATATATACTATATGTCCTTTCTCCTACCTAGTATATAAGCTCCTCGAGGGCAGTCCTGTCTCTCTTTTGGCTTTGCATCGTCATAGCACATAGTAGGATTTAATAAATGCGTGTTGGTGGATTGATTGATTTGCCAGTTCCTATGCGTAAGCATAGCTTTATTCCCCAGACTGAGTGGGGGAAGCATCTTTTCCATTTCAATGGTTCATCTCTCCTGGTCAGAACCGGTCTGACCTGATTCAAACCAGCTGAATTATCAATCAGTCAATAAACATTTATCCAGCACCTACTATGCGCCAGGCACTGTGCTCATCATTGGGGATAGGAAGACTGAAACAATCATCACTCTCAAGGGGTTTGAATTCTTGAACAGGCATTTATCGAACACCTATTATGGACATGGCATCGTACTGGGTGCTCGGCATATACAGACAGAAAGTTCTGACCATCCTGCCCTTGACTATGAGATCTGTCCTTGGCCCTGTCTCTCATAGCAACTACACAACCCATTTTCTGCAGTGACATACTACATTCTTACTATTGGTCAGAATTGTTACTTTTGAAATGGTATTATTCTCTGTCATGTAGAAGAGGGGTTGCAAAGCTGTTGGGGGTTGGGCATGGTTGGTGAGAGGAGGGGGAAGGGCCATGGAAGCCATGAGTCATGCTGTTTGTATCAGCCAGTCTTGGCCGCTGTTGACTCTGCCTCTCTCCTCAGTCCCCCAGATGTGCTCTCCTCTGGGTTTTGTGACACTGCTGGCTTCCCACCTACTTGTTTAAGGTTCCTTTTATGCTCACAGCACAGTCTTAGAGCTGAAAGGGAACTCTGGTCCCTTATTTTGTAGATATGGAAACTGAGGCCCACAGTGGCTGAGTAGCTTACCCAGGGCCACATAGGCAATAAGGGACAGAAATGAGACTTGAACTCATGTCCTCCCCCTTCAAATCCACATTCCAACTCCCTGTTTGCGGGTCCCCACTAGAACTCAGTCCTCTTCTCTCTCTATACTCTCTCCTTTAGGCATCAGAGCTCTGGGTCTGCAGTCAGGAAGATGAATTCAAATCCAGCCTCAGACACTTATTAGCTGTGTGACCCTGGGCAAGTTACCTCACTTCTGTTTGCCTCAGTGTCCTCAACTATAAAATGGGGGTAATAATTGCACCTACCCCCCATGGTTGTTTTTGGGATGAGTTAATCATTGTAAATGGCTTTGCACTTAGTAAGTGCCATATGTGTTAGAATCATTGCTATTCCCACCTCTCCTCCATCAATTCCCAAATCTCACCTGTAGCCCAAACCCCTACCTGAGCTACAGTTCAGCTGCTCCAAGGGCCTGCTGAATGTTTCCATTTGGATGTCCCATTGACCCTTGAACCCAGCACATCCCAAAATGAATTTGTCATCTTCCCTCCAAACCCTTCCCTGTTTCTGATGCTGTGGCTCACCCAGGCCTAAAACCCCAGAGGCCTCTCTGACTTTTCCCTCTCCTTTACCTGGCACATCCAATCAAGGGCCAACGCTCCCTGCTCCTCCATCCACAGCATCTTTTCCATTGGTTCCTGTTTCCCCATCCACATGGGCCCCACCCTAGTTCAGGCCCTGAGCTGCTCTTGCCTGAGCTATTACGTAACAAACTCCCTCCCCTCTCCAGAGCATCCTTCACTCAATGGCAAAAATCATCTTCCTAAAGCACAGGTCTGACCATGTCATTCCTGTTTGGAAAGCTTCACTTGTTTCTCACTGCCTATGAGATAATATGTTAACTCTGCAGTTTGGCACTTAGGGCCCTCCATGACCTGGCTCCTGCCTTCCTTTTCAGCCTCCCTTCCCTCTACTCCCTCCTCCTCGTTCGCCCCTTCCCATACACTTGACATCCCAGCCAAGCTCTTGTTGGCTCCTCCCCAATCTTGCCAGAGCCTTCCCTACCTTCCTGTCTGGACCTCTTCTTTACCCTCATCCCACAGTATTAGGGCAGCTAGGTGGATATGGTGCCTGACTTTGAGTGTGGAAGACCCGAATTCAAATCCAGCCTCAAACACTTACTAGCTGTGTGACCTTGGGCAAATCACTTAACTTGTTTGCCGCAGGTTCCTCATCTGTATAATGGAGGTGATGATAATGGTGCCTATCTCCCAGGGTTGTTGTGAAGATGATGATATTTATAAAGTGATGAGCATGGTTGTTAACTATTAGCAATTATTATTCTTACCTTGTATTCTACGATTTTTCTGTAATGCCCCCATTAGATTATTATAATAACATTAATAGCTAGCATTTATATGATGCTTTAGGGTTTGTGCAACACTTTACACATATTATCTCATTTGATCCTTGAAACAACCCCAGGAGGTAGGTTGGTCAGCCAGTAAGCATTTATTAAGTACCTACTGTATGCCAGGGGAAATTAGATGGCTTTGTGGATAGAGCAGTGGACCTGGAATCAAGAAGACCTAGGTTCAAATCTGACCTCAGTTTCCTTTTCTGGAAAATGGGCATAATGATTCTTACACAACTGACTTCATAAGGTTGTTCCTCAGCTAGAGACTTGAAAATCTTAAAATGATGCATGAATAACAGTTACTATTTAGGCCCCTAAGTATATAATGGATGGAGCACTGAGCCTGGAGTCAGGAAGACGAGTTAAAACCCAGCCTCAGACACTTACTAACTGTGTGACCCTGGGCAAGTCACCTAACCCTTAATTCACTGGAGAAGGAGAACCACCCCAGCATGCTTGCCAAGAAACCCTCATGGACAATATTAGTGTGCTATGGTCCACGACGTTAATAAGAGTCAGACACAACTGAATGACTAAACAACAACAAATATGCTGGGCCCTGGGCTATTAGGAACCAGACTGGAAGTGACTTGCCCAGGGCCACATAGTTAATAAGTGTCTGAGCCAGAATTTGAATGACAATATTAATAACTAACATTTATAGAATGTGTTAAAGTTTGCAGAGCCCTTTACATATGGTATTTTGTCTGATCCTCACAACAACCTTGTGGCATAGGTGCTATTATCTCCATTATACAGATGGGGAAACTGAGGCTGAGACAAGTTAAGTGCCTTGCCCAGGGTTACACAGCTAGTAAAAATCTGAGGCAGGATTCGAATTCAGGTCTTCCCCATGTCAAGTCTGGCATTCTATCTGCTATGACACCAAGCGGCTTCAAGATTCTAAGTTCTTGAAGACAGGGACTGTCTTTTCATTTTGTATCTCAGCTCCTAGAACAGCACTTAGTACATAGCAGACTCTTAATATTGAAAAGGGGCAGCTCAGAGGTGCCTAGGCGGCCCAGTGAATAGAGCACTGGCCCTGGAGCTAGGAGGACCTGAGTTCAAATCTGGCCTCAGACATTTAACACTTACTAACCATGTGACCGTGGGCAAGTCACTTAACCCCAATTGCCCTCCCCTCTCCCCTCCAAAAAAGAGAAAAAAACAAAAAGGGGCAGCTAGGTGGCATGGAGTGCCAGCTCTGGAGTCAGGAAGACTCTTCTTCCTGAGTTCAAATCTGTCCTCAGATGCTTACTAGCTGTGTGACCCTGGGCAAGTCACTTAGCCTGGTCTGCCTCAGTTTCCTCATCTGTAAAATGGGGATGATAATAGCACTGCCTTCCAGAGTTGTGAAGATCAAACGAGATAATGTGTGTAAAACGCTTTGCAAACCTTTAAGCACCACATAAGTGCTAAGTACTGTTATTATTAACTGTTATTATCTAATGGAGAGAGATATGGCACGAGGTAGGGTGCTATGAGGGTAAGGGAGAGATGCAGACAAAGGGCTTTGAGAAAAAGGGCTGATCAGGAAACCAACCCAATCATCAAGCATCTATTAAACACCTACTGTGTACGATGTAAGTGGCACCTGAGTTGGATCTTAAAGAAAGGGGTCACCTGGGTCTAAGCCTAGGCAGGGGTGGCGAACCTTTGGGCCCGAGGCCACATGTGGCCTTCCAGGTCCTCAAGTGCAGCCTTTTGACTGAATCTATGTTTGGCCACATGTGGCCTTGTGGTCGCAGGTTCCCCACCTCTGGACTAGGATATGACTGTGCCTTTGTTCCTCTTTGTTCCTTTCTAAAAATTTTTGTCCTGCTCCAGGAGGAAACACTTTTCTTGCTTTTGTTGGATGTTATACAAGTGTAGTTTTCATGCCTGTTTAAAAACAACAGGCAGGGGAGGAATGTAATTAGGGGGCTTTGGGGAATGTTCCCTCCCTCCTTCCCTGGAGAAAACCTGAATGATGAGTCATCAAAGAAAACCTGGGCAAGTGGGCCCCAGCCGGTACCCTTAGCTGCTAGTGGGATATAGCATTCACTGAACTAGAGACATGTCAAGCTATCTGCAAAGGAGATGGGGGCTGGAGATGTTCCTAAGGCAGGAAAGAGGAACTTAGTGGGTGTGCCTAAAGGGAATTGGGGCTTTAAAACAGGAGCAGAAGGGGAGTCTATTTCTGGCTGGGTGTCCAAATTGGTAGCAGTAATACCTGAAGCTTTCAGAGCATGTGTAAGTGTGGATTGGGTGTCGGGAAGGGAGTAGGACCCTGAAATACCATTCATTCATCCAAAAAGAACCCACTATGCAGAAGGTACTGTATTAGGTGCTGGAGGTAATGAAATGAGAAAATGAACCTGGTTCCTGGACCACAAAATGAAGCAGGAGCTATGATCCAAGCTTTCCATGCATAGGATCTGGAACTAGAAGAAACCCAAGAATTCATCTATTCCAGTCTTTCCATTCACTCCAATAAACATCTGTAATGTCCCTCCTCTATATTAGGCACTGTGCAAGGTGCTGGGGATACAAAAAAAGAGTCCTGCCCTCAAGGAGTTTACGTTCTACTGGAGGTTGTTGTGGTGGATGTGACTCATACACAAATAAGTAAATATGAGTATATTAAGAGTAAATTTTTAAATGGGGTAAGGGAAGGTGGGGAATAGTACCTGAATAAAAAGCATTTATTAAGCACTTACTATGTGCTAGGTACTTGGGATATAAATGGAAAGTGAGACAGCCCCTTTTCCTGTGGATTTCGAATTCTAATGGAAAGGCCCGGTGATACTAAGGCTACAGCTTCAGAAGAGATCATGGGGCCTAGAGGTCCTTAGAGTGCATCAGAGTTTCAGAAGGCAATGCCCAGAGGGTATGGTGACAGAGAAAATGGTAAGGTCCAGTGGTCCTCCATCTTACTATAAGGAAGTGGCTTTGTTTGGGGGGCTAGGCCCACCATCATTGGGAAGGGTGAAGCAGACCCAAGGGTTCCCTCAGGGTAGAAATGGGGGGAGATCAGTGTGAAGGGAGGATGGGCAGAAAAGGTAGGGGAAAGGGCTCCCTGGAGAGCCCTCTGGTACTTGGGTGGAGTCTGGCATGGAATCCCCTAAAGTGATGAGCCTCTGAATAGAAAGGGGCATTTTCTAACTGTAGTCATTCCAGTAATGTCCAACTCTTTGTGACCCCATTTAGGGTTTTCTTGGCAGAGAAATGAGTGGTTTTTCCATTTTCTTCTCCAGCTCATTTTATATATGAGGAAACTGAGGCAAACAAGGTTAGGTGACTTTCCCAGGGTCACGCAGCTAGTAAGTGTCTGAGGTTGGATTTGAACTCAGGAAGATGAGTCTTCCTAACTCTAGGTCCTGTGCCCTTTCCACTGTGCCACCTAGCTGCCCCAACAAAGACTCTAAGAAAGTGGTTAAATTTATCATCCTGGGGTATCAACTTGGTTTTCATTTTTCTGTGATACTTGGTACCCTCTTTCAGGCAAATGATAAAATACATTTCTATCTAGTGTGTGTGTGTGTGTGTGTGTGTGTGTGTGTGTGTGTACGTACATGGTGGCTTAAATGTATGTGTATTCCTGTTACCAGTATATCATGGGATAATTTGGTTTAAGGGAGTGTATCCCTTAGTAGGAGCATTATGGGCTAAAATTTGGGAAGCCAGAAACCAGTCGATCAATCACAAGACATTTATTAATCACTTTCTATGTTCCGGGCACTATGCCAGGCTCTGGAGATACAAAGACAGGAATGAAAATGGGCTAGCCCTCAAGAGTTCACATTCTATTGGAGAAGAAAGCATTCCCACAGAGAAGCAGATACAAAATATATATATATAAAGTAACTACAAGGTAATTCTGGGAAGGGAGGGGCCCCTACTCTGAGCCTTGAAAGGAGTGAGGGCTTCCTAGAGGCTTCCTAGATGTGAAGTATGAGAGAGAGTGTGTTCCAGGCATGGAAGCTAGTCTGTAAATCACCACTGAATGGGCTGAGACTTAATTCTTCAGGAAAAAAGAAACCCCGAGGAGAAGGCTGTCACAGAAGGGAGACATAATATTCAGGCCTAGGGAGACGCTGGGTTTGCTGTATTCTGCCTTGACGAGACCAGCCCTGGAATATTGTGTTTGGTTCTGGGCACCATATTTTAAGAAGGATGTTGGGGGAGGGAAACCAGGGAGCTGAAAGGGCTCAAAATCAGTCAAAGAAAAAAGGAAACCCAGAGAAGGGGAAAGAGTTGCTTAGGGTCACACAAGAAGTTGGTAGCAATAGAGGGCTTTGTACCTAAAGCTTCTAATGTAGGAGTCATCTCCTCTAGGCTTCACATCCCATCTGACTATCCTCTCCAGCTATGGCCTTGCCACCCACCCTGCTACAGCTTTTTGCTGAGACCATGTTCCAGTTGACCTCATCTACACAATTTAGGATCAGGTTTTCCTCCTGATGGATGAGCGAATCAGCTAATGTGGATGTTCCCAGTCTAGCTTAGACTAGGGAACCCTAGACTACACTTTATATCCTGTCTGAACCCCCTCCCATCTCCTTGCTATCTGCTCTGCCGAACTCACGTACCCCATTACCCCCACTGCCTCATAGGTATCATTTCCATCCCACTAATGTAGAGCTCCTTGAGGAAAGGGACCATTTTGCCTTTGGGTTTGTATAGGCCTTTGCACATGGTAAGCACTTAATAAATGCTCTTTCATCCATTCATAATCAATTCCTTTATTTTAGAGAGGAGAAAGGCCAGAGAAGGAAGGTGACCTGTCTTAGATGGGATGGGGGGGAGAGGGAGTGCTGGAGCCAGCTCTAACTGGCTACTAAGAGCTGGTTGTTAAATTTTCATTCTGATCATTTACACCTTGGAAATAGGCAAACTCTGCAAATCATTGTTTTGTTGGCTTTCTTGACTTAAGAAGGTGATGGAAGAATGTTAATATTGCAAATTAAGCTTAAAAGTGTGTCCAGAATATATTCCCTTCCCCCCACCTCCAGCTACTGTTAAAATATTTACCAGCACATGCCTGCCTTTGAACTTTTCCTTCTAAAGTTACCTTAACCCTGGGCAAGTAATTTAATCTCTATTTGCCTCAGTTTCCTCATTTGTAAAATGGACATAGTCTCAAAGGATTGTTGTAAGGACCAAAAGAGATAACATTTGTAAAACACTTAGCACATTTTGGCACATAGTAGGTGTTTAATAAATACTTAATTCCTTCTTTTTCCTGCCCCTTCCACTTTTTCTGTATTTATTTTTATGTGCTTATTTATCTAGACCTGTCAACCCCAGAGTGGGCATGGAGGGAACTGACCATAGAGAAAGGAAGGGGGGAAGGATAGAAGAGAATAAACATCTATTAAGTACCTACTGTGTGTTCCTTGGTTGGAGAGATGCTCTTTGTGAGGAGACAACTTTTACTGAAGGGGAAAGAATGGGTGGAGGGTGGGTAGTGAGTTTGTTGCTGTGAAGCATTTCCGTGGAATCTTGGTAATAAGATTATATTTTGTCTAGGGCAGGAAGTCTTAAAAAGATCACAAGATCATAATTTTAGAACTGGAAGGGACCTTAGAAGTCATTGACTCCAAACTTTCATTTTACAAATAAGGAAACTGAGGCCCAGAGAGGTTAAGTGATCTACTCAGGGTCACACAGCTGGAAAGTGTCTGAGACAGGATTCTAACCCAGGTCTTCCTGGCTCCAAGGCCACTACACCAAGACACGTCTGGACCTCAGAAGTTTTAGGCAGGGGCTAATGATGAGTACAATGAGTGGGAAGGCAGCATGAGAGAGAGGACTGAATTTTAATTCAGAAGACCTGGCTTTGCATCTAGGCTCTGTCACTCACTGACTGGGTGTAATCAGATTTATTCACTCTCAGGGACTGACTTTCCTAGATGAGGTGAGAGGTTTAGGCACTGAGACCCTTTCCAATTCTAGGTCATGTGACCCTATGGAAATCAGTAGATTTCACTGAAAAACATGAGTGGGAGCTGAATACTAACAAGGCTGGACGACAGGTGCCTGAATGTTGGGCCCTTAAGACAGCTCAGAGTGAAGGCCAGGCCAGATGCCAGTGAAAGGGAGTGGGCGTACTTGACAGCTGCTCTAAAGGCCAATGAGGGGTACTCTCGGATCAGATCCCGTGCTCTGGAACTCGGCAGAGCTGGGGTGGACTCTGAGTTCCCTCCCATGAGGGCGAGAATAGGGGGAGAGCAATGTGAAGCAAGTTCTGTACTCTTTGTGAGTTTGTTGTATTTATTTTAAGCCTCTCTTCCCCCTACATCTCTGGTAAGAACATTTTCAAAAAGACTTCACTTCTGGCTCAGGTTTACCAAGGAGGGCAAGAGGGATCCATGCAGGCCAAGGGAGGTCTGGAGACAGTGGAGAGAAGGCAAAAAGGTGAGGCTGCACCCTCTGGGGGCTGCGGATGGTGGGGTCACAGAGGAGCAGAATTCAAATGGGAACAAACAGGGTAAGGATAGATCACATCTTCTCTGCTGGCAGCTATGCTTTTCACACCCACCAGGCCTGGAATCTGTGCCAGCCCTGATCCACCTTGTGCTGGAGTAACTGTATTTAACATCCAGACCAATTGAGAAAGCTATACTCTGTGGTTTTCTGTGTCTCCTCTGCCTTAGCTCTTAGTAAATTACCCTTAAGCCTCCAAGCAGCTTGGGAATTTATCAAGCCAAGGAACCAAGGGTGCTTCTGTACCTCAAACAGCCCAGAGAAGGGAGCAGGGAACAGTGGGCCCCTATGGATAACGTATGGTAATGGCAGTGACATCTCAACTTTGGAGTGGGGATGGAGTGACCATAGGGAAAGGAAGAGGAAGGGAAGGAAGTAAATAAACATTGATTAGTACCTAGAGATAGTATCTCATTTGAGTTTTACAGCTACTCTGTAAAGTAGATGCCATTATCATCCCCATTTACAGTTGAGGAAACTGAGGAAGGCAAAGGTTAAGTGCCTTGCCTAGGGTCATACAGCTAGTAAGTGTCTGAGGCTGAATTTGAACTCAAAGGAGGGAGCCAGAAGGGGTAGAATCGGGATTAATTAAGGATATGCCCCCCTTTGCCTTGGAGTGATCCTTTCATAACCTCCTGACTCATTATCCCCATCCTCTGAACTTGGATGAGCCTCTGCTTGATCCCAAGGGCAGCATCCTCTGAATCTCTCACTTATTTGGAGGGCTTCTCTTCCCTCAGCAATGGTCACTGAGTTGATGGGTTCTTGTCCATCTCTGGCCTACTCTTCTGGTTATAAACCAGAACCTCCTAGTCCCCTTCTTTTCACTTTTGAGACACCCTCTACATGCATTCTACTAACTTCCTATTTCCCTATTTTATTTTACTTCTATATTAGCAAATATTTATATTTTCTCCCTCTGTCCTCAACCCTTATTTGACAAGAAAAACAAAACTCTCAGAACAAGTACGCAGAGTTAAACAAAATCAAGTCCCATATTGGCTTGTCCAAAAAAGTGTGTTTCATTCTGAGTCCGCAATCCATGTCCTGTCTGTCAGGAGGTGAGCAGCATGTTTTATCAGTGGTGCCCTGGTCACTGCTGTGTCAAAGCTTTTAAGTCTTTCAAAGTTGTTTGTCTCTGCAGTGTTGTCATTTGTCCACATCTTTCTCCTGGTTCTGTTCCATTCACTCTGTATCAGTCCATACAAATCTTCCCAGGTTTCTCTGAATCCATCCCTTTCATTATTTCTTACAGCTCAGTAGGATTCCGTCACATTCGCATACCATCATCTGTATAGCTGTTCCTCAGTGGATGGGCACCCCATTCAGCTTCCAGTTCTTTGCCCCACAAACAAGCCGCCATAACTATTCCACTGTATTTCTACAATCCATGCTTAGGATCATAAAATCATACATTTAGACTTGGAAGGGACCTGAGAGATCTTTCAGAAAAATTCCCTTATTTTGCAGTCTGGGGAAACTGAGGGTCTGGGAGATGACATCTGCCCCCAGGCCCTCTGACTCCAAAGCTGTTCCTCTTTTCCCTTTGTGAAGATGCACCAAACACTCCCAGTGGAATACAAGCCCAGGGGTAGGCAGCGGTGCTGCTCAGAACAAAAGGATTCAGTCAGAGAACGATGGATGTGAATCCTGGATCTTCCATTTACTATGAAAGTGACCTTGGGCAAGGTAATTACCTCTCTGGGCCTCGGTTTTCCAACTCTAAAATGAGAGAGTTGGACGCAGTGGTCTCTGAGGTCTTTTGTAGCTCTAGATTTGTGATTCTATAAGTCACTTGACCTCTGGACCTCAGTTTCCCCATGTGTAAAACGAAGAGGTTGAAATCTGTAGTCTCTGAGGACTCCTGGCTCTAGGTCTAGGATCGTAGGATCCTAAGCCACTTAATGTCTCTGGGCCTCAGTTTCCCCATCTGTAAAATTAGAGGGTGCCACTCAGTAGCCTCTGTGGTCCTTTCTAGCTCCATAGTCTATAAATGATCTCAGATAAATAATTTAATTTCTCTAAGTAAAACGGGGGGGTTGAACTTAATGACTTCTGTTTTCACTGCCTGCTGTAGATCTAAGCTAGTCTGCAGATTGCCGATGATGGGCCCCTTCCTCTTCCCTGTTTCTTCCCTACCTCTTCCTTTTCAGTCTTCCCTACCCCTGTCTCCATTCCTGCAGTCAGTCCCCTGCCTGGGGTTTGAGCCTCCAACCCTTGCTCAGGCCCCCAAGGGACCTCAGAGCTCAGAGCCTGGACCCCAGTTGGGTGGTCTTCTTGGCGTAGCTTTCCCAAACAGCAGGATTCACCCTGAATTCGGCTTGAATGAGGGGGCAGCATTCTATTTGTCTTAATATGGAAGCCCCTTCTTCCTGCTCTATATGAGGAGGGCCCCAAAGGCCAAATCTGTTACCTGGTCAACATGTTGGGATGTCCTTCTGAGCCGAGGTCTGGGGAAACACAGCTGCCTCTCCAAATCACCTCCACACACACACCAACACATACCACCCCACCCCACACACACACCAACACATACATACCATGCACACACATCCCAGCATATACACACTATACACACACACCATACACAAACATACACACACTTTCCTGCTCCCAACATATATACCACACACATACCCCATACACAAACATACACACACCAAACACACATACATACTCCCAACACATACACACACACACACACTTAAAGAGACTGTTTCAGCCTATGCTTGGATAATTCCCTCCCCAGTAAGTGTGAAGTTATTATGATATTGTTTTCTTTCTCAGTTTTCAATCTTCTTTGATCTGAGAGCTAGAAAGTAGAGTCCTGGGGAGTGAGCTTGGAGCAGGCGGGAATTTCACAGCCCGTCTGTTTGGTTTTTGCTCACGGCTTCTGGGGTGTGTAGATCCTCAAGTGGCCAGGTCTGTGATGATCTGGGAGGTCAGGCCGCTGTGAAATCTTCTGGGACTGAAGCAGATGCCCAGCTTCTCCCCCAGCCGATGCTGAGGCTCATAGCCATGCCAGTGGGACCAGAGCTTCACGGATGTAGAGCTCAGAAAGGCCTTACTCCCTCCTTTTACAGATGAGGAAACTGAGGCCCCAGGAGCCTACGCGATTTGCCTCAAAGTCTTCCATTCTGCAGTTACCTTCTCTACTTTCCTCAGTAGATATCTCTTATGCACCTTATATGTTTCCCCCTCATTAAAATGTAAGCTCCCTGAGGGCAAGGACTATTTCTAACTTTCTTTGTATCCTTAGTGCTTAACACAGCCTGGTGAGTAGTGGTTCACAAAGGCTTATTGATTGCCCACGGTAGGGGCAGCTAGGTAACGAAGTAGATAGAGGACCTGAATTCAGCAGGACCTGAGTTCAAATTCAGCCTTAGACACTTACTACTCCGTTTTACAGATGAGTACACTGAGGTCCTGCCCAAAGTCACACTGATAGTAAGTGGCACAGGCAGGATCTGAATGCTCTCAGGCCCTCTGTGTTCTATTCATCAAGTATCTCTCAAGCCCTGAATCTATGACCCTGGGCAAGTCACTTCACCCTGATTACGTAAAAAAAAAAATAATAATAATTGCCCATGGTCACATAGCTAACAGGACTTGAACCCAGGTGTTCCTTATTCCAGATGAAGTACCCTATTTAGTATTTTCTTTAAAAAAATTTTTTTACATGATAACTTTATTATATAGCACACTGTTTCTTTAGGAGAAATAGCCTCTGCTGAGGGCAATTAGGGAATGAATGGGAACGAGGAGCCAGGAGGGCAAGGATGGGCAAGGGTCCATCCCCACAGCTAGCTCCATATTGTCCTGGACAGGGGTGCCTGGTCTAGGAGAGACCCCGAGATCCCTGTTGACAAAGTAGAGAGAGCTCTGGAAAGGCCCCTGAAGTACACAGACAGGTTAATGGCAGCCTTGGTGGACAATTGGATTTAGCCTTCTTTTACCTTGTTGCTTTGGGGACAGCGCCTCTCATCTTGGGGAGCTTGGCGGAACTTGCTGTGTCTACAGAGGAGGTCTGGCTCTGGAGCATTTGATTCAATTAGGGAAAAAACAAAGGGAGAAACCAGGGCCTCAGATGCTCCCAAGCAGGAGAAAGAGAGCGGGGAGGCACAAGCAGGAATGAATAGAAGTCAGGAGGGCAAGAAGGGGGAAAGGGTCCCCACGAGGCGGCCTCCTTCAGCCAGAGCAGCATCTTGGGTCTCAACCCTACATCTGCAAACCTCCTGTGAGGGTGACATGGAATTCTCAAAACAAAATTAATTCTCATTCACTTTATTTAAAAAAAAATCGATAGAGCTACTTTAAGCAGGGCTTAAAATCAAACAGGATGAAAGGAAGGATCAGTCACAGAGCTGGAAGGGACCTCAGAGGCCACTGAGCCCAACTCCTTCATTTTACAAATGAGGAAACTGAGGCCTGTAGAGGCTCAGTGATCCCACCCAAGTTCACACAGGCAGTGAGTGATAAGGGGCAGGACTTGAACCCAGGTCCTAGAGGATAATAGATCTGATATTCTTCCTTGTCCTCCATTTGACAGATGAGTACACTGAGGTCCTGTCCAAAGTCACACTGATAGTAAGTGACACTGGCAGGATCTGAATGCACTCAGGCCCTCCGTGTTCATCAAGTATCTCTCAAGCCCTGAATCTAAGATCTGACTATCTACACCTAGCTGCCAGTTCCCTCACCTGGAGCTCTCCCCCAACTCTGAATCTATCATACTACAGTCCTGCTGGGGGAGGGCGGGGGAGGAGGAAAGAGAAGTAGAGTGCAGAAGGTGTAGACCAGCGGTGGGGAACCCTCAGATGGGTTTTTATCTGAACAACTCACTATATACAAATTGAGTGTTAATTCCTCCTTCCTCCTCGCCCCCAATTAGAATGCAAATTCCTGGAAGTCCAGCACTCACTTTGATTTTTGTAATCCCTGTGCCTAGCCTGCAGTGCCTGGTACACAGTTAGTGTCCAATAAATGCCTGTACATTGATCGATTGATTCCTCCCGATCCAAGGTGTCTGTATCAGAAACACCCAGAGGACAAGAGAAAGGCAGGAAACTGGCCTATCACTCCCTCGCTTTTGGCTTTGCTGAAGATGTGAGACACCCCCTCTCTCCCCAGCTCCAGATTTCTATCTTTGTCCCCTTTAGGCTCAGAGGAAGGAGTGGTTCTCTCCTCCCTGCCAGAGCTCATCTCCCACCTCCATGCCACCCTCCCCTGCCTCTCTTGGGACACAGTCCGTCAATTACCCTCTCTCTCTTCTCATCCAGGGCGACCTCTCTGCTGAAGCTGACAGTCTCGCTCACCCCATCCATGATGCTCTCTGCTCCCTCTGCCCAGCCTTTTCCTGTCTCACCTCCTATCGTTCTGCTCGCTCCTTCTCTCTGGCTGTTTTTTTTGGGGTGGGAGGAGGAGGTGGTATGATCACAGGTAGAAGCAACCTCAGAGTCCATCTAGAACAATCCCCTCATTTTACAGATGAGGAAACTGAGGCCCATGAAGGTCAAGGGACTTGCTCAAGGTCATACAGACAGTAAGCCTCAGAGGGAGAGTTTGAGCCAGGTCCTTTGGCTCTAGAGACAATGCTCTCTCCATAGACCTAGAAGGGATCTCAGAGGACGCCCAGTCCCCTCTTTTTTTTTTTTTACAGATGAGGAAACCGAAGCCCAGCAGGGCCCCCTCTGTGGCAGAGCAGCCTTCAAACCCGGTCTTCCATAGCTCTCCAGGCCCCATGCCAAGGTGCCCCTCACAGCTCTGAGTAACGTCCTCACCTTTTCTGACATACAATTATCCCATTACATTCAGGCACCAAGTTTTGTACGGCCTCTCTCCAGGTGAGGGACATCTTCTTCATTTCCAGGTTTTTGCTGTTCCCTATTCATCATACATCGTCTTCCCCATTAGACTGGAAGCTCCTTGAGGGCAGGGACCATTTTTGCCCGCCTGGCACTTAGTACGTTTCCTGGCACCTAGTAAGTGCTTAATAAATGCCATTACTGAGTGCCATGACTGACAGATCAATCTTATTTCACTTCCCTGCTCATAAAACCTTCAGTAGCTCCCTACTGTCCACCAGACAAAGTCTTCACTCCTTAGCTTGACATTCGAAGTCCTCCTCTACATGACTCTGACATGTTCTTCCAATCTCGAAATACTAGTTTCCGTTAAACTGGGCTATTAATGTTGTCCACTAGGTGGTGCCATAGTGCACAGAGGCTAAGGCCTGCAGTCAAGACACATCTTCCCAAGTTCAAATCCAGCCTCAGATGAGTACTAGCTTGTGTGACCTTGGGCAAGTCACTTCACTCTGTTTGCCTCAGTTTCCTTATCTGTCAAATTAGGTGGGGAAGGAAATGGCCAACCACTCCAATATTTTTGCTAAGAAAACCCCCAATGGGGGTCACAGAGAGTGATTGAACAAGATGGCTTTCAGCATACATCTCAGGCTTTCTAGCCTCCGTGTTTTTGCTTATTCATGGACTGAGGCAGTTTAGGGCAGTGGGAGGAGCCCTGAATTGGCATTTAAAGAAGCCAGGTTCAAATCCCATGTCTCCAGCTTAGTACTGATGGAACCTCTGTGCCTTGGTCTCCTCATTCATAAAATGAGAAGATTGGACTAGAAGGTCCCTTCCCTTCTTTTTTTTTTCTTTTTAGAAGGCAATTGGGGTTAAGTAACTTGCCCACGGTCACACGGCTAGATTTTTGTTTGTGTGTACATTAAGTGTCTGAGGCGGGATCTGAACTCAGGTCCTTCTGACTCCAGGGCCAGAGCTCTACTCACTGCGCCACCTAGCGGCCCCTGGTCCCTTCCCTTCTGATCTCTGTTCCCATCCTTAATCTCCACTGGTTGGAACTCTACTTGACCTTCAGGGCTCACTTTAGATTGTGGAATGGTAGGATTCTGGGGCTCAGCTCCCACTGCTCTTATTCCTAGAGAGGCAATGCTGTGGAACACTGGATCGAGAATCAGAGGTCCTGAGTTCAAATCCCCAACCTGCTGCTTACTACTGTGTGGCTTTGGACAGGTCACATACCTTTTCTGTTCTTCCTCTATAAAATCAAAGAACTGGACTAGGAGACCTCTCCCAGGATTCCTCGTTCTAAACTATGCTGATAACTCCAGCCAGAAGAGAGTTCACCCTTTGGCCTCTAGTAATCCTAGTCTGCACACTTCTTATACACTTTTCACAATTCACCTTGTCTTGTGTACTTGGCCTATCTTCCCTACACCACCTGTGAGCTCTAGGTGGGCCTTATTCAGCTTTGCAAGCCCTGGAGACCCCAGCCCAGAGCTTTGCACGCAGTAGGCCCTCATTAGATATTGAGTGAATCGTGTTTGTTAAACCTCTAGGCTATCTGGTACTACCAATAAATTTACAGGATTCATCAAACTGGAAATTCCATTTCAAGAACAAAAGGGAAGAGGCTGAGAGATGCTGGGCCAGGGGGCAGTGCTAGTCATGGGGCAGCATAGAAAAAATGATCCCTGGGGATGCCCAGTCAAGCATAAATCAGTAGATTTCAAGTTAGAAGGAGGTCACTTAGTCATTTTACAGTTGAGGAAACTGAGGCCTGGAAAGGTTAAGTGACATAGGAATTAAGGAAGGAAGATAATAATTAGAGTTTATATAACACTCTAAAGGTTGAAGGGAACTTTACAAATATTATCTCATCTGATTCTCACAAAAACCCTGGGGGGTAGGTTCTATTATTATCTCCATTTTATATATAGGGAAACTGAGGCAGCAAATGATAAGTGACTTACCCAGGGTCACACAGCTGGATTTGAATCTGGATTTGAACTCAGGTCTTCTGGACCCCCTGTCCAGTGCTATATCCCCTGTGCCTTCCAGTGGATGGCCATCTCTGTCCTCCCATGAGCCGGTTTCAGCATTTTTGCAGGGTTGCTTTTGGTGTGCCCTCATTCTGTTTCATTTTCTGCATCTGTTTTTTTTCTTTACTTAGCTTCTCCTGAGCTGATTCCTATTTCAATAAATTCCAGCTGAAAAGTGATCAGATTTGGAGCAGGAGGCACATCAGCACATTGAAATGTGATGTATTTTGACTAATACCGTTTGGAAATTTGAAAACTGCCGACAAGTTTGTTCAATCTCCATTTTTATACCAACTCATTATTTGGGGGGGGGGAACAGAGCTTGTTTCCAGGTTCCTGCAGCAGTCACAGGGATTCTTGGCCCAACCCCAGCCCTGAGCCTGGCGGCCAAGTGGCCTTGATATTATCCTCTAGGCCTCAGCTCCCTGCCTGCCCTGCTCTCTTCCAACCACATCCAGCAGCTTCTTACCAGTATCCCCCCGTGGCTCCTAGTCCAATTTAATCTGACCTTCAGCCCCACCTCTGCCGAACAAACTTGTGCAAATCCCAGGGGCAGGCACTTAAGACACGTTTTTGTGATACGGAAGATGGTATTACACAGAATTTCCACTTCCTCCTGGGTTTGTCTCCTCTGTTTCTCTGACTGCTGCCTGAGCATTAAGCACGGAGAAGGAAAATATAAGAACAAGGCTAAGGGAAGAAGAAAATTAGAAGTAAGAGGGGAAAGGCATGCTGGGCCTGTAATTATAACAATTCCCTCCCTGAATGTCCTCATGGTGCCATGGGGCTGCCCATGTCTCTGGAAGGCTATGCTAGTGGAGGGCAAGGTCCCATGATTTTGGAAAGGTTTAAATCAATCCCTCAATCACCAAACATTTATTGAACACCTACTGTGTACCGAGCACTCTGCCAGGTGATATAATATGATACAAGGACAAAAACCCTAAATAATGCTGCCCTCCAGAGGCTTATATTCTATCAAGGGAGATAATGTGTATGTGATGGACTGTGGGGTCTATTATCTGGGGACCACTTTGGCTAAACTCAGAGAGATTCATCATGGAGATGAACAGAAGAGATGAATTTTTCCACCACAGTGCCTCTTGTAGGCTATCTGTCATGTCAGTCAATCAATCAATCAAATCAACTACCATTTTTTGTCTTTTATTTTGTTAATTTTACTTATTTTAATTTAATTTACTTATTTTTAACATTCATTTAAAAAAATTTTAAGTTTCAAATTCTCTCCCTCTTCCAGCCCCTTCCCCACCCACAGAGAAGGCAAGCAACATGCTGCCCATTATTTATGGGAAACCACGAAAAACATATTTCCATATTAGCACTGGCCCTGGAGTCAGGAGGACCTGAGTTCAAATCCAGCCTCAGACACTTAACACAAAACTAGCTATGTGACCTTGGGAAAGTCATTTAACCCCAATTGCCCTGCCTTCCCCCCTCTAAAAAAAAAAAAGACAAAGTGAAAGTCTCCAGCTTGAATTTCAATATACATTCTACCAAGGGAGACAAAATGTGTATGAGAAAACATTCCGGACCCAGCCTTGAACATTTATCACAATTCATAACCTCTCAGTGCCCCTGGAAACAATCTAAGAAGGAAGGGACCGGCATTAGAAGTGGGAGTTTTTTATCAGGTAGTTCCCTACATCAATGAAATCATAGGCCTAGGCCCTATTGTATTAGCATATATAAAATATTGTGCAGAAGTACTAGTTGCTAGAGAGATCAGGAAAGAAGTCATATAAACAGTGGCATTTTGAGTTGAGCTTTGAAGTGAGCTAGGGATCCTATGAGACAGAAATAAGAAGGGAGGGCATTCCAGGCATGGGGAACTAACTGCCTGGGCAAAAGTCCAGTGACAGGAGATGGAATGATGGGTGAGAAAAGCAGTGAGAAGGACAGTTCAATTTCAAGTAGAAGATGGCAAGTCCTGGTGATCTTGGGTGGCAGTGGGGGTGCCCACAGGGATGAAACCCTGGGTTCTTGAAGTTTGGAAGCACACAATAAAATCAGCTGTCTATAGAACTTCAATATTTGTGATATGTCCACTCACCCTCAAAGCAGGTATGGTGGGGATTATTATTTTGCAGATGAGATGAGCACAGAGGCAACATAACATAGTGGACAGAGTGAGGGTCTTGGAATCAAGAGTTCTGAGTTCAAATTTTACCTTTTTTTACTTACTGGCCAATTGACCCTGGGCAAATCATGTAACCTTGATGTACTTGAAGTAACTCTCTGGGACCTGAAGTGTGATGGAGAGAAAATAATAAACTAGCATTTCTATAGTGCTTCAAAGGTTTGTAAATCCCCTTCCAACCCTGAACCTCAGTTTCCTCATTTGATCCTCATAATGACCCTGGGAGGTAGATGGCCTTCTACACTCCAAGTCCAGGCTTCTATCAATTACACTAGACCTCCTCTCAGAGGGAGAGCTATGCCCTGAAGTCTTGAGTGATGGGAGCACTGATTAATCAAAGCCAAGCTGTCTGAGGCCACACTTGAACTCGGGCCTGCCTGAGCTGCTGACTTCTCTCCATTTGCCCACCTAGCTGCCTCAAGAGGAGAGAAATGTAGTTAGGGATCAGGAGGTAACAGATAGACTAGAAACTCCCCCCACACACACGTGCACACACCCCCCAGAGGAGGATTGCCATCCTAAGTGGGGAGAGTTCATTCAATTCCACAGGCATTTATTAAGTGCCAACTCTATGCAAGGTACTATGCTAAGTACCAGGGAAACAAAAATATAATTAAAACAGTCCCTGCCTTCAAGGAGCTTCCAATCTACACCGACAGAAAGTATATGTATGTGTGTATGTATATGTATAGATACATGCATACATATATACACATTACATATATTATATATTTTATATATACATATATACTTTATACATGTATGTATGTGTTCACACACACACATACATTCCATAAAGATAACAATACAAGGTATGATAACCTACCAAATGCCACCAATATTAAACAAAGATCACATCTTACATAGGCTTTAAGGTTTTGTCAAAGCAAATACACTCCTCAGAGCACCCCTTCCCCCAAGGTAGTTCAAGGATTCTTATCCCCATTTTAAAGAAAAGAAAACCATATCTCAGATAAATGGAGTGACTGGGTCAGAGTCACTCAGCTAGAAAGTGTCAAAGTATGTGGTAGTGCAGATAAGTACCACAGGGAGCCCCTGGGACAGACTAATTGCCAAGGGCTATTAAGAGATGAGGTTGGAACCGAATGAATAAACTGAAATCCAGCCTCAGACACTTACTAGCTGTGAAATCCTGGGAAGTCATAACTTAACTCCATTGCCTTCCTTCCCTCCAAAAAAAGAATGAATGAATGAGTAGTATTCATTAGATGAGAGGATGGATGCCATAGCCAAGGAGAAATAACAGTGGACTTGGGGTCTCAGAGGACCTAGGTTGGAATCCTTAACTTTGTGTTCAGCTTGGCCCCAGAAAGCAGAACACAAGACAATGGGTGAAACTGAGAGAGGGAGGAGAAACTTTGTAACAATGAAAAGTATCTAACACTATCAAGGGCTGTCCTGCTAGTGAGTTCTCCTTTGTTGAAGGTTTTTAAGTAGAGGCTGGATATGCATTTATGGGGAATGTAGTGGGGATCTTTGGGGGGGGGGACAGATTGAAGTAGATGGCTGTTGAGATTCCTTCTAATTCTAAAAGTCTATGATTCTATGATAACTGAGTGACCTTGGGCAAATCACTGCATCTCTCTGGAGGTCAGTTTCCCCATCTGTCAAATGAAGGGATTAGACTAGATGACCTCTAGGGGACCTTTCCAGCCCTGAATCTATGTTAATAATAATAGCCAACATTTACATATAACTTTGAAATTTGCAAAAACCCTTTACATATATTATTTCATTGGATCCTAATCTAGGATTCTAGGAGTTTGTTTTAGGCAAGGGATAGGATTTGTTCAAAGGCACAAGCTAGGATTGTATATTCGTGCTTTGTGGATCATTTATCCTCCAGTGAAAGATCTTATGAGATTGGAGATATAGTATGGAGCCAGATTATAGAGGGCCTTAAATGCTAGATTAGGGAGTCCCTGATCTCATCCTGAGGAGCTTTAGAAGGTTTTAGAGTTGGGAGAAGTTTGACATGATAGTGTTTAGGAAAGATGAATCTGATGAAGGTGTGCATTATTGGGGGTTGGGAGTGAAGGGGAGTGACTGAGAAGAGGAAAGACCAATTTGGAGGCTTTTGCTTAGCTGTGAGAAAGTGGGTCTGGAAGGAAAGGAAAGGGAAGGGAAGAGAAGGGAGGGGAGGGGAGGGGAGGGGAAGGGAGGGGAGGGGAAGGAAGGGGAAGGGAGGGGAGGGGGAGGGGAGGGGGAGGGGAGGGGAGGAAGGGATGGATATAAGGCACATTATGAAGGAAGAAGTGGCCAGACTTGTTGATTAGCTGGATGAGAGTCAAGAAGGGGAAGGAAACAGGAAGGAGGCATGAATAATCCATAGACAGGAGGGGTTTTGTTTAATGTTAAAGCAGTGGACAGTTGGGTCCAAGAGTAGGATGATCTGTTTTGGCACCTCCCACTGCTTCTTATTGACCCCAAAAAGGGGAGCTCATGAGATGCAGTAGAAGATGTCAGACTTAAGTCAGGAGACCTCGGGTCAAATCTTGACTCTGACCCTCTCTAGCTTTTCCATTTGCTCTATTTATGTGACTTTGGGCAAGTTATTTATCTCCCTGGGCCTCAGTTTCCTCATTTGTAAATGAGTGGATTGGACTAGTTAACAGCTAATGATCACACACACTGCTTTAAGATTTGTACAGCCTTTTACATATCTTATTTCATTTGATCCTGAGATAAGTACTATTATTACCCACATTTTAGCGATTAAGGGAACTGAGGCTGGAAAGATGAAATGGCTTGCTCAGCTATAGAAAATGGCTGAGTCAGGACTGAAGTGAGGGCTCTGACTGGGCATGAAGCAAAGGTCACAATGCCAACACTTCTCTGTGCTCAGGCCTCTGCTTGGTCCAATCACTACTCAACAAAGCATTTATCAAGAGCCTACTATGTGCCAGTCACAGTGCTGAGCCCTGGGGATACAAAGTAAGACTGTTCCTTGCCCCTTCTATTTGGCAGTTTGTTTGAATTACAAAACGATGTTCTCTGAGCTCTCTGACTGATTTCTGACCTATTAGAGGAAACAGCAAGTGTGGATTATAATTCATATTTATTAAGATGCCTCTAAGGTTAGAGTAATAGTAGGCACTTAATAAATGCTTATTGGTAGGTTGAGCATTTATATAGTACTTTAAGGTTTTTATAAAGCACTTTATTCAACAGTGTCCCAATGAAGCAGGTGTTGTCCCCATTTTATAGAGGAGAATACTGAGGCTCTGAGTGGTTGTGCCTCTTTAGGAACTAGTAAGTATCAGTGATAGTGGATTGTCTAGATGACTTTTAGATTAAGCAGCAATGGAGGAAGGGCTTTGAATATTCTTTAGTTAAGGAGATGCAGGGGAGCATTGATGCTGGGGAGCTGTCCAAGGTTTTTAAGCCAAAGATCCAGGAATACTCAGGCTTGACTCTCCTTCATTTATTTGATCAACAAATATTTCTTCCCCCACCCCCGATTTTTGGAGGGTGGGGAGGTAGGACACTTGAGGTTGAGTGATTTGCCCAAAGTCACATGACTAGTAAGAATCAGGTGTCTGAGGGCAATTTTGAACTCAGGTCTTTCTGACTCCAGGGCCGGTGCTCTATTCACTGTGCCACCTAGCCAGCCCAACAAACATTTCTTTATTTACTCGTCTTAACACTATAGTTGTTAAATTGCTTTCACTTCTGAATATATCCCTCCCCACCCCACACCCATCCAGTCATTCCTTAAAACAAAGATTTAAAAAGAAAAAGGAATTCAGTAAAACCAACCCATGCATCAACTGAATCTGATGGTGGATGTAGCAAAGACAAGAGGGATGTCTATTTTGTCAACTCTTCTTCAAGGTGAATTTTGGTCATAGTGTTCCATTCCTCTATTTTGTTCTTTCCATTTATATTGTTATAGTCATTGCATGTAGTTTTCTGGGCTATGCTTATTTCACTCTGCATCAGTTCATGCAAGTCTTCATATGTTTCTCTAAATTCTTCACATTACTAATTTCTTACCACATAATCATACTCCATTACATTCAGGCACCACAATTTATTTAGCCATTCCTACAATCAATGGGCACCAACTTTGTTTCCAGTTCTTTGCTACTGAAAAAAGTCACATCATTTATTTTGATTTCAACATTTATTAAGCACCTACCATATACCTAATAAAGTCCTGCTTTGTTTTGTCAGTGATCTTCCTAAAATGTGGCATCCTCAGTGCAGCCCACTACACCAGCTGGGATCCCACCAGAGCAGAAGACAGCAAGACATGCCTCTGCAGTTCAGCCTGATTGACCTTCCCTCTGTTCCTTGAACGTGGTGCCCATCCCAGCTTAACCTTCATTAATTCTGACTCACAGAATCCCTCTTGTCCTCCAGGAGGCACCTCAGGCACTATCCTCTGTATGATCCGATAATTCCTAATGCCCCCTCCCAAACAACCTTGTATCAATTTAGTTTATATTTGTGCTGCACATATTTTTATATTTATATCATATCTCACACATTAGATTATAAACTCCTTAAGGGCAGGAGCAGCTTTTTCTTTGTCTCCCTGGGACCCAGAGATACCTGACAAATGCTTGTTAGTTGGTTGAGTGATTCATTAGTATCTCCTTCATTCTAGTCTGATCTGGGTATTCCCCAAGGGGAAAATCCTCCCTTGGCCTCCACTAAAATCCTTCCCCATGCCTCAGATTGCAAGCCCTGGCAGGTTCTACCAAATTGGAGAGGCTTCAAGTAAGGATCTGGCAGCGGATCCCATCTGCTGTCCGAGGACCAGCAGAGCTAAGTTTCAAGAGGCTCATTGCTGGCTTGGCTTCAGGATGATTAATTTTTTAACTATTGCTACTCTCGGAGATTGCCTTCTAAGTAGTAAATGGGTTTTGATCTATGTTGAGAGACAGAGGTCTCACACAGATCTGTGAAATATTGATACAACTACAGCATGAGGGGCGTATGATCTTTGTGCCTGTTAATGCATGGAGGAGGCGGGGTCGAGCCTGCACTCAGTGCACGGAATCAATGGATCTCAGTATTGGAAGAGGTCTCTAGTCCAGTCCCTGCCTAACCTATTTCCTCTGAGTCAGCTAGGTAGTGAAGTAGATAGAGTGCCAGATTTGGAGTCAGGAAGACCTGAGTTCGAATCCTGATTCAGACACTAAGTGTGTGATTCTGCATTGTCACTTGACATTTCTCAGCCTCAGTTTCCTCCTCAGTAAGTTGAAGATAATAAGAGCACCTACCTCCCAGGGTTATTATGAGAATCCGCTGAGATAATATCTACAGAAAGCACCTTGCAATCCATAAAAATGCTATATAAATGCTAATTATTATAAATGTTACAGCATACCCAGCAACCAGTTGTCTAATAATGCTTGAGGACTTCCCTTCTTTCCTGAGTCTGCTCATGCCATTTTGGGATAGGTCTAATCATAGATTAGCACAGGGACCTTGAAGGCATCAAGCTCAATCCCTTCATTACATAGAAGAATCCCAGAGAAATTAAATGACATCACCACATGTGTGGTCTCCCTGGGGCGGGTCTTGCTTTTCTCTTTGTATTCCAAGTGCTTATTATAACACTTTGCCCATTGTCAGTATTTAATAAATGTTTTTTTTAATTCATTCATTCATTGCACAAAGTCACACAACTAGTAAGTGGCCCAGCTGAGATTTGAACCAAAATTCTCTGACTTCAAATCCATTGTTTTTTTCACCATGCTAGGCCACTATTCCTTGTTGTTGTTGTTTAGTTTTTGGTCATGTCCAGCCTTTTGTGACCCTTTTTGGGCGGGTTTCTTGGCAAAGATACTAGAAAGTTTTGCCATTCCCTTCTCCAGCTCATTTGACAGATGAAGAAACTGAGGCAAACCGAGTGAAGTGACTTGCCCAGGGTCACACACCTAGTAAGTATCTGAGGCAGGATTTGAACTCAGGTCTTCCTGACTCCAAGCCAGGTGTTCTATCCACTGTGCCAACTAGCTGCCCTAAACCTCTTCCTTACATGGAACCAACCTCTGTCTCTTGGAGACTTTTGCCCTTTGCTCCTGGTTCAACCCTCTGGAGCCAAGTGGGACAAACCTAATCCCTCTTCCATCTGACAGCCACTCAAATACTTGAAGACAGCTGCCATGTGCCCCTCTGTCTTCTCTTATGAAGGCTCTTTATATGGCATGATCTCAAGGGCCTCCAGCATGCATGCTGGTGCTTCTCTGGCCCCTCTCTGGCTTGTCACTGGCCTCCCTAAAGTAGGTTACTGAGATCTGAACCCCAAACTTCATGTCCTTCCTAGACCAAGAATAGGAAGGGACCCCGAAGGCCATGCTCCAGATACACCCTTTCCCTGGTCCTGGATGGCAGGCCTTTTGTAAATGTGGCTCAAGGTGGCATTTTGCCTATAACTATACTGCTGATTTATAGTGAGCTTTCAATCCCAGATCTTTTCCAAATGAATAGCTTCTAGCCATGCCTTTCCAACCTTGGACTTCATATCCAAAGAATATTATTATCCTCATCAGATGATTAAGAATAATAGCTAACAATTAAAACCTGGAGCTTATCCTAATAGAGCTTGAGGTCTAGAAGGACAGATAAGAGACGCACACAAAAAAATCTATTGCCTCGTGAAAGAGTGTGAATGCAAAAGAGAACTGGAAAAAGTGTTCGGAGAGTTCAGAGGAGGGGATCAGGGAAGCCTTTGTGTGCAAAGAGGCACCTGAGGCAGGGCCTTGAAACCTAGGAAGGATTTGAGTGGGCTGAGATGGGGGAGGTGAACCTCCCAGGCAGAAGGCACAGCTTACCTAGGGAACATGGAATAGTCCAGTTTCCCCGGATTGTTATGTATAAGGACTTTCAATATCAGACTTAGGAGACTGGACTTGATTTTGTACCCAATGGGGAGCTATGAAAGAATCTTGAGCTAGGGAAGGATGTGACCAGAACCATGACCTAAGGGCTCAGAGCTGCAAGACTGAGTACTTTCAAAACAGAATAGCCAAACTCAAGAAGAGAAGGCAACCTAGCCCCAGCCCTTCGCCCCTCCATTGACATGTGGACTATTGCAGCTGCTTCCTAATTGTTTTCTAATTATTCCTGACTAGTCTGATCATTTCCAGGCTCTCTCTTTTCACACCCACCCTCCACCTAGCTGCCAGAATAATTTTTCTAAAGCACAGCTCTATCCCTTCTCTGTTCAAGAATCTTCAATGGCTCCCTATTCCTTCCTGGTTAAAAATAGAAGCTTTTCAGCTTGGTCCTTCATAGTTCGGCAGCTAATTCCCCAGACTTCTTTTCTGTTGGTTCCATATTACAGCCAGACAAGCCTAGCTGCTGCTTTCTCATACAGGATGGTAATTTCACATTCTCTGTTCATACTCAGGCCTGGAGTGCATGCCCCTCTCCCCTCTGCTTCTCAGAATCCCTGACTTCCTTTCTGCCTTCTTCTCTTCAGCCTCCTGGTTGTCGATGGGATCTTTAACGACAACCTCCTCCTTAAATTATATACCTGCCCGTTCCTTGAGGGCAGGGCCCATTTACTTCTGTCCTTTATCCCCAGTGCCAAGGACAATGCCTTCCACATAGTAGATGCTCAGTGCTGCTTTGAGGTGAATTGAATCTGTCACCAACAACTCAGAGAGAAAGCTGAGCTGGGAAAAAAGGCAGCTGGGTGGTGTAGTGGGTAGAGCGCCAGGGCCTGGAGTTAGGAACACCTGAATTCAAACCTCAGGTACTTACTAGCTATGTGACCCTGGGCAAGTCACTTAACTGTGGTTTGCCTCAGTTTCCTCAACTGTAAAATGGATATAATTATGGCGCCTACCTCCCTGAGTTGTTGTAAAGATCAAAGGAGATAATATTTGTAAGGCACTTAGCACAGTACCCAGGCTATTGTAGGTGCTATATAAATGCTAGCCATTATTATTATTAATTATGCAATGGAGACTGATGCCATGACCGACGCAGACCTTTGCCCCGAGGTTCTCCTGGTCAGTGTCCCTGACCTTTGCCCTCCGCTCTTGAGATGATCCCCTGCTGTAACTGACCCTAACAGGTCCCCAAAGGAGTGAGGACGGGCTTTCTGCGTTCACGTGTCAGACCCACCTCTTCTGGTATCACCATATCAGTGGCCTGTAGGTTTAGAACTGGAAAAGCCCTTAGAGACAACCCTAAATTCCACAAATATTTATCTTTTAAGCATTTTATTGGTGTCTTTTGTTTTCCTCGGTTGTTATATATTTCTTTCTTGGAAACAAATTTTATTGATAGCTTGTGTTTTTACATCACCTACATTTCCCAGTATACCCCCCTAGAGAGTCATCCCTTATTACAAAGAATAAAAAAAGACAAAGAAAAAAACCAGTTTCATAAAACTACCAACACATCAGCCAAGTCCAATGTAATATTGCCCAGTCACAGCCCCCCAATAAAGAAGGGGAGCAGGCACTTGCTTCAGTTCTTCTCATACACTTTCGAATTATTCAGGGCTGTTTTCTTGTTTTGCTTTGTTGCTGTTTCCATGCATGTTGCATTTGTTATGCATATTGTTTTGGTTCAGTTCATGGATAAAGAACTGGCCTGGGCCAGTCACCCAAGGGCTTCATGCTCTCGAACAGACAACTCTCTCTAAGACTATCAATCGCAGAGAAGATATTGACCTGCATTGTCAGAGGGCTTTCCTCATCTGAGGATTCAGCTTAACAAACACTAAATAAAACAGACATTTGCATATATTAAAAAATAATAGCTAGCATTTACATAGTGCCTTTAGGTTTGCAAAACATATGCTGTCTCATTTAATCTTGACAACATTCCTGGGAGGTAAGTGTTGTCATTATTAGTATTCTACCGATGAGGAAACTGAGGCTAAGTTAAGTAAATTGCCCAGGGTCACACATCCAACAAGTATGTCAGGCATTTGAACTCAGGTTTTCTTCACTCCAAGTACCCAGGAGAATAGAAAAAGAGGATTATATATGAAACCACGGTCTGTATTCTGTACAGCTTGCTATTTTGGTTAAGTAGATAATACAGTAAGTTCACCCTGTAACTTTCAAAGCTGGCCCGCTAATCTGGTCTCCTTTCAGGTCTACCTTCTGTTCTCTCATTTTCTTCTATCCTATCCTTATCTCTCACCTTCCCTCCCTCCATTAGAAAAGGAAGAAAGAAAAAAAAGAAGAAAGCCTTGAAACAAATATATGTAGTCAAGTAAAGCACATTCCCACATTGCATCCAAAAACATATTTCTTCATTTGCATCTTGAAGCGATCACCTTCCTGTCAAGAAGTAGGTAGCAGGCTTCATCCTCAGATGCCTAGGATTGTAGTGTGCCATTATAACCCTGGGCTATGAATTATTTAGCCATTTCCCAATGCCTTTTGGTTTAAGATCACCTAAATCTCTCTTTTTAAAAAATTATTTTTTTTTGATGAACAAAAATACAGAAATCTATGTTTTCTCCCTCCCACCACTCACTGTTGGGAGGGGGAGAGAGAGAGAGAGAGAGAGAGAGAGAGAGAGAGAGAGAGAGAGAGAGAGAGGCAGAGAAAAGAAAATGAAAACAAAAATGAAATACTTGTGACAGATATGGATAGTCAAGAAAAACTAATTCCTATGTTGGCCATGTCCAAAAACTGCATGTCTCTACTCTGTAGTCTGTCTTGCTTGCCTCTTGCCTCTCTATTAGAAGGTAAATAGCACATTTCCTCATGAATCCCCTGAAATCCTGGCTGGTCATTGCATTGATCAGTCTTTCCAAATTGTTTGACTTTACAATGTTGCCATTACTGTGTAAATTGTTCTGCTTCTGCTAACTTCACTTGGTTCTTCTCAGTTTTCTCTGAAACCAACCTCAACCCTTAATTACAACACGATAGTATTCTATTACATTAATAGACCACAATTTGTTGACCATTCCCCACTGATTGGGTACTCCCTTAGTTTCCAGTTTTTTCCCATCACATAAATATATGTATATGTACACATACGTATGTGTGTTTGCACATGTGTATATATGTATATATGTATTTATAAACATGTACATACCCATGTGTGCATGTGTGTGTATATATGGATCTTATGGATCCTTTCCCTCTTTCTTGGATCTCTTTGGGGTATAGAACTAATCATGGTATCTCTTCAGTCATTTTTCAGTTCTGTCCAACTCTTTGTGACCACATTTGGGGTTTTCTTGGCAAAGATACTGCAATGGCTTGCTATTTCTTTCTCCAGTTCATTTGACAGATAAGGAAACTAAGGCAAACAGGGTTAAGTGACTTGTCCAAGGTCACATAGCTAGTAAGTGTCTGAAGTGGGTTTTGAACTCAGCCTAGTCTTCCCTGCTCTAGGCTTGGCACTCTGTGCACTATGGCGCCACCTAGCTGCCCCAGTTGTGGTATAGTTGGGTGAAAGGATATACTTTCTATCTCCTGAATCCAAGTGTTTTCACTGACTGTTCTCCAAGCTTGAAAAACTCCTCATTTCCACCTCCTGGCTTTCTTCAAGTGTCAGCTAAATTCCCACCTTTTTAAAGAAGTTTTTCCCAGCCCAACTTTATCTTAGTGCCTTCCCTCTGAAACTCCCCAATTTATTCTGTATGTGTCTTGTTTGTACCCCCTTGTTTGGCACTATCTCCCCCAAAAGTTTTTTGTTTCTGGAACATGGATCCCACAATTCCACAAATATGACCCCATCATTCCCCACCCAGAGAACCACCCCCTCTATTAAAGAGTAAGAAAGGGGAAAAAAGAAACATTAAGTTCAGTGAAATTGACCAATACATCAATTCAGTGAAAGGATGTACATAGCCATTTTGTGCCCATAGTCCCTCACCTCTGCAAAGAACAGATTGGTGCATTTTCTCATCTATCGTTGGTGTTGATCTTGATTACTGTAATTAAATTGTGATCAGGTTTTTTAAGGGTTATTGTCGTTTCCATTATGTACATGTTAACAAATATTTACTGGTAGGCATCTGCTATGTGTAGAACACTGTGCTAGGGGTTATAGGAGATGAGACCTGGGTCCTGCCTGCCTGCTGGAGCCCATGGTCTACAAAGGGCACAGGACACCTAATCCGGTCTGTTTCTGATCTCCAAGAACCAGTCTAGCTAAGTTTGCTGAGACTTATCACCAGGCACCTGGGGATGAATTCTTCAGCCCTGGCAACACATTCTACAAAGAAAACCACAAAATGAACACTCCTAGGTCTTCAGTGGGGGCAGCAGAGGAATGCTCAATCCATGTGACTCAGTAGAAAGAGATTTGGAGTAAGAAGTCCTGGGTTCCAATCCAGGCTCTGCCACTTACTACCCATGTGACTTTGGGCAAGTAACTTCCTCTCTCTTGACCTCACGTGTAAAAGGCAAAGCTTGGTCTATGTGAAGTCTCAAGCGTTTTCAGCTCTGGATCTCTGATCCTAGCATGATAGTCCTACTTTGGAACTCAGTAGCCCATTCTGCTGTTGGACAGGCTCTGGTTGCCACAAGGTGTTTTCTTGTACAGTCACATATCCCCTGTAATTCCAATCACACTAAGCTAATTCTGTCCCCTGAAGCAACACAGAATAGAACTCAAAAGCATGGAAGGGAAGGAAGGGAGGAACAAAGGAAAGAAAGGAAGAAGGAAGAAAAGAAAGAAGGAAGGAACAAAGGAAGGAAAGAACAAAGGAAAGAAAGGAGGAAGGAACAAAGGAAGGAAAGAACAAAGGAAAGAAAGGAAGGAACAAAGGAAGGAAGAAAAGAAAGAAGGAAGGAACAAAGGAAGGAAAGAACAAAGGAAAGAAAGGAGGAAGGAACAAAGGAAGGAAGAAAAGAAAGAAGGAAGGAACAAAGGAAGGAAAGAACAAAGGAAAGAAAGGAGGAAGGAACAAAGGAAGGAAGAAAAGAAGGAAGGAACAAAGGAAGGAAAGAACAAAGGAAAGAAAGGAGGAAGGAAGAAAAGAAAGAAGGAAGGAACAAAAGAAGGAAGGAAGGAGGGAGGGAGGAAGAAAGGAAGGACAACGTGCTTATTAAATGCTTGCTATGTGCCAAAGACTGTGCTGAATGTTTGGGCTATAAATAGAAAACCAAGACAGTCCATGTTCTGGAGGAGCTCATATTCTAATTGGGGAAAGAACACCATACAGGCGGGTTCAGCTGCAGGGAAGATGGAAAGTCCCAGAGGTGGGAAATGGAAGGTTGTGTGTGAGAAACAGAAAGTAGGTCAGTTCAGTGAGATTGTGGCAATGGAGAAGGGAAGTCATGTATTAGAAGCCTGGAAAGGCGAGCTGGAGCCAGGTGATGAAGGATCTTAAATGACAAACAGAAGCATTTGTATTTGACCCTAGTGGTAAGAAGGAGCCAGTGGAACTTCTTGAGCAGGGGAGCGACGTGCTCAGACCTTGGTTTGACAGAGAACACTGCTGGCAGCTGGGGAAGGATCACTGTAGAGACTGCAAAGGCCACCATGTCATTAAGAGGGAGATCCAGAGCATGAGTTTCCTGGTTGAACAGCTCTCCTTGGGGTGGGGTCCAACCGTCTGGCACTAATTCATCCTGGCCCCTACCCCAGAATCCAGCTGATTCTCACTCCTTTCTCCATTCTTCACTGAGAGAATCCCATCTTGCAGCAGTAGTCCTGTGTCCCAGCCCAGCTCTTCTGATCAAAGCTGCCTAGATCACCGGTCTTCTGCTTTCCCAGTCTGCCTGTCTCCCTTGCTTTCTGCCAAAATACTCACCTCCAGGCATCTTCCACCCACCTGGCCCAGTCAAAGCTTCTTCCCTCCCTCCCTCCTTCCTCCTGGGCCTGGTTTCCTTTTACACCATCCCCATTCAGAGATTCACAATTCACAATACATCTATTTTCTTGTTAAAGGCACAGCCAGCCCTGTCCAGGGCAGTCCCCAAGGATTCCCATTGACAAGACTTCAATATCTTCAAGACCCTACAGTTACATTTCAACCCAGAAACCTTGGGTAGCCAGGAGATTTACAGTTGCTCTAGGGGAAGGGACATCTTGCTACAGGGGCTTAAAATGGCAAGCTCTGCCTGTGTTGTAAGCCTCCGCATGCCTTCGAGAGCCCCAGCACTCCCCCTCTCATGCCCCCCACCCCAACCCTAGGAAAAAGAAGACTTTTTTCTAATCTGAGCTCTGCTTGGCCTGTCTGAGCCTCAGTTTGCTTCTCTGTGAAATGAGTTCGTGATTGGGTGCTTTCTAAGATTCCTTCCAGCTCTGACATTCTGTAGTTCAGTGACTAGGCACAGAAACCACCAGGAGCTATCAAGCACTTTTTGGAGTGGGGGGGCAGGGTGTGCTCTGGGGCTTCTTGTCAGGCAGAGATGGACAGCCCCCCACCCCACCTGTCCCCAAGGCAGTCTCACCACCCTTCTGCTTCCTGGCAGATTCCCTCCTGGGAAAGAGACAAGGGCACTGGTTCCAGAAATTCTGCTTTCACAAAGCCCAGGTCCCTTTGAGGAACCCTTTCCCACGGGTACATTAGGCCAGACTTCTTTATCTGATTCAGAGCCCTGAGAATGGGGGAGGCCAGTTAGGGGTGGGGAAAAGATGAAGAAGGCTGGCTCCCAATCAATTCTCAGTAGCATGCACTAAGCATCCGAGTATGCCGGGGGGGACTGTGCCACACAAAAGCAAATAGGAAACAGTCTGTGCCTTCAAGGAGTTTATATTCTGTAGGAGCAGATAACAATACTAGTGAATATACATACACATTACATACTCTCTCCTTCTCTCTCTCTCTCTCTCTTTCTCTTTCTCTCTCTCTCTCCTTCTCTCTCTCTCTTTCTCCCTCTCTCTCTCTCTCTCCTTCTCTCTCTCTCTTTCTCCCTCTCTCTCTCCTTCTCTCCTTCTCTCTCTCTGTCTCTCTCTCCTTCTCTCTCTCTCTTTCTCTCTCTCCTTCTCTCTCTGTCTCTTTCTCTCTCTCTCTGTCTCTCTCTCCCTCTCTCTCTGTCTCTCTCTCCCTCTCTCTCTGTCTCTCTCTCTTTCTCTCTCTGTCTCTCTGTCTCTGTCTCTGTCTCTGTCTCTGTCTCTCTCTCTCTCTCTCTCTCTCTCCCCCTCCTTCTCTTTTTCTCCATATGCATACAAACACAATATATCTAGGGAGAAATACACTAGGAAGAGGGAATCAGCAAAGCTTCATGTAGAAGGCAACATTTGAAGAAAATGAAGTATGTAGATGGAGGTGAGGGAGAGCATTAATTTAGGCATTGGGAAAGGCCTGTGCAAAGAAGTGAAGGCAGGAGCGAGAGTCTGGAGTCTGACCACCAAGAAGGCCCAGTGTGGGAAGGAGAGTTAAGTCTAACAATGCTGGAGCCTTAAAGGAGGAACAGAGAGGTTTCTATTTGATCCTAAGGGCAGTGGGGAGATATTGAAGTTTATTGAATAGGGGAGTAACATAAGGGTGACAACCTGCACTTTAGGAAGGGGAGCTGGGATCGAAGGTAGGAAAAGGGGGCACTGATCTGCCCAGGGTGCCAAAGGCAGGAGGGTGTGGGGACACTGCAAAGACATTTTATTGATATCTTGTTTATATCAGCTACATTTCACATCCTATTCCTTCCCCCTCCCAAGTTGTCATTTAACCATTTCAGTTGAGTCCCCATCCATGACCCCATTTGGGTTTTTTTTGGTAAAGACACTGGAGTGGTTTGCTATCTCCTTCTCCGGCTCAACAAATGAGGCAACTGAGGCTAACAGGGTAAAGTGACTTGTCCAAGGTCACACAGTTGTTAAATATCTGAGGCTGGATTGGAATTTAGATCTTCCTGGCTCCAGGCCCAGCCCTCTATCCACTGTGCCATCTTGCTGCCCCATTACAAACAAAAAAAAGAGCAAATCTAACCATCATATTGAAAAAGTCTGATAGTGGGACAGGAGACCTATTTCCTTTTTAGAGACATGCTTGGAGCAGGACATTTAAAATTCACATCTCATCTTCATGAGTTCACATCCAGCCTCAGACATTTACTAGCTGGGCGACCCTGGACAAGTCACTTCACCCAGTTTACCTCAGTTTCTTCATCTGTAAAATGAGCTGGAGAAGGAAGTGGCAAACCACTTCTCTGCCAAAAAAAAACAAAAAACAAAACCAAACCCATATGGGGTCACAAGGAGTCAGACTGAAAAATGACTGAACAACAATTTTAATGCCAGAAAATCCCCCTCTCTGTGGGATGTAGGCATTTATCTTGTAATAATTCACAGGGAGGTTACAGGGAAGGCTCAAAGCCTCCTGTGGAGGAAGCCTAGGGGCACATAATCTTCAGACATTGCTGAGGACTGACTAAATGGTTTGTCCTGGCTCCTTTTGGAGTCTGAAGATCTGAGTTCAAATCCCATCTCTGCTGCCTACTACCTGTTCAACCCTGGTCAAACCACCTCCCTTCTCCAGGTCTCAGTTTTCTCACCTGTAAAAGAGGGGGTTAGGCTAGACACCGTCCAAAGTGTCTTCCAGTCCAAGATCTATGATTCTATTAAACTTCAAGGGGGCATTACAGACCCAGAGCAGTAGATAGGTTCCATTGGACAGGGGATGGGTTCCATTGGCCCTGATGGGGGTCCACTCCAGCAGCTTAAGTGGCATAATTAGTAAAGTGTCTCTATTGGGGAGTGCTTCACAGGCCGAGGGATTCTCTAAATGAAAACCGAAAGGTTATTGTACCAAGAGGCCACAACTCTTGCAGCTAAGAGCTGCTCTCAGGGAGTGCTGGAGGAGCCTGGAGTGGCTATATAATTCAGTGTGTCGGAAGGCAAGGGGGGGGAGTCAGAGGAGCAGCCAGAACGAGGCCGCAGATGAGGAGGGGGCTGACATCACAGATGCTGGAAATATCGCAGCTGTTGCTGATACGTGTGTTTACCCAGAAGAAGGGGTTCTCCTTCACCCACCCCAGGAAGCAGCACAAGCCCAGGGAGACATTTCGGGATCCACCACAGAAATCAAAGTCAGGGAAGGAGGAGAAGGGGGGAGCCGCCCCCGTTCTCCCCCAACCATACCTGCCAAGAATAGAGCATGGCAGAGATGAAGGGAAGCACCTGAAATGAACAAGGAAGGGGACCTCCTGATCCAATCTGCGCTCCAGGCTGCCTTCAGCAAGGACAGATGCTTCCTGAGATAGCGGAGACTCCCCCTTTTCCCCTCCCCCAGCTACATGCTTGTCCTGCTTCCTGTGGTGACTGGTCCTGAAAAGGCATGAGGGGCTGCCCAGGCGGGGGAGTCTGAGATCTGAAATGAGCTTCATGGTACTATAGGAATATTTGGGGTCCATTTGCAAGACACCCCAGTAAAACCTCCTCCTTCTATTATTTATTTGGTGTATACTGGGCCTAGCAGGTCTTTGCCCCTCCTCTGCCCACAGTCAAGGAGCAATAATAATCCCTGACATTTCTATAGCCCTCTAAAAGTGTGGGGTTTTTGAGATTACAGTCTTTTTTATTTTTAATTTTTATTGACCTCACCTTCATTTCTGAATATATCCCCACTGTCTCCCCTACCGAGTGAGACTTTTCTTAACAAAGAATGAAAAAAAAAGGCAGCAAAGGCCTGGGAATCAGGAAAACTGAGTTCAAAGCCCACCATTGACACCCCCATTGGTTGTGTGACCTTGGGCAAGTCATTTAACTTCTCAGAGACCCAGAAAACACTCTAAGACCAGGGTTCTTAACCTTTGCTTGTATGTCATGGACCCCTGAGGCAGTCTGCTGATACCAATGTGGCCTCTTCTCAGAATGGTCTGAAATACATAAAATACATAGGATTACCAAAGAATTAAATTGTACTGAAATGCAGTTAAGAAAATATGTTTCTGGGGTGGCTAGGTGGCGCAGAGAGTAGAGCGCTGGCCCTGGAGTCAGAAGGACCTGAGTTCGGATCCAGCCTCAGACACTTAACACACACACAAACAAAAACCTAGCCTGTGACCTTGGGCAAGTTACTTAACCCCAATTGCCCTCCAAAAAAGCAAAAAAAAAAATGTTTCAAGAAGTTCATGGACCCCAGGTTAAGAATCCCTGCTCTAACTTGAAGTGACAGCTGATGGCGACAGGGCTCAGGGCCTGTAATCAGGAAGACCTGAGTTCGAATCCAACCTAGCTGTTTGACCCTGGGCAAGTCACTGAGCCTTGGTTTCCTCAACTTTAAAATGGAAATAATAACAGCACTTCCCTCCAAAGTTATTGTGAGGATCAAGTGGTCTTTGTAAAGCACTTAGCACAGTGCCTGACAAACAGTAGGTACTTTAATAAATGCTTATTCCCTTCCCCTTTTATAGAGAGATTTCCTCATTAGAGAGTTCCCTACTCTGCTAAACTCAAAGTTTTGACTAAAAAACAACAAATAATAGAAAGGAATAAAATATAGAGAAGGAAAAGGCAGTTCAGTTCAGCAAAACTAACCATCACCCAACCACATCAGGCAGTATGCCATGTTACAAACCCATAGCTCCCCACCTCTGATGTTTTCTCATCTCTTTGTTAGCACTTTCCAGACTTTAACCTCACTAGGGCTTCCCAATGATCTTGGGAGGCAGGAGCTACCAGTATTATCACCTCTGTTTTAAGATGAGAACACTGGAGCTCTGAGAGGTGCCTTACATAGGGTTTTGCAGCTAACAAAAGTCAGAAGCAGGATTCAAACCAGTCTTCCTGAGTCCAGAACAGGAAGACATAATTATCCACTCAAGGAGGTATCTACAAATTGACTGATCCAACCCACAGTTTACAAAGGATAACACTGGGGCCCAGAGAGGAGCAGCCACTTTCCAAGTTCTTGGCAGAGTCAGGTCTCCAGACTCGTTGGGTGACACCAGGACTGACCTCTTACTAGGCCCAATGAGGATGTTGACTCCCAGGGCCTCCCCTTGGAGGCAGGGGGGTGGGGAGAGGGCAGAGAGAATGGAAGGGACAAAGCTGGAAAATGCTCCTTTCCTGCCCCCCTGTACTCGTTTTCTCCCAGGCTCTGGAGGTTGGGTCAGCTCCAAAAAGAGCAGATAGAGAGACCTGGAGCTTTTCTAGGGAGGCTTCATGGGGGGTGGGGGGAGGCTACGGGAGGTTGGGGCCATTGCCACTGGAGAGTGTTGGAGTAGGAAGCACCAAGGGGCCGGGGCGCCAGCCATTCTCTGTGGCTAGCTGGAAAGCGCTGGACAGGGATTAGTAGAGAGCATTTCACCACTGAGATCTATTCTATTAGCATCGATTGGCTTAGAAAAAAGCCTTCGTTAACCCTGTGGGTCAACCCAGTCCCAGCTGGTGGGGGGGGGGGTTGAGAGGGACCCAAGGCTGACCAAGGCAGCTGCCTAGGCAGCCAAGCTAACAGAGGCCTCGGGCAGGTCATAAAAGCCAGCAGGTAGGGAGGAAAGAAAGGCGGTCGGCCAGTAGAAACTCCCTCCTCCCAGCCATCAGCCCTGACCCCACCTTGACTGTCTTTGTCCTCTTCCAATTTTTTTTATCACTATCTTTTATTTTTACATGACCTTTATTGCTAAATGCACCCCTCCTCCCTTCCCTCCCCAATGAGCTTCTAGCAAAGAATAAAAAAGAAAGAAATCCAACTAATACACCAACAGTCTGACAATATATACAGCATTCTTCACCCATAGGCCCCCACTTCTGCAAAGAAGGGAGGTACATTTATTCATCTCTTCTATAGCCTGCCTGTCTCTTGATTGAATTCAGTCCGATAGGCATTTATTAAATGCTTTCCATGTGCTGAGCCAAAAATAAAGCGAACAGAGAGGGTCCTTGTCCTCAAGGAAGTTATGTTCTCCTGGTCTCACTTTAGGTAGTCTGATCAGTGTTGGACATGCCAATCCAGAATCTGTTTGGCGCCGCCAAGCCTCACCCAGGTGAATTTAAGCTCCATGATGGCAGGTAGGGCACTTAGTAGGTGCCTGTTGAATCTCAGAAAGGGTCAAGGTGGCTACTCTGAATGTGAAGCAGGGCTTGGGCCATCTGGAGAGGGCCCTAGAAGGAAGTGGTTCTTGGGTGAAGGGCAGTGGAGGATCTAAGGGTGGAGATGAGAAGGGCATGTATTGTAGGCATGGGGACCAGCCTGTGCAAAGGGCCAGAGATGGGGGAGGGTAGCTCATAGTGGTGACAGCGTGGGTGGGCACCAGCTATGGCTTCTTTGTGGGTGATGGTGATGCTGCTGGTGTAGCATGGAGAGTGAGTAAGGCATGAGAGCCCTGTGATGAGGTATCGGTGATAGGCTATTGATCAGCAAAGTTCCAGCCGCTGAGTCAGAGGAAGGTGGAGATGGGCAGAAGGTGCGGGGCCACTGGCAATTGGCTGTTCTCCTGGTATGAAGAGGCCACTCCTGATTCACAAAAGCAGGGCTGTCTTAGCTCTGGGCGGGCGGGGGAGGCCACATGGATTCATCTACACGGGGGGGGGGGGGGGGGGGGAGGGGGCAGTGCAAAGATCAATGGGTTTGAATAAAACCTGGCTTTGAATCAATTCCAGCTCAGCCACTCACTCACAAGACCTTGGCTAAGACTGTTCCATTCTCTGGGTCTCAGTTTCCACCCCTGTAAAACAAGTGTTGGAGTTGAGGGCCAAACTTCCCCGTTTACCTTTGACCACAGGCAGAAGTGAATTCCATTTTTCTCTGGCAAAGATGGGTGTTTGACCTATGATCCACTGGGTCCAGACAGAGTTAGCAGCCTGCTCTCAGGGCCTTGGGCTGAGTGAAGTTCATGGCATGGGCTGAGCTGAGACAGATTAGCCTGGAGGACGCCAGGAGTGAAGGCAGTGACCACGGAAACTAGACTGATCCTCGGCCTGGGGAGCGCCTTTGGGAAGGACAGGGACTAGGAGGGCCAGCCACAGAAAGCACAGAATTTTGAAGTCAGAAGGGACATCAGGGGCCAGCCTGAGCAGCTCAGACTCAGAGAAATGTCAAGACACCTGACAAGTGGTCATCCAGTCTGTGCTTAGAGACTTGCAGTGATGGGGAACTCACTATTTTTCTAGGCAGAGTCCAAGTCCGTGAACATTTATTAGATGCCTACTGTGTACCAGGGGCTGTGCTAAGCACTAAGGCATGAGACAGTCCCTGCCTTCTGGGAGCTCAAGATCTAGTGAGGGAAAAGAACACCTAAAAATAAGGTGAAGAGGGAGGAAGAGGAAGGTTGTCCAGAGTAGGAGCATGATGAAGTCCTCCAGCCTGGAGGAGGGAGATGATCTGAGAAGCTGGGAGTTTCTGACTTGATTTCGTCTCGCAAAATGATGAGTTTATGGAGATGATGAAGTCCAGCGAAGCAGCTTAGGTGGGAAATGATGGGGACACTCCTTCAGTGGTGGAGGATGTGGGAAGAGAGAGAGGGAAGGAGGGGACCCAGGAGCAGCGAGGTGTTGCAGAGGGCTGACAAGGTGCAGAGTTGATTGCATCTTGCAGCTTGGGCAGAAATGATGGCAGATCCAAAGGCAGATGCTAAGCTCCCAAGTGGAATAGCTTGAGTGGTGGGGGTGGAGAGGACTAGAATATGACAGAGTCCTGGTGTGTCCAGATGTTCGGGGTGGTTTATCTGGCGGCTGGGGTCGGGGGGGTAAATGAAACTTAATTTCCCCAAAGTAATTTAGTCTTAGAGAGTTGCAGAGGGACACTGAACTGGCCAAGGTCACACAGTCAGGAGTGTCTTACCTGCCTTCTGCCTCCATCTTTATTTCATTTCTCTGGCCCTTATTCCTTCCCCTCTCTCTGTTCCCCTTGGGTCCCCTCTCTCACTTCTCTATGTTTATCCCTCCTACCCACCCTTCACCTTTCTCCTCCACCATCCCTCATTCCCTTCTACTCTCCCCATCTCACCAGTCTTCTCTCTTCCCTTTTGGGCCCCACTTGTTCAGTTCTGTTGGCCTCTTCATGAGTTTGGGCCCTGGCACTCTATTCACTGCTCCACCTAGCCGCCTCACATTATGAAGCCCCATCTTCCCAAGTTCAAATCTAGCCTCCAACACTTCCTATCGGTGTGACCCTGAACAAGTCCCTTCACCCTGTTTGCCTCAGTTTCCTCATCTGTAAAATGATCTGGAGAAAGAAATGGCAAACTGCCTTACTATTTTTGCCAAGAAAACCCCAAATGGGTCACAAAGAGTCAGACATGATGGAAGGACAGCCAAATCTCCTTTCTTCCCTCTTCTCTCCTAATTCATGTGTTTCCCCCTCCCTTCAGTGGCCCTGCCTCACCCCACCAAGCCACATCCACAGGCCTTGGGGAGGAGGAAGCAGAAGACTTCTGCCAACAGGAACCTTCCCCCATCCCCTCTGGCAAAGGCTAGGCCTCCCTCTTCCTCCTCAGTCACAGAATATCTGGCTTCTGCTTTGGAGTGGGTAATTGTGAGGAAACTTAGTGCAGGGGGATCAAAAAAAAAAACCAACAGGGGCGGCTAGGTGGCGCAGTGAATAGAGTGCCGGCCCTGGAATCAGAAGGACCTGAGTTCGGAGCCGGCCTCCGACATTTAATCCATACAAACAAAAAAAACCTAGCCGTGTAACCTTGGGCAAGTTACTTAACCCCAATTGCCCTAAAGGGGCGGCTAGGTGGTGCAGTGAGTAAGAGCTCCGGCCTCAGAGTTGGGATGACCCGAGATCAGATCTGGCCTCAGAAAATGAGCACCCACGCATAAATAATGACTAGCCGTGTAACCTTGAGCAAGTTACTTAACCCCAATTGCTTTAAAAAAAAAAAAAACAACAACCCCAAGTCCAACACTTGGATTTTCAGCCAGAGGACTTGGACTGCAGGCAAGTTACTTCTACTGACTGGCTTCAGTTTCTTCTGTAAAATGAGGGTCTCTAGGTTCCCTTCCAGCATCTCCCCTGGAGATATAAGCTACATGAGGGCAGGGGCAATTCCATCTCTATCTTTGTAGCCATCTTTTGTGCATAGCACAAAGAAGGTGTTTAATCAATGCTTGTTGATTGATTGTGGGTAGGAGGGTGAGGAATCAATCAACCAGCATCCATTAATTAGTAGCTGCATAGCAGGCCCTGTGCTAAGTTCTGGGGAGATAGAGACAAAATGGAAAGTACTTTACATTCTATGGGGAAAACACAGCTAGAAATACCTGTAAAAGAGATAGAAATGTAGCTGGGGCAGGGGTGGGGGAGAAGAGAGGTGGTGCCAAAACAGAGCTCCCAAGGAAGATGGGGATTCTATGAGGGGGAGGGAGGAGGGAGGGCATTCTAGGCATGAGGGACAGCCTGGGCAAAGGTGCAGAGATGGGAAATGGGATATTGTGTTCAAGGAAAAAAAGGACGGTTTGATTGGACCAAAGCCTAGAGAAAGGGAAATAATGTATAGTAAATCTGCAAAGGTACCTTGGATCCAGGTTGCCAAGGGCTTTGCATGCCAAACACAGGAGTTTGGATGGGATCCTAGAGGTAATAGAAGCCGCCAGAGATAAAAGGATGATGGAGGGAGCTTGAGAGAGCAACTACTGAGAGTGAATTAGCTAAATGCAGACAATTGGGTTTATTTAGAATCTTAAAAACTCAGAGTTAATGACTGACTGGTCCACAAGGTCAATCAATCAGTCATTTGTTGGTGTTCCCCCATACCCATCACTGTATTGGATATTCAGAGGCACAAGAGGAGGATGGAGCACAGGTTCCAGCCTCCTCTGCTTGGCGCTTAAGGCCTGTCACAATCTGGCTCCAGGAACCTTTCTAAATTGAATACACATTACTCCCTGTGGTCCAATCAGACTGGCCTTCTTGTCCCTTGTCCCTCCCATCACCAGGCCTTTGTACAGGCTGGGCCTCATGCCAGGAATGCTCTCCTTCTGTATCTTCCCTCTTAGAATTACCAGCATCCTTCAAATCTCAAGCTCTCAATCTCAACCTCTTGCACAAGCTTTTCTCAATTTCCCTCCACCAAATTTTTCTTTATTTACTCTGTATTTATTTCATTTATATGTGTGCCCTGATAGAATGTAAGCTCCATGAGGGCAGGGGCAATGTCATTTCTGTCTTTGTGGCCCCAGTGCATAGCACAGAGTAGGTGCCAAATTGACACTTTTTGATTGATTATGGGTAGACAAGAGTCACACATAGAAAATGTGCAAAGAACAGTACAAGATGAAGAAGAACCAAGGACGGGACTGAGGACCAGCCTGGGCAGTGGCAGGCATAGACCGGCCCTTGTCCACAGGCTGCTCACCCAGGACTCTGATGCTGCTGCCTGTTGACCAGGGTGACCTATCCACCAGAGAGAAGGGCTGGGAAGGCTCTCCAAACTGAGGGTGGGGAGGAGGGGAGAAGGCCCCTCTCTCTCTCTCTCTCTCTCTCTCTCTCACTCTCTCTCTCTCTGCCAGTTGATGAAAGACTCCCAGTTTAAAAGCCTTTCATGTGGCAAGCTCAAATGATGAAAAGCTTGGGGCCGGGTGGAGGGTAGGGGGGTAGAGAGATGACAAAAGCCGCTGATGCCTCCTGGGGAGAGAGAGTATTAACTGGGGGATCTGCAGGGAAGAGACTGGGAGCTTGGCATGATACAAGCAGTGCTAGATTCCAAGTCAAAGGGCCTGGATTCAAATCCTTCATCAGCCAATTACTACCTTGATGACTTTGGGCCTCAGTTTCCTCACCTGTAAAATAAGGGGTTTGGACAAGATGGCTTTGGGGGCCTCTACCCTGGGTAGATCACCTATTTTCTTATCTAGAAAATGGGGGTAATGGTCACAGAACCCACCTCCCTGGATTGCCATGAGGGTCAAAGGAGAACATAATCGTAAAACACTTTGCAAGCCTCACAGTGCTATGTAAATATTTGCTATTATCATATATACATTCTGTTTTTCTCCCGGGAAGGAAGCACCAACCTGCAGGGGGCTGGGGGGGCTGTCTCCTTGTCTCTCTGTATCCCCAGCTTACTAGCACTTAGCATGGTGTCAGACAGAGAAAGTGCTAACTAAATGCTTACTCATTCCTTGCTAGCCAAGCCTGGGCCTCCAGGGCTGGGCAGATGACAACAGGCTGGGAAACAGAAATAATCCTGCCTTCCTCTTCTTGAGGGTCTTCCCCAGAGAACCGCACCCCTGTCTGTCCCCCAGCCTTATGGAAGCATCATTCCTATCTCTGAGTGCTTCAAGGTTTTGCTAAATATTTTACATGAGGCCCATTTTATAGATGAGGAAACTGAGTCTCAGGGTGGCCCAGCTTATGTTAGAGGCAGGACCCAAACTGACATCTCCTTGATTCCAAGTCCAAAAAATCACCTGTCTAGTCCAGCTCCCTGGTTTTTCAAGGGGAGGAAACCAAGTCTCACACAGCTTTAACAACAACCTTGGGCCACACTGATAATACACACACACCAGAGGCAAGATTCAAACCCAGGTCTTTCTGTCTCCCCTTTGCCACTTTTATACCTTCTAGAGTCTGGGGTTTGTTGGCACTGTGGGTGATGGGGGTGGCTGTGGAAGCTTCTTCAGGGGATCCTGTTCTCCCCCCTGGGGTCCCGGAGTCTAGTGAGGGCCAGTCTTGACCAGGGAAGATGCTTCCTGGGATAGGCCCAGGGGCTGAGGCTCCCAAAGTAGCCCCATGAGGAACAGCTCGTCCTTCAGGTCTGAGGATGGCAAGGGGCTGATTGGGTTCCTCCACTCATCATTGCCCCCTCTTTTGTATAGATTTGAACTTGAGAGGCAGTTGGCCATCAAAGATAACAAGCAGGCCTCAGAGTCAGGAAGCCCTGGGCTCAGATCTTGTCTCTGATTCATTCTGGCTATATGACCCTGGGCAAGCCTTAACCTCTCACCCATCTAGGTGACTCTCTAAGATTCTAAGCTGTCCCGGAGGTGCCCACCTACACTGACAGAGGGAGTTTCTGGGACTCCCTAACATGAAGGATATCTCCGGGCTGGTCCCTCCCCCTTATCTTTCCTACTTACCTGAATAGGTTTTATTTCTGTCCCATCTCTTGTGGCTGTATTTAGGTTCTTTGAAGGCTTTTGTTTTTTTTTTAGCTCCAAGACTTAACACAGGCTAGCACATAGTAGGCTCTAAAAATGCTTGTTAAATTGGATTAAAGTCATGTGGTCAGTTAGGTGTCCCAGTGGATAGAGTACTGGCCCTGGAGTCAGGAGATCTGAATTCAAATCCAGCCTCAGACACTTACTAGCTGTGTGACCCTGGGCAAGTCACTTAACCTTAATGGCCTTTAAAAAAAAAAGGTCATGTGGCCTCTCTGGGCCTCATTTTCTGCCTCTATAATGCAACAAGATCATCTCAGTCTTCCAGCTTTAAATCCTGTGCTCCATCCTCCCCGCTGCTGTGTTCATTTTGCAGAATAAAAAAGGAGTGGAAAGGGAGGGCAAGCAGAAATCTCTGGGAAAAGAAGGATGTGAGTTGAGAAAACTAAAGGGGATGGACAGGGAACTTAGTGTCCCTGCTGACCCCAGGAGTGAGTGGGCAAACTGGTGATTGATGCAAAGCACGAGATCAGCTTGGTGCTGGAGAGGCCCAGGCCACAAACCTAATTCCATTGCAGGCCAGTGAGCTTTGATCAGTTACCTGGTCCAGAGACTACAGCCATGACCCTGACTCAGATGTATGTCTTTGGGGTACTAGGAGGATTGAACAAGAGGTAGCCCAGGGCAGGGATCCCAGTAAGAAAGACACACACACACACACACACACACACACACACACACACACACACGCACACATCTCACAGTCCAAAGGGACTTCAGAGGCCATCTTGTCTAGATGACCTATACCTGACCAAGAATCCCCTCTGTGACAACCCTGAATCCGAGTGTAAGACTTCCCAAGGCAGCCCTCAACTCCTAGATATAACTCCAACTGGTTTCCTTATATCAAGCCAAAATCTGTGTGTTTCCATACCAGCATCCCATATGGCCAGTTCTGCCCTCTGGGGCCAAGCAGAACAAAGCTAATCCCTCTTCCATCTGACAGACCTTCAAATCCTGGAAAATCATTAGCCAGGTTAAATATTCCTAGAGCCTTCAACCAATTCCCTTGTGAACGAATCTCTGGGCTCATCATTCTGTTTGCCTTTTTCTGGACTTGCTCCAGTTTTCAAAATCTTTCCTAAAATAGTGTCTAGAATTGACCACAATACTCTGGGTACAATCTGACCTGGGCCCAGTAGAGTGGCACTGTTATTACCCTTGCTCTAGGCATTATATCTTTTTAATGTTAGTCCTATATGGCATTAGTATGTGGCATTAGACCCACCATAAATGCCATGGAGTCATAATGACTCGCACTCCCCTCATACCTAGATCTTCACAGGAACTGGTGCCTCTCTGTGTCTCCTCTACTCTTCACTTGATGTTTATTTCTTGAACCTAAGTGAGGGACTTTACATTTATTTCTATTACATACATGTAATTTTCAAGTCTGTTGATGTTACTAGATCCTGTTTTACCTGAAAATGTAGCAATCATTCCACCTGGATATGTTGAGGGGACAGACCATTGAGGGCCTAGTCCTGAGGGCAGGTTAACCAAACTCCCGACTAAGGAGGAAGCAGAGACTGTTGGGCACACTCCCGGGTCTAGGCCATTATTATTGGTCAGTCCCCCTCCAGTCCTACCCCTTTTTATGCTTCTGTCTATGCTATTAATAAAAGAAGTTTAAATAGAACATGATCAGGGGTAGACACCTGGGGCACTCCCCTAGAGACCTCCCTCCAAGCTGAGTTTGAAACATTATGAACTACTCTTTGGATCTAGGCATTCCACCAGTCCTGAACCTGCCCAATTGTAGCCAATATCTTTTTATCTTGTCCACAAGGATGAAGGATCATAGATTTGGGGGTACTAATACCTCTGAGACTATCAAGCGCCACCCCGCCCATTTTACAGACTGAAGAAACTGGGCCCCAAGAGAATAATGTGTCCAAGTTCACACAGGTAGTTAATATGAGGGGAGGAGGAGGGCAGGATTTGAATCCAAGTCTACTGCATTCAGCTTGGTGGAGTAGCGGATAGAACACCAGGCCTGGAGGCAGGAAGACCTGAATTCCAATCTGGCCTCAGACACTGCTGTGTGACCCTGGGTAAGTCACCTATCTGCAGAAAAACCCAAATAGGATTATGGAGAGTATGACATGACTGAAAAAACAACTGAACAACAAATTGTCTCCTGGAGGCACTTGTTCCAATGCACAGATAGGTCCAAGGACTCCCTGTCACCTTTGCCCATTGGGATATACCTCTCTCTCTCTAACTATCCACATATATATCTAGATACCTCTATTTCTATCTCTATACTCTATTTAATCTCTATTAGCTATCCTCTATCTAGCTCTCTGTCCACCTGTCTATCCATTCATCTATCTATCTTTCTGTCTCCTTCTGTCTGTCTGTCCACCTGTCTATCTGACTGTCCATTTGTTCATTTGTCTACCTATCTGTCTGTCTATCCATTCACCTATCTGTCTGTCTGTACATCTGTTCATCTGTCTGTCTCATCTTACCATCTTGGTAAGCAGGGGGAATCTGGGCAGGGACCCAGCAGAGATCCGTGCAGGAGGAGGTAAGAAATAGGAGGTCGAGTTCTCGAAGGGGGTGGGAAGAATACCCTTTGCTCAATGGAGGCAACAAAGAGAGGAGGGCCACGTGGGACACACTGGGGGACCATTGGGGGAGGGAGGACTCTTTGCTTTGGGCAGTGAAGGGGGAAGCATGAAAGCTCTCCTCTCCAAGGTTAGTGATTTAAAGCAGGTAAAATGTTTGCACGCTAATCAGACAGGTCAACACAGCCACGGCTCGTCTGTTTGTTGTAGGATTTAAAGCTGGCCGAGACCTCAGAGGCCTTCTGCTTCAGCCCCTTCATTTTACGGATGAGGAAGCGGAAGAGCTTCTCCAAGGTCACTTGTGGGTAAAAGGTAGAGAGGGAATTCGAACCCATCTCTGCTGACTCCCATCTAGGCTTCTTCCCCTGCAGCCCATTTATTTCTGTTGGAAGATGCAGACAAGTGTGTGCTTTTAAAAAGGTCATGTGAGCTCCTGTGGTGGCTGGCACCAGCCCAGGATAGCTGGCCCAAGGTAGCTCTGAACTCAGAGGACGCTCACTCTCTTGCCTGTGGGCTCTTCACTTGGGGCTTGCTCTGGGCTTCAGTTTCCCCTTCTGTAAAATGTACTTGATCTCTCAGGACCCTTCCTGCTCTAAATTCAGGACCCCACAGCCCCCTCTGGCCGTGTGTCTTGCAGAAGGAGAGTCAGGTCAGGGTGAGATTCATACCCCCTGACTTCAACCAGTGAGGAACAGTTATCTACCATGGGGAACAGCTTGGCACAGTGACTCTGGGTTTGAACCTGGGCTCTGCCACTCACCTCCCTGACCCTGGGTAAGGGTCATCATCTCTCTAGGCCTCAGTTTCCTCTCCTGTAAAATGAGGTGGTGGACTAGATGGCCTCTGAGTCCCTTATGTGTCTATGATCCTCGATGGAGGAACTATAGAATCCCAGGTTCTGGGTCATGAGGGTACTTAGAGGCCATCTTGTCCAATCCCCTGCCTCACACAGGAATCTCCTCCATATTTTCCCTGATAGGACAATACTTTTTTCCATTTTCCTCATTTCTTGGTCCCTGATTCATGCCTTTACCTCCACCTAGAACATTCCCCCCTCTTCCCATTCTCTGTATCTTTCAAGGCCTATGTTAAATACCACCCTATCTGGGCACTCTGAGGGTAGAGGGACGGATAATATGGGCTTGGTGACCTGGAAGGGAGATGAGGGAGGGAGTGTGTGTGTGTGTGTGTATGAGAGACAGAGATAGAGACAGAGAGAGAAAGAAGAGGGAGACAAAAACAGACAGAGAGGGACAGAAAGGAGAGACAGAAAACAGACAAAAAGACAAAGACACAAAGAAGAGACAGAGAAGAAACAGAGAGGAGAGTCAAAAGGAGAAAGAGGAGAGAGAGAAAGAAAGAGAGAGACAGAGGTGAGAGACAAAGAGACACTGCCTCCACCAAAGGGCTGGAGGTGACCCTGGCTCTGGGAGGGAGGCTGTGCCCACAGTGTGAGTCCTGACGGTTCCCAATAATAACTGGCATTTACAGAGAGCTGGAAAGTCTGCCAAGCTCTTAGCCTGCATCATTCCATTGGAGCTTCCCATCATGAGGTGCTGTTCCATGCAGTGTGGTGAGGCCTGGAGTCCGAGGTCCTGCGTTCGAATCTCAGCTCAGCCACTCACTACCTGGGTGGCTCGATCATTTCACTTCCCTAGACCTGGGATTCCTTCCTGTAAAATGAGAGGGTTTGACGAGATCCTGCTCATACTGTGATGTCTGTTCTGAGGAGTATTAAGAGGAAACAGACTCAAAAAAGCAAAGGGAAGTGTAAGAGGCAGGATGGGACCTGGGTCTTCCTGATCCCAAATCCCTGTTGATTCAGTAAAACATTTATTAAATGACTCCCATGTGCCTGGTATTGTGCTGGGTACTGACCCAGGAAGGCCTGAGTTCAAATCCTACCTCAGTCACTCACTAACTGTGTGACCTTAGTCAAGTCACTTTACCTCTATTTGCCTCAGTTTCCTTATCCATAAAATGGGGATAATAATAGCACCTCCCTCCCAGGGTTTTTATATCTGTTCAGCACTTTACAAACCTAAAAGTGCTATCTAAATGCTAGATATTGTTATTATAGTTCTTAATCATTCCTGGATATTATAGGCCAGGACGGACTCAGGTCAATCTTGTCATCTAGGTTTAAGCCTGGAATGAAATGAGATGCTTGTAGCCCACTTAACAGTTAACAAAAGACTTACCTGGTGGAGAAAGTCTTTCTTGTCTCCATATTGGCCCCATCTGCCAGGCAGGGTGTGATAACTTCCACAGAGATAGAAGGGGCTCCAGAGTCTAAGGGAGTCCTGATTCCTCTTCTGGGGCTTTTATATCCTTAGGGATACTCGAGTGCTGAGTCAGCAGGACCAATCAAGTCTTAGGTTAGGCTACCCTGCCTTTTAGGGGAAAAAAATAAACCTTCATCCAACCTACGTGGCAGAGACCTGCCCCAGAAGACACTGTTCCTACCACAGGCATGATTCCACATATTCATGGGTAAATTCAAAATCTATACAAGAGAAATACAGATTGGGGGAGGGGGGATCAGGGATGGCCTCTTGGAAGAAGTGTCTCTTTAGCAGAGCCTGGAGGTTGGAAGAGGAAGAAACTGCCACTAGTAGGGCCATAGCCCGTGCAAAGACCCCGAGACTGGAGAAGGAGTGTTCTGTACAGGGAACAGTAGGTAGGCCCATTTGGCTGAAAGACAGTGTAGGAGGAAGAGTAATATGTAAATTCTCTTGGAAAGATAGGTTGGAACCAACTTGGGAAAGTCTTTAAATGCCAGGCACAGGCGTTTGCATCTTATTCTTTAAAGGCAACAGGGAACCATAGACATTACTTGAACAGATGAGTGACCAGTCAAACCAGCCTTTGTAGGTTTGGATAAATAAGAGAAAGGTAAACCTCGGACCCTAGGGCATTGTCCTGGATTGGAAGCCACAAACATACATGGCCCCAGATGACCAGCTGTCTGACCCTGGGCAGGTCATTCACCTCTCTGAGTCTCAGTCCCCTCATTTGCAAATGGGAGTGATTATCATGGCCCATTTCAGGAAGGTAGTAGCTTTAAAAAAGTTTCCAAACTCCAAACCTTGAAAAGCATTTTACAAAAGTTCTCATTGTTCACATTTGGGGTTTTCTTTGTAAAGATATTGGATGTTTTGCCATTTCCTTCTCCAGTTCATGTGACAGATGAGGAAACTGAGGCAATCAGGGTTAAGTGATTTGGCCAAGGTCACACAGCTAGTAAGTGTCTGAGGCTGGATCTGAACTCCCATCAGCCCATCCAACTTTGCCACCTAGGACAGGAACTGTTAGGGCCCTTCTTTTTGTCCTCAGTACTGAACACAGTGTCTGCTACAGAGAAAACACTCAATAGATGCTTATTAATTGATTGATTGTTCTGTAAAAAGGAGCTTCATTGGACAGATGGATGAATGAATGAAAGAATGAAAAAGCACGTATTGTGTTCACACACACTAAGCCCTCTATTAAGCACCAGGCACACAAATATAAAATCAAAGTCAGTCCTGCCTCCTAGGAGATTACATTCGAATGGTAGAAACGGGGAAGGAAGGGCAGTTTGGTTCGGAGAGTTACCGGGGAAGCGGGTTGACACGCCCCATCCAAAGGCAAAGGCAGAGGGGGCGGCAGGGTACTTTTGTGGAGAGGAGGGCTGGACAGCTCTCTAAGGTCTTTCCAACCCTAAAAATTCGGAGTTTATTAGACTATGAGCCGGAGGAGAGCAGAGGCTCCAGCTCTCCGACCTTCTCTAACCTTTTCTCCCCCCCGAGTGCCTAGCGCCATGCTCTCCCTACCCGAGGCGCTTGCTTGAGACTCTTTGATTTGACTGAGTTTGCCGTGCAGGCTGGAGCTCAGTGAACACTTCCTCATTCGAAGAGTTGTCCCAGAGTGGGTAGACTGCCTCGAGGTGTAATTAGCTGCCTATTACTGGAGGTCTCCAAGCAAAGGCCATGGGGGACAAGTCATGGGGAGATCTTGTAAAGGGGGTTGAGGTTTATTCGGTGCTTGGAATAGATGACCTTGAAACTCACTTTCAGCTGTGTCCCAGGAGACAGCAGCGTCGTATTTGGTGTCAAGCGATACGGATTCAAATTCTGACTGCTTTGTGGTTTGCCAAGCTTGTGTGTGTGTGTGTGTGTGTGTGTGTGTGTGTGTGTGTGTGTGGCCCTCCCTGGGCCTTAGTTTCCTCCGTTATAAAGTGAGGGGTTTGGATGAAGTTATCTCCAAGGCCCCTCCTAGTTCCAAAGGGACTGAGGGGGGAGGGCAGGAGCAGCCCTGCCTGCTCCCCCAGCCACCCGGTCTCTTTTCTCCCCGCCCACCGCGTCCCGGCCTGACTGCCCACAGAAAGGCCCAGGCAGCTCGGGGGTCTGCGGCCCAGGCGGGCGGCGGGTGCGCAGCCCCCCAGCCTCCCAAAGCTGCGAGTTGGCCGCTTTAACCCGATTATGCACAAAGCCAATGATCTGCGATGATTTTTATGGGCTGGAAACGTTCTGTTGGCGGGAGCGGGGGATGGCGGGCGGGGGGAGGGGGACGGGAAGCAGCTGTCACTCTCCGGGAGCCCATAACTCCCAACAGCTGGGAGCTGTCACTTATTTACGAGCCCGTTTGCAGCAAACGAGGGGGGCGGCAGCGGGAGCAGAGAGGCCCGCAGCGGAGGGCAGGGCCTGAAGCCGGCGGGCAGAACAGAGGAGGGAGGAAGAGAGGGAGGGTAGGAAGCAAGGATGGAGGGCAGGAGGGCAGGATGGAGGGAAGGAGGGGAGGATGGAGCGAAGGAGAGAAGGATTAGAAATGGAAGGAGGGAGAGAGAGCAGGAAGGATGGATAGAAGGAGGGCAAGAAGAAGGGAAGGAAGGATGGCAGGATGGAAGGGGGAAAGGAAGGATGGATGGAAAGAAGAAAGGATAGAAGGGAAGGATGGATGGAAGGAGGGAAGGAGAAAGAGATGGAACAGGAAGGGAGGAAGACAGCAACACAGCTTGAACCCCACTTCCTACCCCAGCTCATGTACACCTTTAAGGCTTCAGCAGCTTGGACCTCCCTAGGGAGGTCATTGTGCCTGAAGGGAGTCCCAGAGAGCCCAGGAAGGGAAAAGAAGGTTAGGGATGGGGGTGGGGAGTGCCACTTCTCACCCTCATTCACTCAACACCTTCTACCCAAGGAGAGTGGGTAGTTGACTTTCAGAAGTGGGAGGGGCACCAGGGGAGAACCTTGTGTGGGGGCTCCCCAGCATATCTCAGCTCCCTAGCTCTGTTCCTTGGACACTGGGGGAGAGAGGGGCCTGATGGCTTTTTGGAGAGTCTCTCCTTCCCTCCTCCCCCCATTTCAGGCTATGGAAAGTACCAGGCACCAGGGGTGAGCAAAGCAGCAGCCATCCTGAGTGAGCCCCTAGAGAAGGAGGGAAGACAAGCAGAGACCCACCAGAGAATGGTGACTTTCTGTAAAAAGGGAGGAGGGAGGAGAGGGAGACCTGTGTTCTGGTCCTGATTCTGATCTGAACTGGCTGTGTTACCCCAAGCACACTGCTTAGCTTGCCTGGAGAAGGCACTGACTAGCACTGGAAGTGGGAGTTCCCAATTTCAGTGAAGTTCCTTCCCATCCCCTTCTATAAATGCACATATTTTAAATGTCATAAAACTTGGAGGGAGGCAGTGTAGGGTAGGTACAGAGAGTGAGATTTGGAGTCGGGAAGACCTGTGCTCAAGGCAGTTATTCATTCATTCATTCAACATTTATTAGGCACCAAAGAATTGCCAGGAGTGTGGGAGGCACTAGAGACAGACAGAAACTAATACATACACATATAGGGATAGACCTGTGCCTTGGTGAAAGGACCTCCCAGGTGAGGAAACTCCCTTCACCAATTCAGGTCAGCATTTAATCTGAAGACAGAGAGGCCTGGGTTTCAAGGTCAGTATGTGTCTGACCCTGGACTTGGAACGAAATTCTTCCTGGCTCCAGGGCCAGTTCTTCACCCCTCAGATACAAAAAAGGCACAAGGCAGATAGATATAAATAAAGCAGTTTCAGTGGGAGAACATTAATTAGCATGAAGGGTGGGGAATCTCCACCCTTTAGGGAGTAGAATTTGAGTTGTCTTGAAGGAGGCCCAGGGATCCTAAAAGATGGTGGTGGGGAGGAAGGGAGTCTGTTCCAGGCAGGGGGACAGTTCTGTGGAGGAGACAGCGTGTTCTGGAGGAAGAATGGTCAGTTCATTTGGAATGTAGGGCCTGGCATGGGTGCCCATGAACAGTCTTGGTGTGCCAGGCAACTCTATAGGATTATGAAGTTATAGATGGCTTGGTTGCCAGTCTGCATTGGTGGAGAGACTTTTCATACTGGAATTTCATCTACATTGATGAAATCTTAGGTCTGGACCAAAATTCCAATCATGGTATTTATCTCATGCTAAGTCAAGATGAGTGGTAAATAGATTCGTTGGAATTAGTCAGGAAAGAGTTAGGTCCTGCCACACAGCCTGCTACAAAGACTGAATAAAGCCTGGGGGCTTCTCATCAGTTTCCTCATCTATGAAATCGAGATGGATAGACTCTGTCCTTGCTGGCTCCCCAGGCTGCTGACAGAAAGGCTTTTGTCCCCTCTGACCAGCCATCTAAGTGTGAGCTGCCATTATTATTGGTGCTGGGGTGGGGGTGAGGAGAGTGAGACAAAGGTTCTGAAATGCACCCCTTCCCCCTAATGCTGCCTAACGAGGAAATTCTGTGGAAAGAGGCCTCCTTCATTAATAATGCAATGGGAGGAGATCTCCACTTACAATAACGGCTGAGCCACCCTGCAAAGTAGCAGGTAATGATGAACATTTGTAATGAGGCAGGCCTAATAACGAGCACAGGGCTATTATCAGACCACAGGCTGGACACATCTGAAAATAAATTATTTTAAGGATCCATTAACGAATGCCTAATTAATGCCCAATTAGAGAAAGAACTACGGAGGAAGTGCTCTGGACAGGGGCAAGTGCTCACCACAGCCAGGGCCAGCAAGGAGGCTGATCAACAGGGCCGGGAGCACCAGGGTCAGGGAGCGTCAGGGCGGGGATCACCAGGGTCAGGGAGCATGGGGAAAGTGTAAAAAGGAAAACCAAGGCTAGGGTGAGGAAGGAAAGTGGACAGGGGGTGGAGGGAGATGGGAGAGCCAGGGAAGCAGAGAGACAGCAGCTATTTCTGAGGATCATCCACCATCCAACCCTGTTAGCAGGAAGCACCCCTGCACTTCCTCCCTTAATCTGGGGCCAGTGTTCCAGGAAAGGCCCCCGTGATACTTTTTGGTCCTTTGACATTCTTCCCATAAGATATCTGTGACCAAGGGTGAGTCCTTGGGCTGTAGGGGAAGAGGACTGGCTGCCAGGCTTAGGAGTCATCTGGACCAGCAGCTTCAGCTCTAAAGGCCTTGGCCTAGTTATCACCAGGGCCCCGGCTTTCCTCCAACCCCAATATAGCATTGGTGTGCCTGAGAATATGTGTGGCCTGCTTCTCCCCCATCACAAAGGGGACCCCATGCAGAGGCCTGGGGTGAGGAGGGGGGGTGGAGGAAGAAGGGAACAGTAAACAGAGAAGTGCTCTGCCCTAGGCACTTCAGAGTTGATGCCCCTCCCCACCCCAGCAGCTAAGGGTGATTCTGGGGATGGGTTGGATTCCATGATTACTAAGCTTCCTTCCAGCTTTTAGATTCTACAGCCCTGGGACTCCCACAACAAGGCTAAAGGCTAGAGAGCCATACCCTTAACACATAGAGCCTTGGACCTGGTGGGGAATATCTTCCCCAACCCACCCCTGCCATGCCTTACCCATTTCACCTTGGGATGGGCATAGCTGGCCCATGCCCACTCTTTGGAAGCTCATCTTCATTCTCTCTCACATACTCCAGCCTAGCTGGCCCCCAAGTTCCCTTCTAGCTTAAATCTCTGACCCCCCCTTCACCCCATTCAGGGGCTCTGGGCATGAAGGCAAGGGAAGGATGGGCCTGGCTGTGGGCAGGTGTGTCTCAGTAACTGAGTCAGTGCTGGGGTAGGAGGCAAAGGGGAGGATGCTCATGCCCTCTGCCCTCTCCAGAGCCCCCTGACCTAACTCTTCTCTTTCTGCACAGGTCACTATGTGAAGTTGTTCCTGGTACTTTGTGGTCTGAAGCTCCAGGTGGGCGTCTGTTGCCCCGTGGACTGTGTGTGCTACCCGGCGCCCATGACAGTCAGCTGCCAGGCACACAACTTTGCCGCCATTCCTGAGGGCATCCCCGAGGACAGCGAGCGCATCTTCCTGCAGAATAACCAGATCAGCTTCCTCCTCCCAGGCCACTTCAGCCCCTCCATGGTAACTCTCTGGATCTATTCCAACAATATCACCTCCATAGACCCCGACACCTTCAAAGGCTTCGTGCACTTGGAGGAGCTGGACCTGGGGGACAACCGCCACCTTCGGACCTTGGCCCCGGAGACCTTCCAGGGCCTGGCCAAACTCCACGCCCTCTACCTATACAAGTGTGGGCTCAGCTCCCTGCCCGCGGGCATCTTCAGCGGCCTCCACAACCTCCAGTATCTCTATCTACAGGACAATCACATCGAGTTTCTCCAGGATGACACTTTTGTGGACCTTGTCAACCTCAGTCACTTGTTCCTCCATGGCAATAAACTCTGGAAACTCACCCAGAACACATTCCGGGGCCTGGTCAACCTGGACCGCCTGCTGCTCCATGAGAACCAACTGCAGCTGGTGCAGCACCGGGCTTTCCATGACCTGCAGAGACTCACCACCCTCTTCCTTTTCAACAACAGCCTCTCGGAACTTCAGGGGGACTGTCTCACCTACCTGGGGGCCCTGGAGTTTCTGCGGCTCAACGGCAACCCCTGGGACTGTGGCTGCCGGGCCCGGTCACTGTGGGAATGGCTGCGCAGGTTCCGGGGCTCCAGCTCCAGCGTGCTGTGTGCTTCCCCTGAGACGATGCAGGGCCGGGATCTGAAGCTGCTCCAGGCCCAGGACTTCAGGAACTGTACAGGGGCTGAGTCTCTGCACCAGCTCAAATCCCACACCCTCGCAACCACCGACCGGGCAGCTCGCAAGGAGCATCACCCTCCCCATGGCGGTCCCAAGGACAAGGGGGCCCAGCACAGCATACATGGCCACCAGCCTGGTTCCCGCCCGGGCTCCAAGAAACCGGGAAAGAACTGTACTAACTACAGAAATCGGAACCAGATCTCCAAACCCGGGGCTGGTGGGGCCCGGAAAAATGGCCACGAGGTCCAGGACTATGTGCCAGACTATCACCACAAGTTCAACTTTGACATGATGCCCACAGCACGCCCCAAAAAGAAGGGCAAATGTGCTCGGAGGACCCCCATCCTTTCACCTAGTGGAGTGCAGCAGGCCTCCCGAGGCAGCGCTCTCAGGGCCTCCCTCCTGGCATGGATCCTAGTGCTGGCGGTCACCCTCCGCTGATAGCTTGGGAGGGCAGTTGGCGCAGGGCACTGCCACCTATCTACAAAAGAACAGAATTTCTTTTTTCTTTTTTTCTACATGGAGGATTTGCCGGTTCCAGGGAAAGGATGGCGGAGGCTTTGGCCGGTCTCTGTCCATGGCCTGGTGGATTATCAAGCCCAAACTGTACAGCACCCGCAGTGGAAGGGGATTAGAAGCATTACCAACCCAGCTGTCACAAATGGCCCTGTCCGAGCACCCACTGAAACTGCCAACCCAAGTGAAGAGATTTTTTAAAAAATTTAAAAAAAGACACAAGCTAATCCTTCATTAGTAACAACTGACAAACACAGACAGGAGCTGTGTTCTCTACAAAATCCTGTTAATTTTAAGGAGGTTTGAAAGACCCCACACTTCTGAGATGGAGCAGGATGGCTTTAAGAGGAGGAAGAAGACCATGCAAGTCCACACAGTGGATGGCCCTCACACATACAATCCTGGGACCCCCCTCGGCCCGTGGGCTTCAGGCCTCTCACATTCCTGGGTCTCAGGCAATGCTGGCCCATTAGCACGTGATTGCTGGGCTTCTGAGGGGCCAACTACCAAAGGAAAGATTGTGAGAGGCTGGAATTTAGGACTTCCCTGGGAGAGACGAGGCCCTTACAGAAGGTGGGGTTTCCTAACTGTTCACTTATATATATATACACTCTCTCTCTTTCTATATATATAAATGCACAGGTCCTCCCCCTTCAGTTATCAAACTGTACATCTTATATCATGTTTATAAACTATATGGAAATGATACCTGCTGAAACTAAGGATTGTATTGGTGAATTTTTAGTGGGGGAAAAAGTTCAATATTTTTTTTTTTTGGTCTAGAAAAACTTGGTAGCCATACTTACAAAACCTGAGCCTGGCCCAGTCCAAGGTTTGGGGGTGATTGTGGAGGAACTGGAATATGGCGAGAGTCATTTCAGGGGACCAATGTTCTTAGTGGCTTAGGGCACTTTTTATATGCAATGAATTCCCATCTACCTCCCCTCCCCCCCCCAAAACCCCCCCATACCTCCTGGAGCAGCTTCTGTGCCCAAGGAGGGGAAAGAAAACCCAACAGCTTGTGGGCTTCCTAATGAATCAGGCCCCTGGGGAATGAATAGAGTGAGGATGGGGAAAGGAAGAGGGTTATTTTGTTTATGAACTGAAGAATGAAGCCCTTTTAAACAGTGTTAGTCCAACAAGTATGGACAGTGTAGCTAACCTAAAATTCACCTACGAGGGGGGCCAGAGGACAAGAGCACAGAGGCTCATACCCAGTTGTTAAACCCAACCCAACCCAATCAATGACTTTCCTTAAGACAAGAAAACCCTGGTAGAGAAGGGGATCATGCAGGAGGGCAGGAAAATCATCAGTGTCCTAAGGGACGGCAAATACATCACCAACAAGCATCACTGTGCTAAGTGCTGGGGATATAAAGAAAGACAAAGTCAGTCCCTGTCCTCAAAAGCTTACATTCTAATGAGGCGAACAGGCAAATAACTGTACATACAAGATACATACAGTATGAGTGGGGAGTAATCTCAGAGGGAAGGCATTAGCAGTAACAGGGACCTCAGATTCAAGGGGTCCCTGCAGGGCAGAGCTCAAGAAAAGGGGGCCTTCACTCTTACATTGCTTGAGAACTATGTCTCCCAATTAAACTAAAGAGGTTTGATGATCCTAAATAGTGAATGCAAAAAACCTGCCATTGTTAAGAGGAATTAAGACAGGGAAGAGAATAGAGGGTAAGATGAGGGGCCATTTCTATCCTTGACCCCAATACTAGCTGGAAGCACCCCCCCCCAACCTTAGCACAACCCCACCTCATCCCACCCCCACCCCCAACAAGAGGGTTACTGATATTTTCTGCATTTTGCACAAACAGCAAACACAAATTTCCCCATCAGAGAGGGTGTAAGAGGAAAGAAACACTGAATCCAATTAGGGAGAGAAAAACAATAAAAAAAAATTATCTTGGACAAGAAAGCTCTGTTTTTCATTTCCTAACCCAACATTCCTGAAGGAGTGACAGATCTCTGGGTTTGTGTGGGGCCTGCAGAGCCTGGGCACAGCGCTGAGAAAATGGCACGTTTGCTGGTGATTGGAGATGTGTGGAGCAGGGCACATTGACTCATAGGGACAGCAAGAGAAGGAAGGGAAAAAAAAGACAGAAAAACCACTTGTTCTCCAAATCTTCCCTCGCACAGAACATGATTCACTCCCCACTCGCTGCCTGAGCTGGGTCGGCACTGCTTTTACCGTCCCTCTGCTGAACAGGCTGGTCCTGATTCCTCTCTGGCCTGTTCCCAGAAGCCCTGGGACCAGCTGGCATTATTACTGAGGCCTATTCACCCCAGGGGGTCCCCATGGCTGGAAGGGGCCAACCATGTCCTGGGGCAGAGGGAGCTCTTTTATGAGGCTTGAAATGCCATGCTTCTGCCATAGAAAAGCCCAGGAGTGTAGGGAACCTGGAGGGGAGGGATCCTGTCAAGTATGATGGTGGGACAAGGGAGCTCAGTTTCATGGCTAGGTGATCCCAACTCTTAAGGCTTGAGAGAAAGGAAAAGATGCCCAAAGAGCAGGGAAGGAAGGAATAGTTTGCCTCAGATCCAGACAGCCAAATCCTGGCTGTAGGACTTGAGACTTCCACTAAAGGGAGACCCAAAGAAGCCAAAACAAATAATCTACGGTCTTTAATCACCCCCTAGGGGTCCCCCTGTTCTAACCGGTGGCAATGCAACAGTCCTGGCCATCCCTTACAACCAGAGGATATTGTTACGTTCCTTATTTCATTTCCAACTTTGGACATCAAAGCCCTCGGTGGGAAAATGAAGGCTATAAGCACTTTATTAATTTTTTTTAAAAGACCTGGTAAGTCCTGTAATATGAAAAGTGAAATGTCAGTACAAGGGATGCTAATGTTTTATAAATGACCCAGCTCCATCAGGCACAGCAGACTCTCGCGGCCGGTGGGGCCCAGAACCCGAGTTATATTTTTAGCAGCTTTTCCTCTAAGAGGTAGAGGAAATAAAGTCAACTCCTCTGTGTATTACATCACTTGTCAGTCAACAGCTTACATTCTGAGCAGTAAGAGGACGCCACTGCCAACAAACCCAAAGGAACATGACAAGCTGGTTGATAAGTGAGGGCCCCTTTGCCCACCAAACTCAGGGATTCTTCCTCCAGGCTGCCACCCTTTCTGCTCTTGCTGCTGGGGAGGGGCAGGACTCCTAGGTTCAAAGCTTGGGGTGCCCGTGTTGGTCCGGGGTCTCTGTCATCTCTGGAGACTGCCCCTATCCTCTTGGGTACTCCATCACAAAAGCCCCTGGCTGTGGTGTTCGTCTCCATCTCCCTCCCCTGAACTCTCTCTCCTATTATCTGAACCTTTCCCTCTTCCCCCACCCCCAGCACCCCTCTTCTCTCAGCCTGGGTGGCCTGGGGAAGCACTGAGCTGCCATCTGCGCTCAGAGTCATGGCTCAGGGCCTCTTAGGCAGCCCCCATCTCCACCTGCCTGCTCCCCACCATGGCCTGTTTCTACCCGGGTGTCTTGCCCTGAGATGCAGGACGCCCCTCACCACAGTTCCATAGGCTGGCCCAGTAGCACACATGCTCCCCCCTCCCCCTCTCCTGGCACTAGCCCACATTTCACTATCAAACTTCCATCCTCTGTTTAGGCAGAACCTTCCATCTGTGCCAACAAATTGGGACTGTTCCCCAGAAATCCATCCGGGCCGGAGGCCCATTCCCAGACACCTGCTGCTTCTCAGAGTAGAGGATGTGTTTGCTAACGACTCTCTCTCTGAAGCAGTGCTCAGCCCCACTCTGCCTCTCTATCTGTACCAGCTTCTCCCCATTGTGACCACCCATCTGCCAGCCCTCCTCCCCCCAGCTCATGGGGGACTTCCCAGTGATCCCCTGGATCATGCTTCTGCTCAGGGCTGGTCACCACTGAGGACCCAGGCACCCTCAGGTCGACATTGCCTGATGCAGTGACTTCACTGAGTATCTTCCACTGAGCTGAGGGGAGGGCAGCGTTGCCTCATGGGAGATTCAAGGGCATAAGATCTGGGGGGGCCTACAGTCTGGGTGGAGGGTAATAATGCAAGGCTGCCTCGACAAGTGCCAAACCAGGCATTTAGTGGGGTGAACACAGCTGGGGCTGGGTGATCAAGGAAAGAACCATGGAGAAGGCGAGCCTTGAGGCTGAAGGTTAGGTTGTGTTCCAGGCAAGAGGAAAGACAGAAGCAAAGGTGCAGAGGGAGGAATGCATGTGCTGGGGGTAGGGAATAGGAGACAGATACGCCTGGCTAGAAGGAAAGAGTCAGCATGTGGGAGCTAGTGGAGATCTGGTTGGGAAGGTAGCTTCTGGCGGAATTGTGGGGCACTGAATGCTAGGCGGGCATTTCCTCAGCCCACCACCAGCCACATAGGGAGGCTGCTGAGGAGAGCCTTCAAAGCAAGAGTTCTTAAACCTGGGGTCCAGCAACTTGGTTGGGTTTTTTTTAACTTAATTTTATTTTCAGTTCAAATTCTCTGAGAAGGCAAGAAAAATAAGACCCATTACAAATATATATGGCCATGCCAAACAGATGTCATTAGCCATGTTTTAGAGACATCTTAGACTGGGGAGGCATGTTCAAACAGGGGTTGGCCATACCAGAGGCAGCGTGGGCCAGCAGATGGAGTGCTGGACCTAGAGTCAGGAAGGGCTCATTCAGATCCGGTCTCATCAGCATTTCTGTAGTGCTTTAAGATTTGCAAAACGCTTTACACATAGTATTGACCTTTACCACGACCGCCTTAAGAAGTAGACACATGAACTTGTTTACAACATTTTTTTTTTGATAACTGTATTTTGATACAATGGGTTTCCTTTGTAAGCCCGTTCATTTTATTCCACACACTTAAAAATATTATTCCATAAGGGACCCATGACCCAAACCCAAGGCTAAGAATCCCTGCTTTAGTCTTCTTTCCCTCTCTCTTTACTGAGACTCTGAGAGGGCAGAAGCTGCAGCTGCAGCTGCCGAGGTCTGGGGGGTGCCTCCAGAGGAGGGTGTGGGGGAGCCATTGATTTCAGAGGTGCACAGCTCTCCAGTGGCAATGTAAGACAACACCTTGGGGTAGTCCCTTGGAATGTATGCCCATCTCCCTAAATGAGGCTGGAGGATAGCCCCTGACCTGCTTTTTGGTGCTTAGGTCTAATGAGGATCTAACCCTGAGGAAAAAAAAAACATAGATGCCAACCTGGAAAGGTGCTCTGTTGACCCTGACCAGGTGGAAGCTGCTTGCTTTGTGCACTCATCTTGGACCATCAGCAAGGAAACAACAGGGCTCGCCTTCCCCTTCTCCGCACTCCCTGGGGTACAGCAGAACTTGGAACCAGGGAGACTGTCTGTCTCCCTTGGCTGTGGCTTCTGGGCTGAAGTGGGCCCGGTCATTCCATATGTTTACCTCCTCTCTGTCTGGCTCTTCCCAACCCCAGCTCCAGCCCCATCTTCCTTCTCTTTGAAAAGTCAGCCTCAAAATAGCTGTTTAACCAATCAGCCATTACTCTATCCCATGTCACCAATTCCCTTCCATCAGTTCGTAATTGGCCAATTTCCCCTTTTACCTTCTGTCTGCTCAGAGAATATCTCAAGAACCTTTGATTGTGTGTTAAATATCCTCTGCAATTCCTTGTTCAATATCTCTTTCTGCTCCTCCAATTGTCCCTTTTAACTCTCTACTCCTTCTGTATAAATCTTCCCATCCTCCTCCTTTCCAGGCTGTTAATAAATACAAGTTCTGAAAAATATATACATAAACATCTATTGTTGGTTAAATAACTCACAGCAAATCTAAGCCACCATCCATGCGTTCAGAGTTATTGCTCTGCATAGCACAGCCCAGAAGAAATCTTCGGTGCAGCCCAGTGCCCACCTGCTCTCCCCGAGTCCTTGCCTGACTCTGGCGAAATAAGGGAAGTTAATGTTCCCAGAAAGGCCGCCTGGTAAAGGGGGACAAGGATGCCCCAGGGGCACCTCTTACAGCAGAGTGGAGAAGGGAAAGGAAGTACATGTACCACAGCCAGGAATCCAACCCAGCCAGGGGCGGATCTGGGGGAATGAGGGGCTTAAGATAAGGAGGGCCCTTGTTCACAAACAGTAGAGAATCTGAGTGGCATTCGAGTTTGCTCATTAAAAAGCCTCTTACCTCCAAAGAAAATAAATCTCCACCTCCCCTTCTTCCCCCTGACACCTATGAGGCCCAGTTTTCAGTCATGTGGCCAGTCTTCAATCCTCCATCCTTAGACCCAAGCATCAAAAAGCAGGCAGGGCAGGGGCCATCCTCCATCTTCATGTTAGAGAGTTAGGCACGTGTCCCCAGAGGATTTCTGCAAGGGGTCATCTTATGCAGCCACTGGAGAGGGGTACCTCTGAAATCAATGCCCGCCCACGATCCCCCTCACCCCCCTCCAGAGGTACCCCACAGGCCTTGGCAGCTACAGCTGCAGCTTCTGCCCTCTCAGAGACTCAGTAAAGTGAGAGGGAGAGGGAGATATATTAAACTCTTCAATCTCTGTAAGTGTCTTTTCCCATGAGGCAGACGCTAAGGAAGAAGGAAATGTGAATGCCCGAGTATAGCACACAGGTACAAGAGTCATCTTGAGGCAGCCAGCCCTGGATTACCTCTCCAGCATTAGAGGATGTGTGTGTGTGTGTGTGTGTGTGTGTGTGTGTGTGTGTGTGTGTGTGTGTTTCGAGTGCGCACGCACGCGTACGTATGTGTGTATGTATGTGTATATGTGTTTGTGTGTGTGTGTTGGGGGGAAATTGTCTAAAATGAATCTAGCTTCCCCTTTCAAAGAGATGTGACAAAACACACACACACACACACACAGCCTCCTTAACTAAAGCTGGGGATACTTCACCTTTTTTGGGTCACAGGCCCCTTGGGTACACAGTCTGGTGAAGTCTATAGACCCTCCATGTTTTTAAACGCATTCACAACAATACACAGGATTGCAAAGGAAATCAATTATATTAAACTGAAGGTATATTTTTTCCTATACCCCAATTCATTGGGCCCCTTAAAATTTACCTGCAGGCCTCTCAGGTCCCAGGCCTTCAGAATTCCAGGTGCTAATCACCCAATAAGGCTCTTGGTTATATAAAAAAGAGACACAAACAACTGGACACATGTTGACATGTGTCAGACACAACTGAGAAGCACACAGTCAACAAGCATCTACTGAGTACTATTAGGTATGGGATACAAAGGCAGGCAAAAATAGTCTCTGTCCTCAAGAAGCTTATATTCTAATGGAGGAGAAAAGATGGAAATAAATAGGTAATAACAAATGCGTATGGAGTAAGGAGACAGGAGACACTTCAGGCAACAAACATGAGAGACAGAGAGGAAGAGAGAAAATGGGACAGAGGAACAGAGACAGAGAGAGGGACAGAGAGAGACAGAAAGAAAGAGAGGGAGAGGGACAGACAGGGGAGAGAGAAAGAGACAGAGAGAGGGAAGGGGGGACAGCAAGAAAGAGAGAGAGACAGAGAGAGAGAAGAGGAGAGAGAGGGACAGAGAAAGACAGAAAGAAAGAGAGGGAGAGGGACAGACAGGGGAGAGAGAAAGAGACAGAGAGAGGGAAGGGGGGACAGCAAGAAAGAGAGAGAGACAGAGAGAGAGAAGAGGAGAGAGAGGGACAGAGGGACAGAGACAGAGAGAGGGACAGAGAGAGACAGAAAGAAAGAGAGGGAGGACAGAGAGGGGAGAAAGAGACAGAGAGAAAGAGACAGAGAGAGGGAAGGGGGGACAGCAAGAAAGAGAGACAGAGAGAGAAGAGGAGAGAGAGGGACAGAGGGACAGAGACAGAGAGAGACAGAAAGAAAGAGAGGGAGAGGGAGAGGGACAGACGGGGAGAGACAGAGAGAGGGAAGGGGGGGACAGAGGAACAGAGACAGAGAGAGGGATATAGAGAGACAGAAAGAAAGAGAGGGAGAGGGACAGACGGGGAGAGAGAGAGACAGAGAGGGAAGGAGGGACAGCAAGAAAGAGAGACAGAGAGAGAAGAGGAGAGAGAGGGACAGAGGGACAGAAAGTCAGAGACAGAGAAAAGGAAAGGGGGGACAGCAAAAGAGAGATAGAGAGAAAGGGACAGAAAGACATAACAGAGAGAGGGACAGAAAGAGACAGAGAGAGAAAAAAGAGAGAGACAGAGACAGGGACAGAGAAAGGGACAGGAAGACATAATAGAGAGAGGGACAGCAAAAGATAGAGACAGAGAGAGGAGAGAGAGAGGGACAGAAAGACAGAAAGAAGGAGGGATAGCAAAAGAGAGACAGAGACAGAGAGAAAGATAGACAGAGAGAGGGACAGAAAGAGACAGAGAGAGGGAAGGGGAGACAGCAAAAGAGAGAGACAGAAAGAGACAGAAATAGAAAGAGAGGAAAAGAGAGAGACAGACAGGCAGAAAGACAGAGACAGAGAGGAAAAGAGACAATGACAGAGACAGAGAGAGAGAAATTAGGCCTCATCCTCACCCATGAAACAACACATATATAAAAGTCACCGAGGCAACATGTCTGCCAATCACTCTCTGAGCACCTCAGAGTGGAATGTGACACTGTGTGTGTGTGTGTGTGTGTGTGTGTGTGTGGGTGGGTGTGTGGGTGTGTATGTGTGTGTATGTGTTCCAGAAAGATGTGCCTTGATCTCCAGACAGAGCAAAGGTGCTTCTCCAGAGGAGAGGCTGCGGCCCTGGATAGAGACGTTCCCTTGGGGTCCCACCTCCCTCTCCTGATAACCTTCCTACCTTCCTGCTGGTTACAAGGGCAGCTCTCTAGTGGGAGGGGAGGGGGACACACACCATTTTATCCACTCTTCCTTTCTGCACCTGATCCCTGGGCCTCGGCACTGGCAGCTACCTTCTGTGTGCTGGCCCTGAAGGGAATTTATCCTAATCCTGGAATAAAGGAAGCTTCTATGGAGACTGTGCCCTGTGGCCAGGGTCTCCAAAAGCCATTAATTCCACCCCCCACCTAGCTGGCCTGCCATCTCTCTCCCAGGCCTGCTCCATTGACATTCTCCCCAACACTCAGGGTCAAAGAGGTCTCCAAGGTGTTTTTATTCTTTATCCAAGCACCTGAGCCCCCAAGGCTCCAGGGGCCCTGACCCCCATCTCTGCTGCCTGGAGTGTCTGTCTCTCGCTGTTTCATCAGTGGTATTTAAAGCTCTCCCGGTGAGAGTCTCACACTTTGCAAGTCTAAGGTACAGACTGTTCTCAGTCCCAGTCTAACCCCCTCTCCAGAAGCAGGCCCTCTTGGTCTGCTGGCCTCTGATTTCACGAGAGCAAATGAGGAAAGGGCCCCATCCCCACCTGGCCAGCTCACACACAATTCAGACAACAGACAGGAATGCAGACACACAGATGTCCGGTCCAACTGGGAGGCTTGGCAGGGCTCTTGGAGAAGCTTCTAACGTTTCCCCTCCCTCAGACCCCTAAAGCCTGCAGGCCCAAAACAACAACTTTTCTCAGGAAAGCCATGGCTCCCTGCCTGCCTCCTTCCCCTGGCCCCCTTCACCACAACACCTCGCCTGCAAATCGACTTCTGGGAGTCCCTCAGGGACGATGTAAACAGTGTGAAGCTTCAGCTGTAATCGCTCCTGTTACTTCAATGTCTCACTCTCTGGCCAGAAGATTTCTTAGGCCAGACAGCATGATAGTCAGGGCCTCCCCAGGGCCTCCTGGCCACCTCCAGGATCTTGCTCCTCTGGAGAAGCTCCACCCTTGGCCTCCCTTCTCTGGCTGGACTAATTTCCTAGTCCTTGCTCTAGCCAGCCTGAGACAAGACCTCTCCTAATGCTGGCCACTTAGCTGCTTACTTTCATGGCCCCTGATATCTCATAGGCGCTGAAGACAGCAATGTGCTTGGAGTCATGGAGCTACCTGAAGGCCTCCATGAGTAACAGGACAAGGGGAGTCTTCGGACATTTGGTTCTGACTTGGCCATGGTGACTTTGGGTCACTGTCAGTCCAAGGTGCCAACTTCATCCATGTGACCAAGGTGGAAAATGTGGTCATTAGAAGCCCCCCGGAGCTCTTTCCTCCCCCGTCCCACGACACTCCTAGAAACTCCAGAATTACTGCCCCATCCTTGATAGGCAGAATGGTCTAGTTTATAGGGGCTGTTAACCTGGTGTCAATGAACTAAGCTTTAAAAAATATTTCGATAATTCTATTTCAATATAATTTGTCATTCTATGCATTAAAAAACATTATTCCAAGTAAGGGCTCATAGAAGAAGGGTTTTCATCAGATTGCCAAAAGGGCCCATTACACAAAAAGGTGAAGAGCCCATTTTGTTGTTATCAGTCATGTCCAACTCTCTGGGACCCCATTTGGGGTTTTCTTGGCAGAGGTACTGGAAATGTTTGTCATTTCCTTCTTCAGCTCATTTGACAGATAAGGAAACTGAGTCACAAAGGGTTAAGTGACCTGCCCAGGGTCACACAGCTAGTTAGTATCTGAGGCTGGATTTGAATTCTGGTCTTCCTAACTCCAAGTCCGGCACTCCATCCACTGCATTACCTAACTGCCCGAAGGACCCATGCTCTAGCGTGGGGGAAAGAAAAAAAAAAAGTACTGTACTTGAATTGAAGAGCCCTGGATCCCAGCCCCACCTCTATGTGACTCGGGGCAGGTCACTCCATTTCTCTCCAAGCCTTAGTTTTTTCCTCATCTGTAAAATGGACATTATAACACCTAGACTAACTACCTCGCTTGACTGTTGCAAAGGCTCCAAGGATAAATAGCTTACATTGGGCTGCCCGACAAAGGACCAGGGTGTCCCCTTCAGGGACGCTGCAGAGGAGACTCACGGCTCTGGGCAAGGGTCAGAAGAGATGGTCTGCAAGGTCCCTTCCAACTTTGAGAGATGCTGTGACTTCATCATCAAAGGGAAAGCCCTTTGAAAGGTCTGAGTGATGGCACAATTGGGCCACATTGCTATTCTTCTCTCCAAAAGTCTGATCTCCTCTCTGGAGGCTGAAGCCCTGCCAAGCTGTACCCTAGAGAGACTTCTTGCTCCCTCCAAACTGGACATTAGGATGTAGAGATAGGAGGGACCCTGGAGAGCATAGAGTCCCAATCTCTCGTTTTCTCAAAAAAGGTGAAATGACTTGTCCAAGGTCACACAGGTAATAAGTAGAGGGCCACGGTTCAAACCCTACCTTTGTGGAAACTAAACCCAGTGCATATCCCATGATGCCATATTGTTACCAAGGAGACTTGAAATGTTGCCCTCTGGGATGCTCAAAGAGCCATCAAATGGTAGCAGTTTCTCCAGTATTAGAAGAAAGGCCAGGCCTCAACCTCAAAGCCAATGCAAATACGCATGACAAACCAGTAAAGCATGGGATCACTGCCTCTTCTCCCCAGGAACAACAAAGCACAGAAGGAAAAAGCTTACTCCAGCTTCCTGGGTAACTCAGCAGGACCCTCATTTCCAAGAACTCCAAGTCAAGCAAAAATTCTGAGAATAGCACCATGGGAAAAAACCTCAGCCATCCTCAGCTTCTCACTGAAAGGGCCTGAACCATGACACTCTCCCACCTGATCTGGCCAAGGAGGGCCTAGAAGAAACTACCCAATTTAACCAATAGGGATGCCAGTAGCAGCATGCACAGACATACAAGATGGCCTTGAGGACACATGAGCCCTTAGAGGTGAGAGGAGAAGGCGATGAATCCCTAGTGATGCTATTTCTTCATCTCCCTTGCAAACTAGGGAGGGCCATGGACATAATTATCAACCAAAGCCCTCTGCATTTCTTCATTTTAAACAAAAGCCAATTGGGTTCTATAAAGTGGTAGCTCAGAAGGCCCATAATTCAAGTCATAGCTCCTCTGGCTCAGACATTCTTGGCCTCCTCCAAGCTCCAAAATCTTACAAGCTGGTAGATGGAATTGACTGATTTCAGGGGAATAGTCCCAGCCCTTCCAATCAATCAATGAATATTTATCAAGCCAGGGATTCTTAACTTAGGGGCCATGGACCCCTAGCTGGTCATGAACTTGGACAAGGAAAAAATTATATCTTCATCTTCACTTCAAACTGAAATTTAGCATTTCCTTCAATTATTTGCAAGTATTATTGTGAGAAGGGGCCTATAGGCTTTAGCAGACTGCAAAGGGGTTTGAGACACAAAAAGAGGACTTATTAAGAGCTTCCTGTATGCCACACACTGTATACTAAGCTTTGGGAGGAAAATGGAGAGATGGAGGCTGGATCTGTGATTTCATCAATGTAGTGAACTCCAGGTTCTAGGGAGGAAATTCCCTGCCCCAGGACAGGGCCGGTGCCTTAGTCTTGGAGTTGGCCAAGGATCAGTAGGGTCTTTCAGGCTTGAACTCTATCTACAGCGCCACACTGCCAGGCCCTGTGCTAAGCCTGATAGAAAGAAAGGCAAAACCACAGCTTTTTTCACTTCTTTCTCTTGCCTCTCCATTATTTGCAGACAATTATCTGCAATAATTAGACAATTACCCTTAAAGACGATTATCCTTTTCCAACAGCAAACACTGATGTGCTTTTCTTGTGTCTTTTAATGAAGCTGATATTAAGAAGTCTTTATTTACATAAAGCCACATTATTCCCTTTCAGGAGGGTCTCAGTTAAACAGCAAAGATTTTACAAGTCTCACTCAGGGTTTAGGGTTTTTCGGGGGGTGGGCAGAGCGAGGGGCGTGGGAGGGTGAATGATTTTTTTTTTACTGCTTCCCTAAAACAGATATAACTTCTTTAAAAGCAGAGCCACTGGGGAGGAAGTGGGTAATTGAGGGATATGGCTCCCCCCAACTCCTTACTGTATGCAGCATACAGGGATTCCTTCCCTTTTTTGGTGGAAGGGTGTCATGGCCCCCTTTTCAGAATAGTGTTTATAATACACAAATTAAAAGAAGCAGTATTACAGAGGAAACCCATTATGTTGAAATACAGTAGCATCGGCCTTTGCAGGGAAATCATTCTCCAATGCTGACCACAGCCCCAGTCTTACTACCCCCACCCCAAATCATCTTGGGGGATGGACTGCCCTGAAGCCCTCCCCCACCCCCTTTGCCTCAATGGCCAGCCCAGGCTAGCTGGTGGCACCTCAGAGGCCTGATTCAGACTGGATCTGAGCTCTGCAGAGGTAAACCCATTATCATGATCGTATTAAAAAGAAGAGGGGGGAAGCGATCATTTTAGCTCCATGTAAGCATCCCCCTCGTGATGGCTTGGACAACTATCAGGGGATTGTCTGTACTTGACTCCTTGTGGGCAAAAAACAGCAGCAAGAGCTGGTTTCTTCAAAGTTAAAAAAAAAAATCTACTAAAGCCCATCCCCACTGTGTTTATAAAGAGCTATTTTCTTCCCGAGCTGTACAGCATGGCGGCTCTAATCTGAAATTTCTTTTTAATCATAGCAGGAGTCCCAATTAGCGTGTTGGGTAATCTTTCAAGTAGACCTGGGAGAAGCTCGGGCAGAGTGCGCAGAGGGAACATGTACATGTGCCCGTGTGTGTCTAAGTGCGGGGACTTTAGTGTCTATGCATCCTCTGCAACAAAAAGGGGGGAAGGGGAAATGGGGAAGTGTGCATGCCAAGACGATCTGCCGGGTCTAGTGCTAGCGTTCTCTGGTTCAACGTGGCGGAGGCAGATGTGTGTGTGTGTGTGTGTGCATGAACACACGTGTCCATGGAAATGTACATGTTAGGGGGTGCTGGGATGTCTACAGGCTCTGCCTCATGGGGTAGCATCCTCTGCCATGTCCACATGGGTACAGAATTCCTAGAATTTCACCTGGACAAACCCATCAGTAATGAGGGCACACATGTATGCCCACACACACACACAGAGTCCCTAAAAATCGGGTCTTTTGTTAATACCATGTTCCCTGGCACAAAATGCCAAGGATGCCTGCTCCTCTCCAGGCAGGCAGCAATCCTGACTTGGACTCTTCTGCTCCGAGTCAGGGACAGTGCTGAGATGAAGAGGGACCTGCCAGCGACCTACTTTCCTTTGTTGTTTTTGGAAGTGCTGATGTCAGTGCAGAATACAGCAGAGAGGCATTGAGGGGGAAAAAGAATGGAAGGAACTGTAAGAGAGAAAGAAGAGAAAAGGAGAAATTCTTATGGAGGGTAGGGTACCTACAAAAATTCTAGCTCTGTACTTTTATCGCACCCAAAGGAGCAGCCTGGCACTATGATCAACACAGACCCTGGTGGTTCCCAGCAAAATAAACCCCGGAGATCCCCTGCAGTTTCCCATGGCTGTAAATATATATATATATATATATATATATATACACACACGTGTAAAAAAGCCTTTGTCCACCCACAAGCTGATGCCAGGGTCAGGCTGTGCAGCTCCACTGACACCTGCATCTGGGAGGGAGCTCGTGGGGGATTCCGACAGGCACGCCCGTGCACCCTGGGATACCCACCCCCTGCTTCCCAGGCTGCAGTGAAGTGGCTGGCTTTGCATTGCTGCTCCTTCTCACGGCCCTCTGTTAGAATGCAGAGCTGCAGCTGCCCTGACATTTGGGAGTTAGAGGCTTTCCACACTCGCCAGGGCTGGAAGAAATTGGTCTTTAGGGATGCAGAAGTCAGTTTCCCTCTGCACACAGGTTCCTTGGTAACCCATTCAAGAGTTCTGCCAGCATCTCTCCCCACTCCCACCCTCCCATGTTACCCCTGTGAAAGCTTCAGGCTTTGGGGTGGTAAGAGCATTTGCTCTCCGGGCATTCAGATCCTTCCACGGTGGAGCCTGAAGGCCAGGGGCATGATTCCCAGAATGCTTTGGCTTCTGCTGGGGCCTGAAACTAGCCTGCTTGCACTTAATTTGTTTCCCCTTTTGCAGACAGAGAATAGCATAAAATCATCAAGACAAATCCTGCCTCTGACACTTGCTGTCTCTGTGACCTTGGGCAAAGTCACTTCAGCCCGAGGACCCGCATCCTCCTCTCAGAAGGAGGGAATCTGGACAAGATGGCCTCGGAGGTCCCTTGTAGATCTCAATCAGGATCTCAATGAGCCCTTGAGTCCCAGCATGTGCAGCAAAGACCCCATCTCGGGCAGAGACTCTTCCGAACCTTGCTAGTTATTTTCTTCCCATGTTGCCATTTCAGTCTGAAGCACCCCGAGGAGTTAGATGGAACCCCAGAAGACACACCTGGGCCTTTCTGGATGGAGCTGCTCTCCATTGACATTCAGTCAACAGGCTCGAATGATAAAACAATTTCATATCCACACTTTTGATTAAAACCCAAAGCCATGAACCTCAGGGTAAGGTCCATGAAATGAATTTTCCCTTTCAGGATTTTAACAGGAGCTCTGGGGGGACTGGATGGAGTTGGAGGGGGGAGGATAAGAGGTTCCAACATTCACGTGTACCTCAGCTCCTGCAGAAGGGCCTCCTGGCCCCCAAACAAGCCTGGCATACTACTGGGGGTCATTCCCTCCTCCTCAACAACCTCATCTGCTTCTCAGGGAGGAGACGAGAAACATTCAGAGAAGCCAAATCCCCTCATATTCTGAAACTCAACAACAACAACAAAACAGGTTACCTGACAATTACCAGCTTTCTAAGTAGAGTCTAATCCAGTGGCTGGAATCTCAAACAGGCAGCAGGCTGCTTCCTCTCCTGGTTTAAAAGAGGGGTAAGGAGTCTTAGCCCCGGCCTCCTCCTTGGGCCGGGGAAAGGCGGAAGTAGCCCATGTCAGCTGCCCTGCCCGGTAAGGGCGCTCCCTGCCTGGGTAGACAGCATCCCAGGCTCCCTCTTGAATCTACATGGAGCTGATTTATTTACCTACTGTGAAAGAGACAACAATCATTATATTTACACTCTTCCGCTACAGCTGCCTGCATTCTCCCCGAGGCACCCCCCCCCCCACCTTGCTAAGTACTCTATTAAAAATGCTGCCTTTTTTTCCTCTTGAAAAAAGCCCTTCCCTTTTCTGGTGTCTCTCCTCCTGCCTCTGCTGATCTCAACCTTGTTTCCAAAATCGAAATTTGTGGCCGTGAAATGTGCCATGCCTTGCCACTGTAAATACGGGGGTTAGGGCTTCACTGCAGGCAAAGAGGAAAAAACAGACTCTCCAGGCCCAAAAAAAAAAAAAATGTTTAAATGTACCTTTCTTGAAAGCCGAATGCCTCTAATAATTAGGGATCGTGTGACGAGGAGGCATGAAAGGCAAAATGGATGTTGTTTAAACGTGGCGTCATTTAAAGCGGACCCCGGGGTTTGAGTCCCTCATTACCATACAGGTAGGAAAGCTCTGAAGGCAATTAAGCTGGCAAGGACATAGCTCAGCCCGCTGGGGGACCAGGGAAGGGGTCGGGAGGTTTCATTCAGCTGCTGCCACCAGGACTAACATTCACTATTTTCTTTTTAACTTTTGATGGCCCTCTTCCATTCGATTCTATTTCAATATAAAGGGATGGGGGGAGAGGGCACAGAGAAGAAAGCTTAAAAGGTTCTTATTAGACCTAATGGCCTACCTAGGACTTAGGGAGAACTCACTGCCAGCCTCCACAGATGTTTGGGGCCTAGCAAACCCTCGTCACCCCCATGGCCAGTGCATTCAGTAGCAATGGGCCCCAACTCCTGATCTCCATGGGCATCATGGGCTGCTGCGAGACAGAGAGGCCCTGCCAAATAGAACACATCTAACCTCAGTGCTCTGGGCTGCTTCCTACCAAGGATCTGTGTAAAAGCAGTCAATAGTGGTCCCTGAAAGAGGATTCCTGGAAGCCACTGGCTCTCCTTCCAAGAGGCATAGCAAAGCCAACATTGGCCTGGGGGTGCAGCCCAGTGCCCTGGGACCAGCAGAGTTAAGGGGTTAGACCACAGGCTTGGGTTTGCTTTCTGCCTATCTGTTCCACTGGTTTTGAGATCAAAGCCCCCAAACCCATTAACTAAAAACTTTTGCTCAGACAACTCTACACCAAGAGATGTCAAATGCAGCACCAACTCCCTCATTAAAGCATCTTCCAACTGGTAAAACCCACTGTCAGGGACAATGGGCACTTGGCCACTGCCAGTCTGGAATTAGAGACTAGAAGGGAAAGAAAACGACTTTGGCCAGGTCACAATGTGAGAGTTCAAGCTGCCGATGGTGGCCAGCAGACATTTCCTCCATGCTAGGTGTCACTTTTGTTTAAACTATTTTTTTTAATGGCAATTTAAAAAAAATTATCCTTCCTGTTGGTAACTATCTTTTCTGCATAGGAATACAGGCCCCATTCTTTCTGCTGGCGGCCCCAAGTCCCTTTGCATTAGGGTACAGATGCCATTAAGTAATAAATGCCAGTGGATTCAACTCAATTGTGCACTGGATGAGACTCAAAGAGGCATTTGGGGATGGAAGTGATGGAGCCTTGGGCTGTGCAAATGGGTAAAACTGATGAAGAGTCCTGGGGAGCAGAGATCCCTGGTGCTCAACACCAGCTACTGGAACCCGGGGCCTCCGGGCTTCTGGCTCAGGCCCAGTGAAGTCGGCCACCTCCACCAGACCTTGAGATGTCCCAGGGCAGAGACTTGTGTGGTCAGAGCTGCCCTGATTAATACTCCTGAGACAAACTCGGAACCAAATGCTCCTTGGTTTCAGATGTAAGTGTGAGCAGGGGCTCCCCAAAGGCTTGGGCTGTAGCAGCACTGGGGGCTTGGTGGGCAAAGCTGTGGACACCCTCAACATTCAGCTGAGTCCTAGAGGCTGGTTCCTGTCTTTCAGGCTTTCAGGGTGTCCCACAAGCCTTATTCCCTCCCTGTTAAGACATCAGGGAAGAGCCCCTGAATTTGATGATGAGAGGCCTTAATGGGAACGTGCAGTCAAAATGTTGAAACCAAAATTTTCCAATGATATATAGATCCTAGAGTTCTTTCTCATCTTCTGCTCTTGTGGCAGGGGAGGGTCTAGTGGAAAGTGGAATGAATTTGGTACCAGAGGACCTTGGTTCAAAGCCTGGTCCTGCTACTTTCTTCCTTTGTGGGCATTAGTTCATCATTTGTGAAATCAGAGGTTCTTAACCTTTTCAGGCGGGGCCTCTTTGGTAATCTAGTAGAACCTGTAGACCCCTCCTCAGAATTTTGTTGTTGAGTTGTTTCAGTCATGTCTGACTCTATGACCCCATTTGGGGTTTTCTTGGCAGAGATACTAGAGTGGTCTGCCATTTCCTTCTCCAGCTCATTTTACAGCTGAGGAAACTGAGGCAAACAGGGTTAAGTGACTTGAGGAAGGTCACACAGCTACTAAGTGTCTAAGACAGAACTTCAATTTAGGAAGATCAGATTCAGATTCAGGTTGTGTCTACAAATCCAGTGATCTTTCAATGATATCCCTCCTAGAACTGCCTAAAAGAAAAAGATGACATCTATCCAGGGTCCCCAAAGCTCCCCTGTTCTAGTCAACGTAATGCCACCTACAACCACAATAGAATGAATAAATTCAGTTCCCACCATGAACAAAGACGTTGCTGTCTCTACAGCTTCTGTTCTCCAGGGGTAGCAGAGAGAGAATGCTCTCCTTCATGAAAGGAGAGAGGGGAAACTCTTATTCTGCACCCAAATTGATTGACCACCTTTTGTTTAAATTTATTCTATGCTAGATTTAAAAAAGAAAGAGAGAAGAAGGAAGGAAGGAAGGAAGTGAAAAGAATGAAAAGAAACAAAAAGAATGAAAAGAAAAGGAAAGAAAAAAAAAGAAAAGAAAGACTAGGGAATAGTGGGTTCTCCAGAAATGTTAAGTATCCCATTTTATCAGACATGTGCAAACCGATCCAACTGTTGAACATTTCTGCGATAATAGACACAAACCTTCTCTCAGAGACTGTCACTGAAAGTACTGAAAAGAGCAGATCATATTCCTGGCCCAGTTATTTTTCCAGAATCACTCCTCTGTGCTTCCTAATTCTGGTTCACCCAGAAAAGGAAAAAGATGACAATAATAACAATCCTTTGCATTAGCACAGTACTTATACAACAGCTCATCTCATCCTTCCAACCAGACTGGGGCTCCTTGGGGTTGATTCATTTGTAGAGTAAGTTAGGGCAGGGCAGAAAAGGGTTTAATATAACCCCATCTGACATATGAGGAAAATAAAAGAAGGTCAGACAACTTCCTGAAGTGCCAGTATAGCAAGCCAGAGTGTGAACCTGGACTAGACCCACATATTTTTAAAAATTAAATTTTATGTTAAAAAAACTAACAAAAATCTGTTTTCTTTTTTTTTCTCCCTACCTCCTAATTATAGGGGAAAAAACCACAAAAGCCTTTTAACACACACACACACACACACACACACACACACACACGAATTAAGCAAAACAAATTCCCTTATTAGCCAGGTCCAAAAAGTATGTGTCTCATTCTTCAACCTGCCTGAGTCTGTCATGAAGAGATTGGAAGAATCCTTCATTATTCTCCATCTGGAATCATAGTTGGCCATTGCAATGATCAGAATTTTCAGGTGTTTCAAAACTTTTTTAAAAATCTATTTAATTTTTTTTTTTTGTTACTAAATAAACAGTTCTCCTGATTCTGCTCACTTCCCTTTGTATCTGGTCATATAAGTCTTCCCAGGTTTCTCTGAGACTGCCCCTTTCATTATTTCTTATTCCATCACAACCATGTATAATTTCTTTAGGCATGGACACCCCCTTTAATTTCCAATTATAGCTACTGTAAAAAGAGCCTCTGTGAATAATTTTTTGGACTTGCGGTCCCTGTTCCTCTTTCTTTGATCTCTGTGGGGTAATGGGATTGCTAGGTTGACAGGTGTGCAAAGTTTAGTAGATTTTGGGGTATAGCAGAACTTAGGCCTTCTGATCTCTGTATTTTATTTTATATTTTATTTTGCTTTTTGGAGGGCAATTGGGGTTAAGCAACTTACCCAAAGTCACACACAACTAGGTTCTGTGTGTGTGTGTGTGTGTGTGTGTGTGTGTGTGTGTGTGTGTGTGTGTTAAGTATCTGAGGCTGGACTTGAACTCAGGTCCTCCTGACTGCAGGCCAGCCACCCCAACAATCTGATCTCTGTAGATAGATAGGTAGATATTAAGTACTCACTATGTTTTAGGTACTGTGCTAAATGTTGGGGATAACAAATACAAGCAAACAAGACATCCTTGACCTCAAGAAGCTTACATCCTAACAAGGAGATAATGTGTGTGTGTGTGTGTGTGTGTGTGTGTGTACATACAGAAAGGAGGAGAGGGAGGGAAGGAGGAGGAGGGAGAAAGGGAGGGAGAGAGGGGGAGAGAGAGACACAGAGAGACACAGAGAGAGACAGAGAGAAGAACATTTATTAAGCTATGTGTCCCAGGCACTGTGGTAAGCAAGCATTGGAAATAAAATTCAAGCAAACAAGACAATCCCTGCCCTCAGAAAGCTTACATTCTAAGGAGAGAAAACAACACATAAGAGGAAGGGGAAAAGTGGAGGTGGAGGAGAGGAAGCAGAGAAGTCCAGAGGGTGAGGAGTGAAATGAGCATGGCACAGCCTCTCCTTCCTGAACTGGAAATCAGGGCCAGGGAGGTATCTTGTCAGGAGAGCAGCTCTGTCCACTATAAACTACTCTGGCTTAGTCAGGCCTTCTTTTCCTGGCCCAGTGTCTTGACTTTCTATGAATTCTGGGGTCACAGATGATGGTGTGGCCATTAATTACCCCATGCCAAAACATCACCCCAATGATGGAGGGAGTTTGGGAGAGAGGAGAGGGAAAGAAGCAGAGGACCAAGAAGGGCCTAGGAGAGTTTTAGGTTCACTTATGCCATGGCAAAAGATACCAGCTGCTACCAGGGACAAAGGCAAGCAGAAGGCACAGTCAGCCCCAGCAAAGGAGAGGGCATTGGTGCTCTTCCCTGGGTTCAGTGTCTTTCCCTTTGGCAAGGCCTTATCCTAGGGTCTGTGAGCTTGCCCTCAGCAATGATCAAGGCAGCTCTTACCCTCTGGTGTGCCTGTGGCCAAAACCGAACATAGACACAAGCATTCCTCTGAGGTCATTATCTGCTAATGAATTAAGGTAACAGCTAAACCATGAAAGAAAGGGCACCAGGCTCGACTCTGCAACTCGGCTTGTAAGCAAATACTTCAGGGATTGCCTCACTCATTAGTCAAATACCAACAGTAGCACTGAAACACAAACTGGCAGCAGTCACAGCTCTTCAGAATAAACGAACAGGTCTGTCCTTCCTCATGAAAGACAGGCTGGCATTTGTCTTATACAAAAAACAAAACCAAAAACAACCTAAGCCATCATCAATAACAAAAAACCCCAACCATGCAATTAAAAAAAAGTGCAGCTTATAAAAGCACTTAGAAATAGCAATAACAAAAGTCCATTTGGTCCAATAATTAGCCACCTAGTAGTGCATGGCCAGCTTCAGCGGCAATGGGGATCCAACAAGGATCTTCCTCTCTTCTCTGAAGCCTGAGAAAGACCTGGCTGCAGCATCATTTCCTGAACTCAAAAGCCTGAATTTTTTTTGGGGGGGGGGGGGAAGGTGGGGGAGAAACCACTGAACTCTTATATATAAATGAAGAGTCTGTATTCACAAGCCAAAGTTGGATTTGTTGGGGTTTTTTTGTTTTGTTTTGTTGGGATGTTTTTTTTTTTTGGTGGTGTCGTCATTACGATAATGAGGGCTTTGAAGCCATCACAAAAAGGAAGATATGCTTTTTAAAAAAGCTGAACCAAGTTATTATAGCAACTGAGTCCTAAAAGGAATTTTCAAGTAAAAATATAGTATCATGTTAAGTTGTTATGGCAACTGACATTTTAAAGTAACTGGATTTGAGCAAGTTTCTTCTTCCACCCTCTCTGCAAATCTTTGCAGAAACTTCAGGCTAAAATTATGCTTTAATTTTAATTAGCCAAATAGGTCATAAATATAGCTTATCCCCAAATCCTTATGTATCCAACCCCGTGCTGTCTGCACGCAGCTGATCCACTAATGAGAAAATATATCTACGAAGGCCCACTTACTATTAAAAAATCCTATCCAATATTTTCCTAATATAATTTATCAATTTAAACACATTGCATAATGTGATATTCTGTAGCATTCCATTAAGATGATAAATAGTGGCATGGAAAAACAAGAGATTAAATATATTGCAAGGCAATGTAAGTGTATTTAAATAACCCAGAACATTGTAGAGGGAGACATACTGTATTCAAGTGTGGAAACAGTGTACATTCAGCTGTATGTCCCTGAATGGAAGGGTATTAATAGGACAGAAGAAGGGGGCAATAAGAAATGACAGTCAACTTCAGAGGAAATAAAATTTCTATTAGGCTTTGTTATAAGATTACATCAAAGCACTTCATATGTTTTAATCTGGGGAGAGAGAAAGCAGCTACTTGGGGTTTGTGCCTGGGGGTTGCCTCTGTGTACTGAGCCAGAGAGTTTGCATAATGAACAATTTTCATTCAATCAGGATCTCTGCACAGATAGCTCTCCCACTCAATGGTCCTGGGCACATGCCTGGGTTCCATAAAGTTCCTATTCTTTTAGCTCCCCCTGCCGGACAAGTACCATTAACGCCGAGTCAACACAGAGAGTCCATTTCAATAAAGTTACAGACCTGACTTGAAACTCCAATCCCAAGGCCCTCAGAGGGATCGGGGAAGGACCGGACTCATTAATACTACTTACAACATTTCTCAAGAGGTCTAGGGGTAAGCACTCACCCCCAGATGCCTTTCTACTGTTTACTTAATTAAGAATATTTTTCAGCGGGTATTTACTCTCTCCGACGAACCTGAGGGAGGCTGATGCCCGGCCCTGCCAGTCAGGGATCCGTGACTGGTTGGCAGAGAGGGGAGAAGAGCAAAGCTGAACAAATCATTTGTGGCTCTGAGGAAGGTGAGGCGGCTGCAGCCTAATCTTCTCTCGTGCTTCCACTGAAGCAGGTGAGGGAGCTAGACTCTACCCAACTCCATCCAGACCTGGGACATGCTCACTGCTTCTCAGAGGGAAGAGGAGAGGGAGGAGGGGGAGAGGGGGTTGGAGGGGAAAAAAAGAAAGGAAAGCATCAGACCCGGCGATATGAAACTATTTACGAAAACCTGGGATGATCATTTGAATGTTTAAAATATGCACATGGTAATTCAAAACTAATTACCCCAAGCACATCTGAAACATTTATGCCACCGTCTCCGAATCTGCCTATTGATTGTACAGTGCAGTTACACTCTGGCGTTTCTATAAACTGCTTCAGTGATTTTAACTTCCAGGCTAAATCAGGCGGCAGCAGGAGCTGCCTCCTGCCCCTGATTGGTGGAGGGACCCCTTCCCCTGACTTCCAGGAGTGCAGGCTGCTCGAGGCTTCTCTGGAGAGCCATCTGTCATGCTCACGGAGCCTCCTTACTGCAGGATCATTGCTAGCTCGCTGTTTATGTTTATCATGGCCATTATTTAATTTAGGTTAAGAGTGCACCTTTCCCCCAGAAGCCCCCTGCCCTAGCACATGACCCCCCTCACCCCCCAACCTCACAATTTCTTCAATGATCCATGAAAGAGTGCACATATTCTCCTCCCACTATCCCTATTCCTCCTGTGAGTGAATTTGGCACCTCCTGGGAAGGAGGAAGAAAGGGGAACCGGGCACCGAGGAGTCAACGGAGCTTGTCATCCACTATCCTGAGAACCAGAGGGAAACAGGGCAATTTGAATACAGCAGCAGGCATTACCAAGCATATGCTATCTTAGCAGAGGGCGTGGATGTGAGAAAGGAAAAGCGAACCCCGCTTGGGCCATTCCAATTAGACCCAGGCAAGTCTTGAAGCAGCCTCATTTCCTCACTTCTGTGTTTCCAGAACAAAATGATGAATCTGCCTCCTTGGGGGAGGTGGGGAGCTCAAACCCACATGCCAGGAAAGCTAACCGGGCTGAGGAGAGGTGATGTCACCGCTCCAAATCACAAATTTGGCTTCCCAGTCTATCCAAATAGATTAACCTCAGGCCCAAGAGCTGGAATTTAAAGAGGCCTAATTCTGTGGCCATCACGAGGCGGGAGCGGAATTTAGCATGGAAGTTATAAATATGCTTCGGGAAACGGGAGTTGGCTGGTTTCTTGTTGGCCCTTTGAAGATGGCGGTGGCAAGCTCACAACATTTAGGGCTGGGTTAGCTCGCCACAGCCCGCAGAAGTTTTGATAGAGTGATATTATTGGCTTTAACTCGAGCCATTAAGAGACTCTTCATTATCCCCACACCAGCGACAACCAAAGTTATCACATGAGCCATAATGCAAGGGAGAATTTTCGTTCCATCAACAAGAGAGGGAGCCAGTCTGTCTTTGTCCAAAGAAAATGAGCGGCCCAGCATGAAGCTTGTGAGGAATTGAGTGGATGACATTCCAATAACATCCCCTGCAGGATTTCTTGGGCTGTTTAGTTGGCTAAGCAAGAGCTTGAGGCAGAGCAGCCCTCCCGGGTCTACCTGGCTTGAAACTATTTGCAATTGAAAGGTTATTAAAGACAAGGGACTTTGGCTAGGAGGAGCTCGGGAGGGACCATTCTGGCACCCCTCCCATCTCACCAACCTAATTTCTTCTAGCACCTCTACAGGGACTCTCACTCCCGACTGAGTGAGCAGATCCCCTTGGCGCTGCCTGTGTGATCCCCACCTCGGAACCTCTCCCTTCCCTGGCCTGGGATGCCTCTCTCTTCTCTGCCAATGTATGCCACCTCAGCCCCAATCAAACAAACTCCTCCCAGACACCTCCCCCAAAGAATGCTATTGAGGGTCAGTTCACTACGTACGGAAGCTGAGCCATATTACTTTATCCTTGTTAATTCATTTTAAAAAAGGATGACATCCATGATAAGGTGAAGCCATGCTAAGTTTCTTCTGGTTTCTCCCTCCAAGCTCCTGGAATAGTTTTCTATCTGCTTAAAGTACTTAATGTGTGTGGCTGACACTGACCATGAAGGGCTTTAGCTGGGGACAGAAGGGGACCCCTCCCTCAGGTCAGAGGGTCAGAGCGATAGAGCCGACTCTGAAGCAGCTTGAGGCCAGAGTGGGATAGTTAGAATAACAGCTAACATTTATATGGTGTTTACTATGTGCCTGGCACTGGGTTGAGCACCTCACAACTATGAACAACCCTATTAGTACCCCCATTTTACAATTGAGGAAACTGAGGTGAGCAGGGAAGTGACTTGCCCAGGGTCACCAAGCTAGTAAGGGTCTGAGGCTAGATTTTGAATCATCCATTTTGTCACGAGCCATCTATCCACCTATCCAGAATGCTGCTGAATACAGTCTGATCTAAATGTCTCTGGAATATAATTAAGGACTATAACATCTGGGAGGGACCTGAAGAGATTACCTACTCCCAATTCCTTCATTTTATAGGTTACACAGGTAGTCCAGGGGGATTCGAACCCAGGTTTTCTGCCTCCAGATCTAAGCCTCTTTTTACCACCAGCCCACGAAGCTGGCTGTCCATACCAAGCAACAGAGTCCCTTTGCCCACTGCCATGCATATCCTCTCGGAGTCTCACTCAGAAGCCAAAATTTGGCAGATCAAGTCAGATGTGGAGGAGAGTGGGGGGGAGGGTGCTGGTAGGAGTGGGTGTCGGGGAGGGTGGGGTTAGAACATGTAATTGAAGTACTAAACCCAGCAGCTCAATATTTAACCTAACTAGTAATTTGCTATGACAATTATGCCATGAACAGCACACTACTACTATTTGGAAATGTCTCCCTCTAATTAAGAGGGCTCTGCTTTTTCTTTTTTTCATCCCAGTCACCCGCATTTAATAACACACACAATGTGAGCCTTGGCTCTGGGAGCTCCGGGTTTCTATTAAGGGCATGTGCAGTGTGGTTGTGGCATGTCCATCTGTCTGTGAAATGATGCTCTCCCAGTAAGCCTGCCTAAACACCTCCAATTCTCCATCAAATGGAGAAGGGAATAGAGCCATTCAGCCCCTCTCACAACAGGAGATCCATTTGACTGACGGATGAAAACCTGCACGTGCCTTCACTGTAAAGAGTCAGGCCTCCTGACAGCAGCACACTTTTCAAGCAGGGAGGGTCTGGGTTGGAGGGTGGTTTGTTGTCTGGGAGGCGAGGGTGGGAAGGGAGGATTGGGAGTTCTTTTAAACAAGATGTACAATCCTGAATGAGAGAGAAAAATGGAAATGTATATAAGGAAGGTTTCATCTTGGTTTAGCTGATGAAGAAGGCAATGAGGGTTGGGGGTGGGGAAGAGAGAGACAAACAGCTGGTGGAGAGAATCCACTCTGATAGGAGATTATTAAAAATCATAGCTATAAAGAGGGATGTTGCTATCTCCTAAATTGACTGCTAGATTCAAGGGAAGTCACCAGGCAAGACAAACCATTTTCTGTTTAATTAGAGGCTCCTTTATGGAAAGCTTGAAGCCTGGTGAGAGGAGCCCATTAGAAGACATGAGCTCATTAATAAGGATGCACCTTGTAAAGCTATTCAAATTTTAAATAAACGGCAAAGGGGAATGTTGAGAGAGGATTATGGGAACACAGAAACAAGTTTGGGGTTACAAGCTGAAAAAGAGCTGAAAGGATTGGGTTTTTTTTAGAGGCAAACACGTAAGCCTCTAAAATTTTAGGCCAACGGAAATGACCTTTGTACCATGGCTGACTGAAGATATAAATAAATGTTAACATGAACAGCAGTGTCAACTGGAGAGAGACAGGGAGAAGAGAGTCCAATTGTGGTTTTTTGGGTTTTGTCTCTCTTTCTCTCTCTTTTTAAAAGTCTCTTGTTCTAGCTCGATCTCAGGGTAAGGTATTCATGAGCACAAAAAGTTGCTACTGCCTGCCGTGTACTCTCCTACTTCAGTGAGCACCAGGCCCTGGGTTACCCAGCCAATGAAAAGAAGTTGTACCACATACAAGTTAAATATAGGTTAGGTTATCTGCATTTTACAAGCACCAAGAATGTTATCTGAGAAAGCTGTCATTTCTAATGACAGCATAAGCTCCAATTACCAAATGGGTGATACCCTTGGGAGCTGGGAGAATTTTATAAGAGTGACTTACAATTATTAAAAAAAGTTTACATGATCACTTTTGAATTGGATATAAATAATCTCACCTGGCCTGTAAGAAACAATCTCCCCACGTGGTATATTCAAGCCTAAAAAAAAATAAAGATTCCATTTTCTGGAAAATTATACATTCTGAGATTTATCAATAGGTAGTAGGTGGGGGATTATAAGGTAAAGGAAATAAGAGCCCCCGCAAAGTTGAAAAGGCTGCAAATGTGGCCTGGTGGTTTTAAGTCCCAATTACACCCACTAGTTCACTGGAAAGTCATGCAGCATACTCTTTAGGTGAAAAGACCTCTGGGGCTCTGCAGGACAAATTCCCTGTTGTATCATACATGACTCTTTCTGGAGAGAATCCTGTTCTGATTCCTATCTCCCACCCCAACACATCTGGTTCTCTTGTGGTTGCATCTGTCAATCAACAATTAGCCAGAACCACAGGCTGTCCACCAAGATGGTGGACCACATCCCCCTGGAGCAGCAGGGTTTATACAGATCCGCAGAGACCCCAGAGCCTCAGACCTTTTAAGAAAGCTATATCCGGGGCAGCTAGGTGGCGCAGTGAGTAGAGCATCGGCCCTGGAGTCAGAAGGACCTGATCCGGCCTCAGCCGCTTAATGCAAACATAAACAAAAACCTAGCCCTGTGACCTTGGGCAAGTTACTTAACCCCAATTGCCCTCCAAAAAGAAAAAAAAAAAGAAAGCTATATCCACCCCCTAACCTCCAGCTTCCTCTGTAAACTCTTAGGACTTCTCTTTCCTTTGAGTTCCTATTATTCTTATGGTTTCTATCATATTCTTATGGAATCCCATTGGGTCTTAGCTGTCTATTGCTTTGATTCCCTAACCATTTCATATGTCTTATTTGCCCACTTTGACTAGAAGTTTCCTGAGGGCAAGTATCCTGTTTCATACCATAATGCTCTAAATACAGGCTGCCCACCCTAGCATCCCCCATACCTAGCAGGCAGGAAGGCAGATAGAAAGACAGATGGATGAATGGATGGATGGATGGATGGATGGATGGATAGACAGACAGACAGACAGACAGACAGACAGACAGACAGACAGATAGATAGATAGATAGACAGATATAGACAGTGCTTGGCCAGTTTTCCACTTGTAGAATGTATCCTTTCTAGCAGGCAGGAAGATAAGATAGGTAGGTAGAAAAATAGATGGATGGATGGACAGACAAACAGTACTTGGCCAGTTTCCCACTTGCATAATGTGTCCTGTCTAGCAGGCAGGAAGATAGACAGACAAACAGACAGACAGATAGATAGATGGATATTTATAGACAGTGCTTGGCCAGTTTCCCACTTGTAGAATGTGTCCTTTCTAGCAGGCAGGAAGATAAGATAGGTAGGTAGAAAAATAGATGGATGGATGGACAGACAAACAGTACTTGGCCAGTTTCCCACTTGCATAATGTGTCCTGTCTAGCAGGCAGGAAGATAGACAGACAAACAGACAGACAGATAGATAGATGGATATTTATAGACAGTGCTTGGCCAGTTTCCTACTTGTAGAATGTGTCCTTAACTTAAGCCTCATTTTTCTCATCTGTGAAATAGGGAGAATGCCTATAAAACCTACCCCAGAGATTGTTGAGGGCCAAATGAGCTTGGCAAACCTTAGAAAGTGCTGTGTAAATGCAGATAAATGCCAGCGGAAGGCAAGAGCATAGAATGGAAAAGTAGGCAGGTGGAGGTTAGAGTTCAAAGTAGTCAGATATCTGAGATTGGCAAATGACCAAAGGTCCCTTAGGAGTAGTATAGAAAGCGGGTAGACTAGGGAAGGGAGCAAACAAAAGGACCCCATCTAGATTTTCTCCCTCCCCCCCCAGACTCAGGAGTTCCAGCCTGAGTCCTGGCCCAAGCTGGGAGATCACAGGATGCAGAATGGAAGTGGAGAAGGGATCTGTGCTTGTTACATTCTATCAGGGGTGGGGGGTGGGGGGGAAGAAGATAATCTACATAAATGGGCAAGGAGGGGGAGAGCACCCAAGTCTCAGTGCTGGATCACAAAAGATTTCCCATAGCTGTCCAGCCATGGGGGATGGAATGCCTACTTGGGGAACGGCAGGTAGGCCTGCTTGTCTGGGATACCGGTGAAGGAAAAGAGAATCCTGTGAAGCGAGCCTGGGGAGACAGGCGGGAGTCAGAACATGAAGGGCCAGAAATGCCAAGGCTTGGTATTTTCTCCTACAGGCAGCAGAAGGCCAATGAAGCCTCTTCATAGTGCAGATGGGCGATGTGGTCAGATTGTTTTGGCAGCTGTGCGAAGGACGGATTAGGAGGGGTGAGACAGGAAGCTGAACACCTAATTAGGAGGCTGTTGTGATAGTCCAAGCAAGAGGGGATGAAGGCCTGAACGAGGGTGCCGTACTGTGGAGTCAGAGCTGATGAAGGAGAGGGGAAAGCCTAAGGTAACTCTAAGGTTGGAGAAGGCCCGGGAAGAGACGAGTTCCATTCCAGACATGCTTTTGGAACATTTCTTATATATAATCTGGATGGCATACTCTTGGGGTGGAGATATCAGAGACGTGGTGGATACAGCTAGAAAACCAAAGTGGGCCCTGAAAAAGACGGCGGAGCTCCCATCCACACCTCCACACACCAGATCAAAGCCTGGATATGGAGAAATCCAGAAAATGGCAGAGTGGTTTTTGTCTGGCCTAGGTCAGCAGACACTGGTGCTACCATGCCAGGGAGATACAGGAGGAGGGCCCGGACTAGATTCACACCAGGGTGCTGCCATGGAAACAGGTGCCAACCAGCAGCTGCATCACCAATCACTCAATCCTGGGTCACAGATCCAGGACAGAGCTAGAAGGGGACCCACATATGGGCAAGATCAGAATGGGGTGACGGCGGCAGCACCAACATCATCACACTTCCAGTGTCTAGCCCAGGAACGAGCAAAGCAGGAAACCCAGGCTGAAGGGGAGCTGGTGATTCTGCCACGTTGAACAGAGCTTTCTAGCCGGCTAAGAGGGGCGGGGATCTAGTAGAACTCTACACTCATATAGACCCAAATTTGTAGCACTCAGACCTGGCGGGCAGCAATCAGACTTTGCCTGGATCAGACCCCATAGGGAGCACTGAAAGCTTACAAGTCCTAAGCCTGTCCCTGAGATCCCTAAATAACACAACACTCAATACCCCCAAGAAAGCAGCAATAGGACCAGCTCAGATCTTAACCTCCAGAAGTGCTGATGGGCTTGACCCTACCACTGAATCTGAAGTCAGGAAGTATGATGGAAGAATGGCAAACAAAAAAGGGTCACACTATAATGCACTATCATGGTGGTAGGAACACTCAAGACACAAATGCAAAAGACAAAAATGACTCCGAAACATCTACAAGAAAAACACAGCTTGGGCACAAACTCAATTAGAATTCTTAGAAGAGAATTTAAGGAAGAATTTTAAAATATTTTTTATAAATGGAATGAGAGCTTGAGGAAAAATTTTGGAAAAAAATGAGAGCTATGGAAGAAAGAACTAGAAAGGGAATTAACAATTTGGCATGAGATGTTCAAAACCTTGCCCAAGCAATAAACTCCCTGATAATTCAAATGGACCTAATGGAAGTCAAAGACTTCATGAGGCAACAAGAAATATTAAAATTAAGTCAAAAGGCTGGGAAAAAAAGGGAAGAAAATGGAAAGTCTACCTTAGCAAAAACAAGTGACCTGGAAAACAGATTGAGGAATGATAATTTAAGAATTACTGGACTGCCTCAAAGCCATGACCAAAAAAAGAGTCTAAACACTCTATGTCAAGAAATCTTAAAGGAAAACTACCCAGATCTCTTAGAACATGAGGGCAAAGTAGAAAAAGAAAGAATCCACCATCCCATCCTGAAAGAAACTCCAAAAATGAAAACTCCTAGGAACATCGTAGCCACAATCCAGGTCAAATTAAAAATACTTCAAGCAGTCAAAAAGAAAATTCAAGACCTGGGGAGCCACTGTCTGGATCACCCATGATTCAGCAGCCATCACTATAAAAGGGCAGAGAACTTGGAATATGATACTCCAGAAGGCAACAGATATGGACTTACAGTCAAGAATAAGCAAAACTGAGTATAATCCTACAGGGGACAAAATGGATCTTTAATGAAGAAAAAAGCTTCCAAGAATTCCTGATGAAAAGACCAGAGCTGCTTAGAAACTCAGAAATTCAAACACAGATGTGGAGAGAAACATAAAAAGTTAACATTAATGGACAACGATAAAGGATTAAACGAAGATAAACTGCCTTCATTCCAATAGAGAGAAATGATATGAGTGTCCCCTCTGAACCCATCATCATCGTCATCAAGGGTCAAAGAGAGAATACAATCAGACAAGGCCTGGGAGTGGTTTTGTTAGGTCTTGATGATCTTAAGAAAGCAATGGGGGAGCAGCTAGGTGGCAAAGTGAATACAGCACTGGTCCTTTTAAAGTCAGGAGGACCTGAGTTCAAATCCAGCCTCAGATAGTTAATAGGCGTGCTAGCTGTGTGACCTTGGGCAAGTTACTTAACTCCAATTGCCTTACCTTCCTCCCTCCCCCCAAAAAGGAAAGAATGGAAAGGGGAAGAGGAACATACTACAAGGAAAGGGAAAAGTATCCCACATAATGGGGGGTGCATGAGTAAACATTTATATTAACAAGGAGAAGGGGGTAGGAACTCCGAGTGGATGATATTTGAACCCCTAAGAAGGAAGAATACATACACACACACACACATACAAGATGGGCATCGAAATAAATTTCACTCAGCAGGAAAATAAAAAGGAAAAGTGAGAAGAGGGGAAGGGAATTAGGGGGAGGGTGGATTAAGGGAGGAATCAGTTCTAAGTAAAACAAACACTATGTACAAAAACATTTATAGCTTTTTTTGAGAGAGCAAAGGATGGGCATCCAAGGGAGTGTTCATAAATTGAGGAATAGATAAACAAGTTACAGCATGTAAATGTAAAGAAATCCTAATGTGTTGAACGTTTATCAGTGTGATGACCAACCACAATTCCAGAGGCCTAAGCATGAAACATGCTAGCCACCTCCTGACACAGGGGAAAGTCTCAGAATGCAGAATGAGACAAGGTTAGGTTTTTGTGCTTGGATACGTATGGCCAATGTGAAAATTAGTTTTGATCGACTATACTCGATTGTTAATAGGTTGTGGTTTTTTTTTTTTAATTCCTGATCTCAACTGGGAGACAGGGGAAGGTGAGAAAGAAGATCTGGGGGAATTAAAACAAATTTTAAAACAGGGAGGGGGACCTGACTTTCACAAAAGTGAAATAAACTGCTCTGCCCTTGTAGCTCCTACAAACTTCTCCTGGTACATCTCACATCCAGCTTGGTCCTGTCCTCACCTCCTGCTCATCTTTTCACTGGGCCTTCTGAAACCTTTGTTCTGCTGTTCACAAACTCTCTCTCCCGCCCAATTCCTACCTTTTATGATCCTTCTGTGTCCCAGAACTAACTAAAACCTGGCATTCTCTCTCCAGGGCTGGCAGGCTCTCCTCTCATGCCCTCTAACTCACAGACACTTCCAGCCCTTTCCTCTGTCACCACCATTCAACCACTGTTGGGAATTCAAGCCCTCTGGTCACGTCACTAATACCAAAATCTTCGTGGACCAAGAGAACCATCAGCCTCAGCCTCCCTTGTATCAGGAATTACAGGCCATGATGTCCAGCAGAACAAAGTTTTTAAATGTATAAGACAAAAAAACTGTTTACAAAGGAAGCAAATTATACTGAAGTCCAGTTACTAAAATAATACGCACTTTACATGTATAATTGATATAATATTGTTTGTCTTCTCAATGGGTGGGGAAGGGGGGAGAGGGAATTTTGTATTTAAAATTTTTTTAACGAATGTTAAATTTTTAAAAATATACCAGACTTGTGGTTTGTTTTCCAAATGTCCCATCAGACAGCCTCCAGCACTTTCTCCCAACTTTTTCCATATCTTAAGCACCTGGCTGAGTCACTACATTCCAAATAATGCCATTATCCCTGATGACTTCAAAATTCAGAATGAGGAGCCATACATCCCGCCACGGGTTGGCTTATCCACTCTCTCAATTTCCATACCCTATTTCCATTCCACAGCAATTCCCCCCAGGGAAAGTCCAACACTAGCACTCGTGCCTGCTCTACCTGTCACGGCTATTGGATACATTCGCCTTCTATGAGCTTTCACCAAAGTTATTGATAAGGACGCTGACCAGCACAGGGCCCAGAGGACCCCTGGGGCACCTCACACCACAATGACATCAAGCCATTATTAACACAGTCTTCCAGTGCCGATGTCCAACCACTGCTGAATCCAGCGGATTACTGCTATCTAGGCCACTGCTCTCAATCTTCTCTACAAGAATGAGATGAGAGGGGCGGCTAGGCGGCACAGTGGATAGAACACTGGCCCTGGAATCAGGAGAACCTGAGTTCAAATCCAGCCTCAGACACTTACTCTGTGACCCTGACACTTTAACCCCAACTGTCTCAAAAAAATAATAAGGTGAGGAACTTTGCTAAAACCTTGGCTAAAACCTAGCTAAACTATTATTTATAGCATTCCTCTTATTTACTAGTTTGGTAACTTGTTAAAATGAGGATCATCTCCTATCTCTTTTCTTGCTCTGCAATTGGTTCCTTAGGGATTTCCTCTCCTCCCAAAGCACAGGGGAGAGCATGGACAGCTGGCCTCAAAGCCAGGAAGCCCCGAGGTTCAAGTCCTGCCTCTGACATCAATGCTGGCTGTGTGACCCTGGATACAAGGACAAAGAATCTGATTCTACTCACAAGGCCCTGATGGTATGATCAGAGAGACAAGACCTTCACATTTGAAAAGATACAGCAAAAATAATATAAAGTCGCTCAATATAAGGTAATTTGGAGAGGAGGCTGAGTAAGGTTGTGCCTGAGCTGCCTCCTAGAGGAAGAAAGGTAGTTAAGGAGGGAGGGCATTCCAGGTGGGGGAGGGTGGGACTGCCAGGGTAAAGGCATGGAGGCAGGAGATGGGGGTTGTAGGTGAGGAATAAAGAGAAGGCAGCCATCTGGCTGGACTGCAGCGCACAGAAGGAAGGGTAGAGGAGGGCAGTTTGGGGACAGGTTGAGTAGGCTTTTCAGAATTAGAAGGGGCTTCCATTTTATACTATAGGCAACAAAGTACCACATTCCTTGGCTTCTTGAGCAGAGGGGAGCTATGGTCCCATCTGTGCTTTGCGAAGATCAGTTTGATTCCAAAGGACACAGGATGGAAAATGCCAGCCACATCCAGAGAAAGAACTATGGACTTGGAATGCAGAACGAAGCAACTATTTTCTTTTTTGTTTTATTTTGGGTTTTTCCCATTCGTTATAATTTTTCTGTGCAATATGACTAATGTGAAAATGTGTTTAATAGGAATGTATGTATAGAGCCCATATCAGATTCCAAGACATCTTGGGGAGGGAGAGGGAGAAAATTTAAAACTTATGGAAGTGAATGTTGAAAACTAAAAATAAATAATTTAATTAAAAAACAAAAGATCAGTTTGGCAACTAACTGGAGGCCTGAGGGGAGAACGGAGAGACTCGAGGCAAGAAAATCACTGAGGAGATAAGAGGGGATGCCTGGACAGCTCCGTTTTCATGTCCCCTGGCACCTCAAACTTTGTCTATCAAAAATTCAGCTTCTCTTTTCCAAACGTTTCCCTCTCCCAACTTTACCAGCACTGCCATGCTCCCAGCCCCCCAAGCTCATGACCTTTAAGTTTACTAATAATTTTAATCACCAAATCCAATGGGCTTTTCTCAATTTGTCTTCTCCTCAACCTCTCTGCAGTCTTTGAGATGGAGATGCTGCTCTCCTGGTTCTCCTTCTGGATTCACTCCTTTTCTGTCTCCTCCTTATGCCTGCTAACCTTGGGAGTCCTCCAAGGCCCTGTCCTGGGCCCTCTTCTCTTCTGCCTCCATACTGTTTTATTTGGTAAACTTGTCAGCTCCCATGGTTTCAACAATCACCTCTATGCAGATGATAAATGTTGACAAGTGATTTCTGACTCTTCTTTTCCCCTAATTCCCTATGGTACTCAATCTATTGCTACAATGATTCTACCTTGGCAATAATCTCATGTCCATCTCCCCATCTCTATTTCCACTGCCACTGTCCCTCTTTGTCACTGCTCAACTGGACTATTTGTAATAGTCCTAACTGGCGCTCCTGCCTTAGCCTTCTCCTGGCTATGATCCATCCTTCATACCGACGTCAAAATAACCTTCTAAATGCACAGGCCTGGTCATGTCACTGCCAGGCTCAAAACCTTTCAGGGACTTCTTATTACCTAGAGGATAAATCAAAGTCCTTAGCCTGGCCCTCAAGCCACTCCAGTCTGTCTCCTACCAGTTTTTCCAGTTGCATTGTATTCTACCTCCCTTTGAAAAATTCTGTATTCCAACCCAAACGGGACTGTTTCCTGATCTTGCCTTGTCCTTGCACCAGTCACTCCCCAGGCTGGGAATGCACTTGCTCCCTTATGGCCATTTGCTGAAATCCTTCTCTTTCTTCAAGACCAGGCACAAGTTCCTGGTCCATGGTGACTCCCTCAATCAACCCTGCTCAAAATGACCCTTCTCACCTCAGGTTTCTTACAGGGCTTTGTCCCTCTGATCTGTGCAAGTATAGAGGGCTAGGCTCTGGGGAGACAGAACCCTTCCATTCACTGTAGTACACTGGAAAGAACCCTGGCCTTGGATTCAGAGAGCCTGAGCTCAAATCTTAAATCTTAACCTCAGACACTTCCATTTCTATGGCCTTATACAAGTTCACTTTACCATCACGGGGCTCAGTTTCCTTGTAAGTAACATAAGGAGATTGGACTCAATGATCTCTGGGACTGTTTCCTGAGGGGAGAATTCTTCTCCATCTAGGATTCCTCAAAATCCTCCTCTGCAGTTACAATATTCTCCCTGGCAATAAGTACACAGATATGCGCTCAATCCTGGCTTGTTCAAGAAAAGATTTACTTTTAGAAAAAAAGTTAACAGGTTCCTCCCTCAAGTAGGTTTCTATTTCTCTACATGGAAACTGAGTCTAATTCTCTTTCAGGGCAGAGTATATATCTGGATCTCCCTTTAGGGGCACGGCCTATACTTGGAACAATACAACAAGACTTTCTCATATCCTCCACATGACCTAACCAAGTTTTATGAACATCCTAATGAACAAGTAGGAACAAATACTTGTCAAGTGATTTGATTGCATACTTTCTGATAACTTACCAAACTGACATCTTAAGGACTAAACTAAAGAACCAGAAGGAAGGGAGGCAACATGGGACAGTCAAAGGAGGCCAAGTCTTAGAGCCAAAAGAGCTGGGATCAAGGTTCGCCCCACATATAACTAACTGTAGGCCAGTCCTATAGCCTCCCTGGGCCAAAGTGCTCTCATCTGTGAAATAAGCACAAATCAGGATGACCTACCTCACAGGTTTATTGAGAAGACTGGATAAGATGCTCTATAGAAAGCACCATATCCAGTGAGTTATCCCAAGGTGACAGGCCATTTGACCGACATAAGCTTTCATCAGAGATGACAGGAGCCATGGCAGGAGAGCATGTCAGACCAGGGCCTCAGGGAGCCCCTACCTGATCTGGCACCTGACCACAGCCCAGGAAGCCTCAGCCCCAGCCACAGCAGGAACAGACTGAGGCCAGTTCCCAGGGCAGAAGAAAGATCCGGGGCAGCAAAACACTTGGGACTTCACAAGAGGCCTACAATTGGCTTCTCAGGGTCACAGGAAAGGATGAAACCACCTCTAGATTCAGGGCAGTGAAAGGAGAAAGAGATCAAGAAGGGAACGACACCAAGATCTAAGTGAAGGCACTTGGAAACTGGGCTAAAATGCAGGAATTCTTGAAGAAGTGGGAACCAGTCTCTGTCACCACATCTAAGACCAAACAGGACCTGGTCACACCACCCAAGAGAGTGAACATAAAGATCCAAACCAGAAACTGAGGCTGGAATGCAACAAAGAAAGACTACAGACTGAGAGAAGCCTAAAAGGTGAACCCAGAACAGTGTCACTCCACAAATTCAAGGAGAAGGAGGGTCTTGGAGAAAAGAACATCCTGACACAAGGGCTACAAGAAAACCTGGAGGAAATGAAAAAAGACAAAATGTACCCAAAAATGATGGTTAGGGAGGGAAGTATGGTGAGAATTAACAGCTTAGAACAACAGGTGATAAACCTTACCCCAGATTCAGTCTCTAAAAACTAACATGGGCCAAAAAGAAAAGGTCTGCCTACAGGAGGAGACAAGAAAAGACTGAAAATCACCGGGGCCTCTGACCAACTTCAGGCGAAACCAACAAATTCAAATCCACAAACTCTTCCTGAAAGACCAACTCTATCCACATGAGCATAAAACAGCAGCTCTGATACTTCTCCCTAACCTCAGACCTAAGTCCTGGATCAGGAGTGGGGAACCTGTGGCCTCAAGGCCACATGCAGCCCTCTGGGTCCTTTTGACTGAGTACAAACTTCACAGAACAAATCCTTTTATTGAGGGGATCTGTTCTGTGAAGTTTGGATTCAGTCAAAGGGCCACACTTGGGTACCTAGAGGGCCACACCTGAGGACCTAGAGGACCACATGTGGCCTCAAGGCTAAGGTTCCAAGGTTCCCCAAAACCCTGCCCTGGATCATGGACAGCCAACCAGTCCCATGACGGTGCATGGCCAAATCTGAGAGTGACTTGAAGAAACATAAGAACAAAAAAAGGGCCCAATGGTAAGACAGATGTGTGTCTATCATCACAACACTCCAGCATATTGAACAATTCTGTCAAGAGACCAAGAAATTGCCTTCTTCCTAGAATGGTTTGAAAGGATACCTCTTCAAACTGGTTGTTTTTGTCTCTGACATTACCAAAACCTTGCATCAGTTTAACTGATAAGTCACGTGAAATGGATTCTCATGGACAGAGTTTTCTTCATCAGAGACTGATAATGACTAGAACCACCCTAAACAGAATGCTCCTTCAGAAGAGCTCAGAGCTTTTTCTGAAAGCCAGAAAATTATCAGCAGAGTAGGTCATGAGGCTAAGAGTTGGCAAACTTGACAGAAAAGCGACTAAAAAAAGAGATGAAATTCTCCACTAAGAGGAAAGCATGGTAGAGGGGAAAGCTTTCTAACAAGTGAAAAGGAGGAAAGAGGGCAGGACTGAATTGCTACCTGAGGAGCAACCTGTTTCATTTTCTATAAATAAACCCAGAAGGCATATTGCCAAAGAAATGCAAGTCAATATAACCTTTCTATAGTGTGCTGCCAAATTTCACTTTCAGACAGTATATTAATTACGTAGTCAATAACCATGGGTTTCATTAGTGTATTAAATACCACGATCGATAATATTTATTCTTTTCAAAGACAGTCCACTCAGAAAACAAGGCGAGGGATTTTGACCCTGCGGTTCAAGAAGTCAGCACAACACACCAGAGACAAGCAAGGCTTTAATGGAAAGCATAAAACACTGAGAATATAGACAGAAATCAGATTATTACGCTTTTGTTTTTTTTCCCCTACCACTCACAATGATCCAGAAGGGAATTCAAGAACCATTTAAAATAAAGGCAAAATGATTAGGTTTTTTTCCTAATTGCTTAACACTGATGTCATGGTAGACGTGACAGAAACACTGAAACACTGATCTATAAGTGAAAGATGTGAGACAGAACAACAGGAACAGCCCTTTGAGCGAGACTAAAGCCAAGAGAATTATAAGGACTGTGGGCCAGAATCTATTTAGGAAATCCTCGGGGACTTTAAGCTCTTAAAAGCAAACTGGTGGAGCCAGTTTCTGATGTTTCTCCATTGGTGATCTGATTTCCAGTAGGGAAATCTGTTAAAAATCCTCCCTGGAGGAAGCCTCTTGCAAGAATGCCTTCCCAAAGCACAACACAGGAACCGCCGGCCTGGTCACATGGTGCAGTAATAGGCCATCCTTGGCCAGGGACTTGCGGATACATGCCGGGCACAATGCTCAGGGACCCATCACATGAACACCTGGGGAGCAGAGCCTTTCTCCCCCACAAGGATGTGGAGGAGAAAGGGGGAGAGAGGCAGGGAGGAGCAAGTATGAACGACTAGTTACCAGATGGAAAGATAGATCATCACTTCTAAGCCACAATTTGTCAATCCAGAAAGGTGCTGAAGACTGTAATTTTCTAGTTGATGCTTTATAAGCAAGGTCAGAAGGAACAAGCTCTTCTTCAAAAAATCTGGAGGCCTCAGTGATAGAAGCCAGTGCAACTCTGTCCCCACCTTTACAGACAAGGCAGTTGGACTTCTCTTCATTCGAATCTGTTCGAATTCGAAACAAAATGCCCCTCAAGGCCTTTCTCAGAAGCAGAATTCACTGGACTAAGGCCTGTAGGCCCTGAAAAAACAAAGAGGACTGCACAAGAAGCCACAGAGCCTGTGCAGAGGCTCCAGAAAGAGCCTCTCATACGACATTTCCCTAAATGAAAATCTAGTTCAAAGGGCTGCAGTGGGTCTGCAACACTGCCTTGCTAGCTGGAGAGATGTGCAGCCACCAACAAGCGGTGAGCTGCAGCCAATGGACGCATAATTAATGTGATTAGAAGCACACAGAGCCAGCATGCTCTGCTGCCTGAGAAGCCCAGTAGCATAATTACTGTTTTCTAGACTAGCTCACTGTCTGTACAAATCTCAAAGCCTGGTTGGTTTTAGACTGCTGTGTAAACGTCAATAAAATCCCCAAAGTGCCAGATCATCAGCATTCTCGGGCACAAAACATATTTTTTTCTTTTAAAGATGCATTTCAGGGCTGCAAACATCAGGAATAGAGATCTCTATGCCTCAGTCTAATCTTAGAGTTGGTAATAAGTTAACATCTCCCCCAAGTGAACATTTATTATGAAGGCTAATTAATTGCTTTCCAGTAAGTAGAAGAACCCTTTGAGTTCAAAGAAAGTAGGATTCACAGAGATCTAAATATACTATTTATTGAAACAAAGCAATAGAAACAGAGCGTTCCCCCTCCTCCTTCTTTATAATTCTCTCCTTATTTAAAACACAGCTTCAACCAAAACTGAAGAAGTGAAACATACAAATGCAAGAAATATATACAGGTAGGAAACGTGTACAATCATCAATTCAAAACGTGATGTTAATTGAAGTGAAAACTCAAGCAATGCTTTGTAGTTGCCTAGATTTCCCTAGGGGACAGTGAGTCAATGCTTATCAGCCTTCCTCAGAAGAGACAATTTTGATTAATATCAGACCCATCTGACTCAGTCTATTAAACCCTGAAGCAAGGATATTCTTCAGATATAAGAGATACGTCTTTGATTAATAATTCTACCGTCTTGCCATTCCAGGCATTAACAGCACCGTGGCACCTCCAGGAGGAGGAAGCCTTTGAATTCTAGGAGTAAACACTTGTGAGAACACTCAGGTCTTTCTCAGACTGCTTAGTAGTACTGTTTTTTGCAATTTCTTCCCCAGAAAGTTCCAGACATATCACCAATTGGAGAGATGAAACCTCGGGTATACCATTTATTTGGCTGTCTGCAGATTTAGAGCTAATTACTTTGAACAGGACTCCAGCCTAAAGATAATGACATCTTAATAAAAGCAATAAACGCCTGGAGCTAATGGCAGTGACAACTGGTACGACACTGTCCGAACTGGCCCCCGAGGTCTGACATTTAACGGTCACGAGATCTGTGCATAGTCCTCTTTACCTACCAAGGGGTTCCTGGACTCACTCAACAAAGAGAATTGCTTAGTCCACCATAAAGGACAGCTCTGCCCTGTGCAGCTAAAGCTTAATTGTCACACGGGGGTGGGAAGAGATCAACTTCACGGCAGCCCTTGGCTTATCCTGGGCAGTTTCAAACTCCCACCCAATTGGCAATGTTCTCCTCACATCTGCCGAACAGCAGCATTCTTCCTGATGTTCGTGATGAGTCTCTTGCCGTATTCTCTGTAGTCCACGGGCTTCACATCTACTACAGAGGCCTTGATTCGAGATTCATCCTGGGAGAGAGCAGAGTAGTCAGTGAGGGATCCAGGAAGCCACCCCTCTCCTCCCCAGCTTAGAATGACCTTGGGCAAAGGTGACATTGGGCCTAAGGGGAAGCTCCCCATTGATACTATTCCTGCCTGCTTCCCCCTCTCAGCTCTATAAGGCACTCCAATCAATGGGCAAAAGATCATTTTGTCTAAGTTCAGAGAACCACAGACTTTCCCTGGAAGGCACTTCGAGTTCATCTAGTCCAATGCCTTCATTTTACAGATAAGGAAACAGGTTCACAAGTGTGCAGTGACTTGCCCAAGGTCACCCAGAAGTCACTCTTCGGCAGACCTAAAATTCTAGCAAACACATGATCTCACCACCTCCCATGATTTTTGATCTGCATAAATGCAGAGAAAATAAGCCCAAATTCATTTTAATAAGCAAAGTAATTTCCCAGTGCTTGTTCTTCTCTTTCCCAGATGAGTTTACTTACATTGTAAGTCTCTAGTTTGACTCTAATCTTGAATGTGTAGGAACGAAAGTTGGCATTCTGGAAAACTTCCTCAAACGCCTGCTCATTCTGTAAAAGCAAACATGCAGACTGAGATACTGGCAGGATCACATCATCTAAACACAATTCACACGTTCAAAATCAGCTTAATTTCTGAAGTACTCTTCTTTTGACAAGATTTTCACTCCCAGGCTGATAGAAATTAATTGTCAAAACTAATTAATCTACAGGCAAAATTCCATTGTAACAAATTCCGTACAAGACAAAGTATTTTGGTTTTAAATTATATTGAAACCGACACTTCTAGTAGTCGAGTCCCAAGACTGAGAGACCTAGAGAGTAATCAATTCCTTCATGACTTTAACAAGTACCTACAATGGGCAGGCAGTCCCTCTAAGTTTTCTTGATTCTGCTCTCTCTTGGCTCCCTCCCCCCACCATAATTCTCAGTCTCCTTTGCTGGGTCTTCATCCAGGCCACATCCACACCAATGCTCAGTCCTCTACGCTAATTTTGGTGACCTCATCAGCTGCCATCTAGCTCTACCTAGCTGATTACCAAATCTACATATTCACCGCTCCCGAGTCACCAAACTCAACACACCCCAAATAGAGCCCATTCTGTTCTCCTTCCCTTCAAACTTTCCTCTCTTCCCAGCTTTCCTGTTACTGTTAAGAGTACTGTCATCTTCCCAGTCACTAGGCCCAAAACTCAATATAACACCACTCACTTGTCCTCAGCACACAGACCCAATTTGCTGTCAATCCTGTTTCTACCTTCATACACAAAGTCAGAACCCTAGTGGGGCAGGGGCCTCATCACCTCTTGCCTAAACTCCTGTACTAGCTTCAGTTACCCAACAGATGGGCACCTCCTCAGTTTCCAACTCTTTGCCACCACAAAAAGAGGTGCTATAAATATTTTTGTACTCTTTAGTTTGCTTTGCTTAATACCCTACCCTTCTCTTATTCCCCCTTTCCCTTTACCCCTCCATTTCCCTGTTTAGTGAAATGCATTACTGTACCCAAATATATATGTATATGCTCCTCCTCTGACCAGTTCATATAAAAATGAGGTCAAATGTTGCTTACCCTCCAGACCCCTTCCACCTTCTTTGTACTGACAAAATTTTTCCTTTTTTCTCCTTTTCCCATGTAGTATGTTTCTCATCTCCTTCATTTCCCATCTTCCTTTAATGTCATTAAGGCCTAATGAAAGCACTCAGGCCCCCTAACTGGACTCCTCTATAACCCTTCGTGATAAAAAGATCCAGAGATAACGTGCATTATCTCCCTATATGAAAACAGTTTATCCTTGTTAATCCTTTAGGACCGTTTGCTCATGATTAACCTTTTGGGTTTCTCTCCAGTTCTGTGACTGCACTTCAAAGTTTCTATTCAGCTCTGGCCTTTTCCTAAGGTATGCTTAGGAATCTATTACATTAAAATCATTTTAAACTCACTTCACCTCTTTCAAGAATTCTAGTTGAATTTGTGCCCAAGCTGTGCTTTTCTCAGAGGCTCTGCCTGTAAAGATGCTATGGAGCAGTTTTCTTCTAGATTTGTGTCTGGAGTGTACTTGTCACCATAGCTGGCTCTTTGTTCTGGCCTTCTTCCTGATTTCTGATTTTATGTTAAGAGATGGGCTCTAGGGGCAGCTACGTGGCGCAGTGAATAGAGCGCCGGCCCTGGAGTCAGAAGGACCTGAGTTCGGAGCCGGCCTCCGACACAATCCACACAAACAAACAAAAAAAACCTAGCCGTGTAACCTTGAGCAAGTTACTTAACCCCAATTGCTTTAAAAAAAAAAAAAGATGGGCTCTATGCACTTCTAGAGAGGAACATCTGGGCTGGTGCTGCTGCTGCTTCCTTGGGGCACTGAGTGTTCTGCTATCCCAGGATCTGAAGGACAGTTCAGGCTGGAAACATACAAGATTTTAATGTTCCCAAAGTGGTCTAATCCAGGCGCAAAGTCTGATGGCTGCCTCTCTGCTCTGATCTCTGAAAAGGGGCTCACTGAATAAGGTTTTTCCTCTGTTTTATCTTTCAAGGCAGCATGTATAATTATCATCGCACAGGTATATTTTCATAAAAATTCTATATAAGATGTGCAGGGGATACACGTTGGTAGTTATGTTTTAACCTTTTAACTTTTTAAAATTGTTGTTGTTGTCCTTCATTTCCGAAGAGGACTAACGACATCACAAGATGATGTCTTGACTCATCACGAATTAAATTTAAGTGAGGCAGAATTGCACTCTCTCTTCCAGAGTCACTGAAGTCCAGTGGCAAAACAAAAGTCAGGACAAGTGGTGATGGCCTGGGTGCAGTGGATGACCTGACGTCTCAGAAGTCTGACTAAGTTCTAAGTGCTCCACAGCACCTACCTTCAGTCTCATTCACAGCCACTGGAACAAGTTGTTCATATCCATCCATTCTGCCGGGGGAAGTCTTCACATGCTTGAGGTAGACACCCACTTAATTCATCAACAGGTCTAAAGCCCTTTGATTAGCCTCAGATGGGTATGGCCACTGGCATGCTACAGCTTGTTGGAGCCACAAGTGAGAGTTGGGTGAACCAGATAGCCATCAAAGGCAGATGAACAGCCCTGAAAAGGGCTCAGCAAGCCCTCACATTAGAGAAGCCAGTTGTCCTTGAACACCCCATACACCCCTTTTTTAGTATTAATAAGTCCTGAGAGTTTTTTTCCAATCCTTTATCTTCCCTTTCACTGGACATGTTAAAAATCAATCCCTAAATGCCCTCACAATTGGTTTACCTCCAGCACAAACCTCCTCTGTATGTATTTGAAATATGGAATATACATTTGTATATAGAATTCAGTAGTGGTGGTTCAATTAACCTTGATTTTGAAAAATTTACTACAAAAAAGAAAAGTCCCTGCAGATCTTTCCCATTTTTTATTTATTGTCTTTCTTCCAAGTTCATTCTTAAATGCCCTTGGGATGACTTTCTTGAGTCTCTTAATCTTTCTTTAAGCTGGTTTTCACCTCCACTCTTTTTTTTTTTTACTTCATAAAGTAACACTACTTATATTCTTCTACTATCCTACTCTACAAAATTTCACAAAGGAATTTATATTTTAAACCAGGGATGATCTGGGCTGCTGTCTCTCTCTATTAGGCAAGTGTTTGCTGACAAGTGGTCTTTAGGCACTTTTTAATGAATTTGTTACAATCAGTATGAACATACTTTTCTACAAATATTTCCCTCATTTCATCATCAGTAAATTGTTTAAATGGGTCAGGATAGGGTGCTTACTGTTGCACATCTTTATCTTTCCCTCATTCTTCTAGTTTTGAGTTAGTTGATCCTTGCACTAACAAGTCAATGCTCTAACTATAAAGATAGCTAGTTTAGGAATGATGCCCACATTGGTAGCAAATCAATTCCTGTATATTAAAATATAATCAGTTTCTTTTTTTTATATTTCATGAACATCACATCCAGTACCTTTTAATTCTCTTCTCAAAGAAAATATTCCCAATGTATGACTGTAAGGCTTCTGTGAAGTCTACAACACTTTGTCCTTTATCATTCCTTCTTCAATTTTATATATTCTAATATATTTTTTGCCATCCTCACACCCACCTTTGAATTAAAGCCATCAAGTGTCAAGACAAATGCTGGTGTAATTTAGAGGGATTTACTGAACTCTTTATAGAATTTCTCTACCTTTTCATCTTCTGAAATATATATATCAGTGCAAAAATACCAATTATTTTCATGATAACCTTCTCACAAAAACTTACCACTAGCACTACCCTAGTTTAAGGCATTTATAGCCTCTTTCTTGGACTAATGGAATAACCTCCTAATTAATCTCCTTGGTCCAAGTCACTCCACTCTGTGATGTATCATCCATGCAGTTGATAAACTGACACTCCTAAAGCACAGGTCTGCTCCTGTTTCTCAATAAGCTCCCTACTGGCTCTAGGATAAAATGTAAACTTCTGTTTGGCATCTTCATAACCTAGCTCCAGCCTAACTTTCCAAACTGATTTCACATTACACTCCCTCACACATTCCACAGCCCAACTCACGGACCACATTCTTTTTCCCCTCTCTGGGCTAAGTCATGCCTGGAATACCTTCACTCACCTCTCCCCCTTGGAATTCCTCAGCTAACTTAAAGCTTCTGCTCAGGTGCTGCCTCTGAATTTCTCTGGTTGTCACCGCTTATCCTCTGGAAATTCACTTGTACAGATTCTGTACCATCTGTGCATATGCTGCTCTTCCCAGCAGAATGAAGACTCCTTTAGGAAAGGGATATTGTGCTTCTGTCCCTGCATCCCCAGTTGGGAGCACAGTGGCCAGGATGTGTCGGCTGTTTAATAAATGCTTTCTGAATTGAATATGCTTCTGGTATCACTGAATGTACAATAAAACCAACTCCGCTGAATCCTTATGGTTTTTCAAAGCAGAACCTGTGAGTTATCTTTCCACTTTGTACAACCTCCTTTAATCATCTGGTTTTCTTTATATTGAGGAGGTCAAGTCCAAAATGATTCTTTTCCTCTAGTGGTATGTCCACTTGATGATTCTGGATTCAAAATGTTTATACTGATTTTTCTGCCCCCAAGAGCAGAAGGGGGGCTGGGCTACACAGAACTGAGGGCCATGCTGTATTTTTCAGTTCATAGGTTGCCATGGCAAAAGGCCTTCTCCTCAGGTGAGTGGCCTGCCCAGCTCTCAGGAACCAGAAACACACCTGTCACTAGTGCCTTTTCAACATGGTACTTGCCAGAATTTGAACAGCCTACAAGAGCCTAGGGTCCCCTCTGTCATGCAATGAAGTAACAGATGAGGCTGGGCATACAAAGAAAAAAAAAAACAACAGCCCCTGTCTGCAAGAAGCTTACCTTTACTATTAGTGTTAACATGTATACAAGAATCAGGAAGCCGAGTTCAAATCTGGCCCCAGATACTTATTAACTATTTGTATGACCCAGGCAAGTCACTTAGCCTTGGACTGCCTCAGTTACTCATCTATAAAACTGGGATACAAATCACTTACCTTCCAGAGGCTCCTGTGAAGAAAATGAAGGAAACAATTCACCAAGTACCTGGTATGTGCCAGCTGCTGGCCTAGGTCTTTATACATATCAGTTCAGTTGGTCCTCAAAACAACCCTCAGAGGTGGGTACTATTATTATCCCAATTGTACAGAAGACAAAATCCAGGCAGACAGGGGCTAAATCACTTGCCCAGGATCACAAAGATAGTTAATTATCTGGGGCCAGATTTGAATTCAGGTCTTCCTGACTCCAAGCCCAGTGCTCTTTCCACTAAGCAACCTGAAATGAGATAACTGAAAAATGCACTGCAAACCTATTACAAAGGCAGACCTGGAAGAGAGAAGAGCATTAGCAATTGGAGAGATCAGTAATGGCTTCATGTAGGTGGAACCTGACTCTTGAAATAAGACAGAGGTTCTAAGAGGCAGGTGAGAAGGAGGCAAACTTCAGGCAGGTAATGATCAGCTTGTGCACATACAA